>OX031010.1:74982699-75405199 GCA_943735925.1 Pollenia amentaria
AATTCACAGTATACTAAGCACGTTATTGCTTCAATAATTGGTTTGCCAAAACGCCCTTCAATACGAATAGTTCCTTGGTTTATTAAATTACCGCAATTAGAATTATTATTATGATCTGGTGTCAAGTCGAAAGCAAGTAAAAAATATCCGTTATCAAAAAGTTCTTTAGTTATTTGATGACCTTTATCGAAATGATGAATTCCAGTTCCTTTAAATAGTGTTTGATAACCACGAGTACTTATTATTCCTCCGTTATTGTAGTTAAGTTCAATTGGTTGTGCAGGAAATTGTACTCCATTTACAACCAAATTAAATCTTTGTAAATTAAAATGTTGAAAGTTAAATGGATTTTCTTTTTTCTCTCCAGTATATGCTTTATTAGACACCATTCCGAAAATTAAAAAATTTGGTAATTGTCCTAGTATCACGTTATCTAAACTTAATGAGTGATTTCCAGGGTGTATTGTAAACGTTTTTATTTCCACTCTTTTATAGGGATAAATTGCATTTCTTGATTGTAATACATTATGATGAGCCATTAGAATATTATGATTAATAGTAAGATGGTTTATATATAAATTAGCTTCATGTATTTTAATATAAGATTCATTTTTATCGCCACCTTCTAAAATGTAAAATTCTGGTTTTTCCATATTTAATGTTACCTTCAGATCAACATTATTAAGCAAATATTTTTGTTGGTTAAATACATCAACATGAAGTTTTCCAAAAAGCTCTACTCTTTTTCCATCCTTAAATAGTTTTTTTCTCTTGTCTAAACCAGGATTTTCTTTTTCAACTAATGAATTTATTTTATTTATATCAATAGCCCAGCCACATAATTCAAGATGCGTTGATCTAGCATCATTTCCATAATTTAACAATTTTTCTATATAAGCCCTATAGTGATAGTTATTGTCAGGTTGTGATACATTTTTATTGTTAAGGTGTACAATACAATTTCTAAGCAAGGAGTGCAGTAAGTTATTAACAACTCCTCCGTTTCCTTTTATTTCAATAACCAGTCGAAGATAAATACTATTAAGATCACGATATGTTTCACCATTACCTAGCGATACAAATTCAATTGTGCTAGAATTATCTAGTGATGCAATTGGATTGTAGCAAATTTCTTCGGTTTTAACAACGCTAGTTTGAATTGGAGGAGATTCAAATAAATCCAACTCACTCTTCATACATTCTATAAATCCTGACATTTCCAATTCCCAAAAATATCCCTAAAGTTCTTTCCTCTACAACGTTTTGATTTAATCTGTTGCTTTTGCTTTAAACGTTTGAGTTTTATACGTCGACCTTTACCTTTCTGCATTGTTTTCATTTTATCAATAGTAGCTTCTTTTATATTTTGTATGACCTTTTTTCCTTTGTTTAGTAAGATTTCTTTTATTGGCTTCGTTCCAATTTCTTCTAAAATTTCCTTTCCAATATCTAATGATTTATTCTTTAATATATTCATCCCCGTTTTAAATAAGGGTTTAAGATGTGAAAATACAGCCGAAAATATGGATCCAATACCACGACCGTATTGTAAGATTCTTGGTGCGTGATATATTTCACCAATATTTTGTATATTTTCTCCAGACTGATTATTATAATAACTTGTATAAATCACATCCATGGTTGTAATAAAAATGATTAATTTTGTTTTGTTACGCAACTATTTTATATACATTTTTTTTAAAGTGTAGAGTACAATAAACGGGAACTAATTTATTAAAGTTTATCTCTTCTCCTTCATCATTTCGAATCATTATGGAAATATCATTTATATTATAGGCTTCAAGAGGAAAATATTCAATTCTATTGAAATGTATATAGTTTTTCAATGTTGTTACTGAAAAAATTGTTAAACATTTAATTTTTTTACTACCAACATGTCGAGGTTTTATTATATCAGTATAAATAAATATGTTTTCATTTATATCAGAAGATTCAATTTTATTGATAAACTGATTTATGTTGTCAGAGAATTTGTTCAAAGATTTTTCGAATATATAATTTGTTGACGATAATATGGGATCTTTTTTATAAGTTGTTGTAGATTCTGGACTAGTAATTTGAACATTTTGTTCTATGTTTGAACTTTTTATATTTACATTACGAGTATCTTTTTCTTTTGTAGATATATTAGATTGGGGTTTAACAATGTTTAATGTATTTAAAAGTTTTGAAGTTTTATTAATATTTTTTAGTTTCAGCTCGTCAGATGTTTCCATTAGATCTTTAAATTTTGTTTTAATTTTATCATATTCATATTCATAAGTCAATTTTCAATGTTTTTACAGATTGATTATTAAAATTTGAAATGTTGCGTTTTTTACGTTTAAGTATATTTTGATTCATATTTAGTTGTTTATTCGTTATCGAAAAAGATATATCTGATAATCCGACTTCCCACTGGTCACTCATGGTAAGAGATTGCTTTAATAAATTTGTGAGAGTACTTGAAGTGTTTTTATATAAATTTACTGAATCGTTACTTAATAAAGTAACATAAATACTATTATCCTCTGTGCTTGATGACATATTTATTAGAAATGTTAAATATTATAAGTTGTGTGTTATACATATATGAAAAATTTAGTTTATCAACTAAAATCTGTTTGATTAATCCATGAATTATATTCTTTTCCGAAACCCAACCATTTTACAAATAGTTTTTCACCTCTACGTTTTAAGATTTTTTCAACTAAAAAGATGTTAGGAACTTTAGTTTTTAATAACTCCTCTTGATAAAATCCGCCTTTAATTATATTTCCATTAAAATCTTTTAGCTGGTAGGTGACAGGGTTTGTTGCATTAATTTTATTTACTTTAAAAACTTCTGTAGACCAATTTGGTGTATATCCCTTTTCAAAAACATTTTTATATTTGCTTATGCGAACAAAATCGTTAATATTAAATTTCCCATTTTTAAAAACTTTTAAGTTATTATATACAGTTCTTAAAAGTTTTTTTTCATTTCGCTTGTTAACTAAATTAGGTTTCATCTTTATACTTCGATGATAAGATGAATTATATTCTTTCAACAGTTTATCTAATACATCTATCCAGTTATAGTTTCCTTGCATACTAAATTGTTTCCACATTTTATTTTTTAAAGTTCTATTAAATCGTTCAACTATTGACGCTTTTAAGTTTGAATATGTATGATAATGATTAATATTTAGCTCTTTCATAAGAGTTTTGAAATATTTGTTGTAAAATTCTTTTCCTTGATCTGAATGTAGGTTTTTAGGAGCTTTATTACTGTTTAACTTTATAATGCTTTTAAATGATTTTGAAACCTCAAATCCTGTTTTAGTTTTTAATGGCAGAGCGTAGGCATATTTTGAGAAAACATCTATTACAGTAAGCATATACTTGAAACCTTTATTAAATTTTGCATATGGTATCATCTCCACCAAGTCTATTTGCCAAGTATCTAAAATTCCCTTTTGAATAAACCTACGTCGCTTAAAGTTTTTTCTAGCTTGACTATGAATTTCGTCAATAAGATTTTTTTTACTCATATTAATTAAAATATTCTTCCTTTTTAATTTATTAACAAATGGTTTTTAAGAGCGCAAACATGTTGCATCAGTTTATATACCCATTTACAATGATGGTTTGTGGTCCCTCAGGCTGTGGAAAATCTACTTTTATTAAAAATTTAATTAAAAAACAAAACTTAATATCTAAAGATATAGACCGAATCATATGGTGTTATTCAGAAAAAAATTCACTTCCAAATATAGAAAATGTAGAGTTTGTTAAAGGAATTCCAGAGACTTTCAATACGAATGGCGAAGATTCTACTTTAATTATATTGGATGATTTAATGCTTGAATCATCAAATAAGAAAGTTTGTGAACTATTTACAAAAGGATCATATCATAGAAACTTAAGTGTAATTTTAGTTACACAAAATATTTTTCATAAAGGGACTTATTCGAGAGATATTTCATTAAACTCCAAATATATAGTTATGTTTAAAAATCCAAGAGATAAGACACAATTCCAACCTTTAGCTCGTCAAGTTTATCCAGAAAACTCAAAATCTTTAGTAGATGTATATAATCATTGTACACAACAGGCTCATGGTTATTTAATAGTTGATCTTACTCAAGAAATACCTAACGCTTTAAGATTTAGATCAAATATTTTTGATACAGATTACTATATATATGCGAATATAAACAATGACTTCAAATCTGAAGTTACTGAAGGAGAACAAACATATTCTCTATGTTCTTAAAAAAGCGGATCACAAACTACGAAATTCAATTTTGAAAAATGTTGACAATGTTGTTATCAAAACTTTAAATGAAATTATTTTAAATATTATAAACAGAAATCATAAAATAAACAAAAATGTGTTTGAAAAACTTAGACCATATAAAAATACTTTGAGGAAAGTTTGCTCATCACAAACCTCTATGCGTCAAAAGAGGAAACATCTTATTCAAAAGGGAGGATTTTTACCCATTATTATTACATCAATATTAAGTGGAGTCATTGGAAAAATTTTAGAAAATGTCAAATAAATTATCAAAACTTATAGTTCTTCATCCATCAACTTACGAAAAATTTAAAGTTAAATATACTGATTCAGATTTTTTACATCGGAAACTCTTACCAATATATGGTTCACATACACTAAAGGATATAAACAAATGGTATTACATTAAACAAGAACTTGCTAAATATTTAATTGGATCCCAACGATCATCTAATCAGAATAAACTACCAACAATGTATAATTTGCGCGATAATGAAACTCAAACTAAAAAGGTGTATAAAAAGCATATTGAAACTCAAACAATAACACCTCAATCGAGTAGTATAGCACTGCAAACAGATTTGAATTTGCCTGAAGATATTTACACAAATAATGATGGCCAGAACGATATGGATACAACAATACAAAAATTAAATCCTTCTTCTGAATCTTCCGTAGCTAAGCGTCTTAAAAGCTTTTCGGAAAAAGGAACTCCAAAAATAAGAATATTATCCAAAACTGATAACTATTCAAATATGAAACAATCCACTTTACCTTATCAATACTCTCCTCGTGTAACAAGAAATCGAAAGAAATTAGATTACGATACTGAAAATGTAATATGGCAAAATGTTTAAAAATTTATTTTAGAAATAAAATTCCAAATTTTTTAATAAAAGTATATTTATTAACATATGTATATTGTTTTATTTAATTTTTTTTTTTTTTTTTTATACTCAAAAATTATTTTATATATGTATGTAATATAAATTTTGTACATTTATATGGTATCATAATTATTAAATATTAATTTAAATATCTATGTTCATTAAATATTCATCGTCAGATGAGTCATTTAAAAAATTGTCTATTTCTGTAAACAAGTTGTCAAAGTTAGACTGAAGTCTAAAATGCCCTCTTGCATAAGTATTTATTTGGTCCGAAGCGATAATTCTTTTGTCATCCGCATAACTCAAGACAATCTTGTGTAATTTTTGAGTATACAGCTGATGAAACTTAGATCTAAATGTATTCATTGTGTCAGAGAGTATTACTTTTTCAAACAAGGATTTTTTATAGTCTGCCATTGAAAGGTTTTTTATGCACGACTTTTTAACACCTTTAGACTTTTTTATTTCATTCATACCAACTGTTTTAAATGAATACATTTTTGATCGAAGTCCAACAAACTCTTTCATAATTTTTCCACTATTTTCATCCTTCATCATACCTAAAACTTTTTTATTTAATAATGGTAGGTTAAAAATATTATTCGGATGATACTCAGATGTGTCAAACCTTGAAGCAATGTCATCATAAATATCAGCATAAAAATCCTCTGTTTTTATTGTGTAGATAAATGAATCTGTATCCATATAATTTAAGGCTAAATTTGATTGAAATTTTGGCTTCATGTACTGATAATGAAAATCGTACATTTTCCATTTAGAGAGTTCTAGCACAGCAAAGCCTAAATAAATTGGTTTGTTGTAAGTTATTTGCATAAGTTTTAATTGAATTGCAAACATATTGTTGGAAAATTGTGTAATACTCGAGAAATTTGGCTTAGAAATTAGTGCTCTAGCTCCTAAATGTGCTGCTTTAAATAAAAAGCAAAAAAAATGCTCCCTCTGTGGTATATGGGAAAAAAACTAATGGGTAGGCAGAATTTTTGCGGCTTTAAATAAAAAGCAAAATGCTCCCTCTGTGGTATATGGAATGGGTAGGCAGAATTTTTGCTGCTTTAAATAAAAAGAAAAATGCTCCCTCTGTGGTATATGGAATGGGGAGGCAGAATTTTGCTGCTTTAAATAAAAAGCAAAATGCTCCCTCTGTGGGATATAGAATGGGGAGGCAGAATTTTTGCTGCTTTAAATAAAAAGAAAAATGCTCCCTCTGTGGTATATGGAATGGGGAGGCAGAATTTTGCTGCTTTAAATAAAAAGCAAAATGCTCCCTCTGTGGGATATAGAATGGGGAGGCAGAATTTTTGCTGCCTCCCCATTTCCCTACTACTATCACAGATATAGATATTGCGGTAAAATGTCTTACTTAAATTCATATGGCCAGAAAAAATAATTTATTTTTTGTAATACTAGAAATCAGTCTTCAGAGTTTTGGGATGATTGGGCCATAAATTACCATAGGTCCAATACAAATTACCCTCCTAAAAATTATTTTAGTTCGGCTAAAACTTTTACGAATCATGATATTTTACTCAAGCATGTTCACAGTCCTAACAAGAAACGCATAAAATTTTCTTAATGTCGGTCAATAATTTAATTCATGTCTAAACTGCAACTAATTTTAATGCTGACTCTCGTTTTTGTGAAGCTTAGTTAATAATATATATGTATTTATCATATAGAGCTCACTCCTGTGGTGGAGGGTATCAAAGATTCGGCACAGACGAATATAGCACTCTAACTTGTTTTTATTTAAAAATTTTCAAAACCTTCAGCATAAATGCTTTCATCAGATGCCAAAACAATTTTCTGTTTTGATTCTGCCAACGTTTCAAAATACTCACTCGTTCTGTAAATGTGTGACGGCGCGCCGCTGTCAAGTACCCACAATTCAATTAAATTTACTTTGTTTTCATTTAATGAACAGCCTCTTTACATTGTGTTCGTATGTGGCCCTTTTTCCATAACGAAAAAATTTAATGCTGTTGTTGTTGCTGTATACATTACCAGTTGTGTTTTTCTTTTCACTCTGTTGATTGAATTTAGGCTGCAAATTCTTATTGTTGACATTTCTATTATTGCTGCTGTTATTAAAATTCTTTGTTTCTTTTGAAATCATTTCTTGAATGCGCTGCAAAAACAATTTCATGTTGTATATTATTTTTGTTACCTTGTCGCATTTCTTCTTCTAAAATTTTGGAAATTAAATTCTCATACGTTGGTAAGCTATCCCGGCTTTCTATGACCACAACAAAAGATTCCAATTCATCGGGAAGACTGCACAATAGCAAAATTTACAACAAGTCATCATCTTAAGTGATTCCGACTTCTTTCAATTCATCCACGGTACAACAAAAATCATTTATTTATGGAGAAAATTTTTCATTTGCATTCAATTTAAGCCGAACCAATTTTTCAATTAAATGTACCTTCCTGGATGCAGTATTTGATTGGTATAAGGAACTTAAAACATCCCAGGCACTTTTAGCTGAAACACAATTCTTTATGTGAATCAATTCAGTAGTTTTCACACTTAACGTTATGGTGGCCGTATCCTTTCTGTCATCTGGAACCCATTTCGTATTGTCACCAGCAGGATGGTTTTCAACAAGGGTATGATACAGATCCAACGTGATAAGCATGTTCTGCATTTATATGCACCACGTTGCATAATTATCACCATGTAATTTTTCAATACTAGAAAGAGCACTCGCCATTATTTTGTTTTTTAACACCGGCAAGAACAATGAAACCAAAAACGACACTAGCCAAATATAACCTCACTTTTCCAAACGGTAAGTTTAAATTAAATTAAAATTATTTTAATAATTCTGGTTTCCTTGGTTGTATTCTGGGCCCACAACCTTTGTTAGCAATTCTGTCGTGCAATGGATTTTACATGAATTCCAAAATCATAAACTAAACTTCCGCTCAAGTGAAACACCGTGTCGTTCAATTCAAAAAGTTTATTAACAATGATAAAAAATATGTATAATAAAAAAAGGTTCTAAAAGAACAGAAGGTTTTTTTTAACGAAAGCTCAAAATGAATTAACAACATCTGCAATATTTTAACGATCTAAATTAATAATAAAAACATAGAATTAGAACATTACTAGAACAGAGTTGTTAGCATTTGAAATGACTAATATTATAACGTTTTTTAAAATTTTTCTTGTAAAACCTTTTTTTTTTTACAAAAACTAGGTTTCCTATGACCAAAATGTCAATTGTCAAAACAATACATCAGAATCAATGAAAAAGTAGATTTGTAATGTTTGGTTAGCTTAGGCCTTTTTCATTTTAGGCAACGATACATAAATTGTTTGGATTACACATAATAACATTTCAAAATATGGAACAATACCAAAAAAAAAAAAAATTATTTTAAACAAGTTAAAGCAGATAGTAGGCGAAAAACAACTTCGTAAATTTTTATTATTAGTAGGGTCCGACCGAACGTTCGGGTTCGGCAAAAAGGATGTTCGGCCAAATTTTTACCGAACACCGAACTTTTTTTTGAAATTACAAAGCTATTATCCATGTTTATATGAAAACAACACGAAAGCACCACATGTAAAAATCCAAGAAGAACAGGACGAAAATATTGATGATAAAGAAATCCAAATGTATTTCATTGAATCTTTAAGTCGTTGAAATACAGATCTATTTCAATAATAGAACTCCAAACCATTCATTTATCTTCAGGCTGTGACCGAAGAAGTAATCTACATAGCACAAATGCAGAAAAATTTCTTTTAAGGCATTATAATATTACATTCTGTCTGTCGCGGTCGTTGAAGATAGACGTGTTTTCTAAACTCGGCATACGGTTTATTTTTTTTGAACAAATAAAGTATAAAAAAAGTAAATACAAGAAAAAGAAAAAAAAAAAAAAAAAATTACATGTATGTACATACATACATAAACACACATTTTTTTCATTATCGGTGTTGATAAACAATAACAAATAAGAAGAGCACAACTGTAAACAGTAAAAGAAAAAAAAGACTCTTATGAGTGCAATCAGTAGAAATGCATATATCACAGTGAGTGTTAGCGAAAAAAATACAGAAATAAAAAAAAGAATCGATGATAGCAAATACCTAACGGCTAAACCTATTACTCGTACGCGATCCCTCTCGCCGTCTGTATTTAATAACACGGTTGATACAATAACAAATACAAA
The DNA here is from genome assembly GCA_943735925.1 of Pollenia amentaria. Taxonomy (NCBI): domain Eukaryota; kingdom Metazoa; phylum Arthropoda; class Insecta; order Diptera; family Polleniidae; genus Pollenia; species Pollenia amentaria. The sequence goes on from OX031010.1 coordinate 74,992,075, forward strand.
ACCTGCTAGCGTTGCCTCAACAGCAAAAACAATTTTAATAAGTGATGTAAATATTAACCCCCAATCAGGCATAATAGAAAACTCAGTATCACCTTCGGTGTCTAATAATACGGTTGATATTAATACAATAAAAAATATAAAACCTGCAAGCGGTGCCTCAGCGGCAAAAACGATTTTAATAAGTGATGAAAATATTACCCTCAAATCAGGCATGATGGAAAACTCAGCTCCACAAGTAAAAAGTGGTCAAAAGCCTCAAGTACAAGTTGGTATGGACAGGTACATAACAGTGCTTAAACGGGGTCGCAGCCCTACCTCTGCAGCAGTTGCTTCGGCCTCAAAAGTACCATCTTTTGATAAAATAAATTCTCAAAATCGATTTGCAATTCTGGAGGATGAATCCTCTGAAGCACCAAACGTCATAAAATCGTCCAAGCCTCCCCCGATATATCTTAGGGAGCAAAACTCAAATGAGCTCATAAAGAGTTTGATATCGGTGATAGGTGAAAATTCGTTTTACGTAGCTGCTATCAAGCGTGGTAGTATAAACGAGACAAAAATACAAGTCAATAATGAGAATGATTTTCGCAAAATTATAAACAAATTTGAAGTACTTAAAAAAAACTTTTATACATACCAACTGAAAAGCAGTAAAGGTCTCCAGGTAGTGATTAAGGGAATTGACTCATGTGTGGACCCAGAAGAGGTAAAAACATTCCTCGAAGAAAAAGGCTTCAAAATAAAACATGTAGTAAATATAAAAAATAGAGAAAAAAACCCCCAACCACTTTTTCGAGTGGAGTTTGAACCCGGCGACGTAAAGCTTAAAAAAAATGAAACGCACCCTATTTACAATTTGAAATATATTCTCTATAGAAGAGTAACTATAGAAGAGCCACACAAAAGAAATGGTCCCGTTCAGTGTTTAAACTGTCAAGAATATGGTCATACTAAGGCATATTGCTATTTACCCCCTGTTTGCGTAGTATGTGGTGAATTACATGGTACAGATCTTTGCGATAAGTCTAAAACCGACCCCAACGTAAAAAAATGTAGCAACTGTGGCGGTAATCACACTGCCAATTATAGAGGATGCCCTGTATATACCATCGTCAAGCAGTCAGTTGGACCGAAAACTAATCCCCCTCAAATGCAGGTAACAAATCAAGTAAGCACTGGTGACATTCAGGCCCCGCAGCCTAGTTATAACAGAACCTCTTATGCTAACGTCGTAAAATCAAACCATGCGCCAACGCAAGGTGCTGCGCCAAGTAATGATGAAACTCCAGTTTCAAATTTAAGTCGTCTGGAAAAAACCATGGAAACATTAGTGCAAACAGTAACTAATTTTACGAACACAATGGGTAATATGATGCAGGAAATTCTTAGAATGCAATCGATGTTATTGCAATCTGTACTTAACAGGCCATGAACTGTTTAAAAATCTGTTTTTGGAACGCGAACGGCATCCGCCAACATAAAAATGAATTAGAATACTTTCTTAAAAATAAACAAATTGATGTCATGATGGTTTCTGAAACTCATTTGACCTCAAGAAATACGTTTAACATCAATGGTTATATACTATATCATACCAAGGACCCTCGAGATAGAGCTTGTGGTGGTTCTGCCATTTTGATAAAAAATCGAGTCAAACACTACCTAATGTGTGATCATCGTGAGGATTATCTCCAAGCAACGAACATTTGTGTTGAAGAGCTGAATCGTAGCATTGTAATCTCATCTTTATACTCTCCACCTAGATTTTCAATATCAGAAAGCCAATATTGTGAATATTATAAATCACTAGGACCCTGTTTCCTGGCCGCTGGCGATTATAACGCTAAACATACCTTCTGGGGGTCACGACTAATAACACCAAAGGGTCGTGTTTTGTTTAATACAATCTCTAAAATGAATTTAAATGTTGTCGCGAGCGGCCAACCAACATATTGGCCTGCTGACCCGCAAAAAATTCCAGATGTCATCGATTTTGGCGTGGTTAAAAACATCCCCACAGAAACGATTCACGTTGAAGCTTCCCTAGAATTATCTTCCGACCACACACCTACAATTGTTACTATAATGAACCCCAATAGAATTGTATCTCCGACTGGTTACCTAGCGACGTCAGCCACACAAATAAACTGGTTAAAATATAAAAAATATCTCAGTGCCCATTGCACAGAAAATATTCCGCTCAGTACACCGGAGTATGTAGATCGCTCTATTGATAATTTTGACAGTTTTCTGAAACTAGCTGTTCAACATTCCAATATTGCCCCCAAAAAAACAAAAACTATTAAAATATATTCCACAGATGTCGAGCGTCTCTTGTCTGAAAAAAGGAGGGCACGAAGAGAGTGGCAATTGCACAGATCTCCTCAACTTAAGAACTTGCTAAAAGAGTGTACAAAAAGATTAAGAAAGTTATTGCAGACTCAGAAAACGGCTTCTCTGGAAAAATATCTTAAGGAACTTGATGCAACTCCACAATCGGACTACTCATTATGGCGTGCAGCTAGAAACCTCAAAAGGCCAGTTGTCTCTAAACCACCATTAAGAAACTTGAATGGAAGTTGGGCAAGAAATGATGTTGAAAAAGGAAATCTGTTTGTAAGTCACTTGAAAAACGTATTTACACCTAATATATCTCACAATATTGCGGTCGATTTACCACCTGTTGCTGCTAGAGCAGCTATTCCCCTAAGATTTGAGATGAGAGAAATCGAAAAGGTTATATGTGACTTAAACACTAAGAAGGCACCTGGCATTGATAAGATCAGCAATAAAATGCTATTAGAGCTACCTCGCGTAGCAAAGAAAATTATTCTTTTTATTTTTAATGCTATTTTACGCCTTGAATACTTTCCTCAAAAATGGAAGGTTTCCTTAGTTACCATGATACCAAAGCCAGGTAAAGATCATACGAAAGTTGAGTCTTATAGGCCTATTAGCTTATTGTCAAATATGTCAAAGCTATTTGAGAAATTATTAGTTTCAAAATTAACACCGATTTTAAGTGAAAATAGATGTATTCCAAACCATCAATTCGGATTTAGAAGAAAACACAGCACAATTGAACAAACTCATCGAATAGTAAATGTCATAAGAAAAACATTTGAAGAAAAAAAATATTGCTCAGCACTCTTCATCGATGTTTCGCAAGCTTTTGACAAAGTCTGGCATGAAGGCTTATTACACAAATTGAAGCAAAATTTACCAGCAAACACACACAAACTGTTAGAAAGCTACTTAGTCGGTCGTCAATTTATTATTAAAGAAGGAAATTTTTTAAGTTCACCTCAGCCGATTGGCGCTGGAGTCCCACAGGGCAGCATCCTGGGCCCTCTATTATACTTAATTTATACTTCGGACATGCCAACAAACAACTACACCCAAACTTCAACATTTGCAGACGACACAGCTTTTCTAAGCGTCCACGAAAACCGTTATGAAGCATCTCGTTACCTACAGCATCATATATTTCAACTAGAAATATGGCTAAGACAATGGAGGATAATGGTCAATGAGCAAAAATGCGTACATATAACATTCACCCTGCGCCGGGAATCTTGCCCCCCTATTACAATCAATAATCAAATTATTCCTCAACATTCGCATGTAAAATATCTCGGTATACATCTGGATCGGCGATTAACGTGGAAATGCCATATAGAGGCAAAATTAACTCAAATGAAACTAAAAGCCATCCAAATTCATTGGCTTATTGGAAGAAATTCTGTTCTTAGACTCGATTGCAAGCTTCTACTTTACAACTCTATCTTAAAGCCTATCTGGTGCTACGGTATTCAACTATGGGGCACTGCCTCGGCCTCTAATATCGAAAAAATTCAAAGGCGCCAAAATAAACTTCTTCGTATAATCACAGCCGCCCCCTGGTATGTTAAAAACTCAAACATTCATAAGGATCTCAACGTGCCATTAGTAAAAACTATGATTACAAAATATGCAGTAAAATATTTAAAAAGACTTGAACAACACCCAAATCCTTTAGCTCGAAATATTTTAAATCATGGCGGCCACACTCGCTTAAGGAGAAGAGACACTGCAGCACTTACCCAACTAGATGAGAGATAAACACCTATATAAGTGAACAGAACCCGTGATGAAGAAAATTTTTGTCTGGCACTGGCAGGACATAAATAAAGTATTAGGTTAAGATTTGATAAATTATTGTTAGTTCATATTAAATATATGAAGATTCAATAAATAAATAACCAAAAAAAAAAAAAAAAAAAAAAAAAAAAAACTAAACCAGCGTTTTAACACTCACTGATTTATTAGCCATTAGACAAACATTGGTTAATCAACTTCGCTACTAATAAGAACCCATAATAAATATATTTTATAGTGTCTAATATCAATATTGAAGATATTACAAACGGAATGACAAACTAATATGTATATACCCTTTCCACCTGTGGTGAAGGGTGGTACAACAATGACATCAGCAGGCCATTTTACTGCCACTCATTTATGGACAGATCTTGCCGAACTTTAATAGCAAACTTTCAACGGACAAAAAAAAATCGATTCCCCATCTTATCTGGGAACTTCGGAAAACCCATTTTAACCAACAGTTGAAATTCTTCCCCACATCACGTTAAACAACATTTGTGAAAATATAAATTGCTACTTCTGTCACACAATAAAGTTTATATTTGATATTTCATATTTGTTAAGGATTTCTTTTTTCTTTAAATTGCGGCCCATTTGAAATATGCATATGTCCGTCTTCTGCTTGCATTTCCCAAACTTATAGTATTTAAGAAATTTAATACATATTGAAGAAAGAGAAATAACCGTTTGTAAAGTGGATTAGAAAAACCTGATACAGATGAATCGTAATTTCGAATTTTTAAATTTAGCCTCAAAATCATTTAAAGTAAAATAATGATTTAGAGGTTACTACTGTTCAAAGTTCCTGTTTTTAACATCCTATCGTGATAACCACCTTATAGCGCAATATTTAAAAATAACATGGATGCCAGTATCAAATCGAATGTTTCGATGCAGCTGCGGAAATTAAAAATGTGGCATAAACAACAATTTTTCAAATAAATCTGGCACTAAAAAAATTTGATGTACACCATTTGCAGAGCCCATCTTTACAGCACAATTATCAGTCGTTATACGAACCATGTTATTTTTGGGAATGTTATTGTTTCAGAGCCACCAAGTACAATAGAATAGTAGTTTTTCTTACAAAACTCAGTTATGTTATTAATATTAAGGGGACCAGTCGAATTTGCTAAAAATTTATGATTTTTTTTTCGCGATTTGAGAGTCAGTCACCCTTTATTTCGACGATATAAAATTGAAGCTACATATTTATTTGTGCGAAAGAAAGCGTTCTTTCGACATCGTGAAATTAGCAGTAAATCACATAATAAAGAAATGATAGCAAAGATCAAATTAATTAAAACGAAAATTAATTAAACGATGAATTAGGAAAATTCCTTAAAAACATGAACTGAGAAAGTTTGTAAATTGTACCAAATTAGTAATTGGTGCACCACTGTACTTTTGACGTTTAAATTGTACCAAAAAAAGTACAACTGTACCACATTTTTCAACCCTGATACATATTAATGTAAGAATGTGTTAGTGTACGAAATATCACACAGAGTTGCATCTTACCTGCGTTGCCATTGTGAAAATTTTTCCTTTTTATTTTTGGCTGGTTTATTTACGATGTTTCATAAAAAATTACAGTGAATTAGAGTGCATGACAATTTTGCATTAAAACACATTTCAAACTTATTTTATTTTTTATGAATACGGCTGATATAATTTAATTTGCTGTATATTGGATAAAAATATTAAGTGATGATTTTTTGCTATTGACCGATCTTATATTTTATCTGTCCTTTATTATTGAAACGTTGTTTAATTTTGTGTACCCTTTCATACTACACACCTTAATTAAGGGTTGCACGATCAAGTTTTGCCTTTCAAGTTTTAATAGACTCACACTTTTTTTTACCAATATACTCATACTTTTAAAAATTTAACCGAATTTGATTTTAAAATTCTTTCTTGAGTGGATCGACCTACTAGGTTTAAATTTTTAGGAACATTATTAATGGAAAGTGCAAAATATTAGAAATTTTTGCGTATTCAAAGAAAGATGTTGCGATCAGTGCTGCCGCTAGAGAAAAATTGAGTGAAGTAGATTTTGGAAAAAAGTGGAGTAGATTGAATAAAATTGAAGTAGTATACATTTTTGAAAACAAAACAATATAATTCATTTTATTTAATAAGAAAAACAAAAAAATTACATTTCATTTTAAATATAGATACATACAAATAATAATATAAATCACATTTCGTTACTATGATAAGTACATATACATATGTATACAAATATGTTAAAATAATTTTAAATTTTAATTGGTCTTAATTTTTTTGGTATTTATTTATGATTTCTTTGGGTGGAACGCAGTTTTCAAATTCAAATTCTGACATTATTTCTTTAATTAGAAGTATAGAACTCACTGTTTCTACGTTAAGACAATTTCGGATAGCCGTTTTATTTAATTTCATTTGGGAGAATACACGCTCCGTGGAAGCACTGCTATGAGGCAAGCAAAGTAAAGAACTTATAAATTGCCGCAAATGTGGATACATGTGCTCTCCTAAACTATTTTTTACTTTAAAAACATTTTGCCAAAACATTTCAAGAGTCATCTCTTCCTCGGAAAATGCATGTAATAATAAAAGTCTCCATTCTTCATTAATATCTTCAATGTTCATATTTCCAACGAGATTAGGGAATATATTAATAAGTGGCATAAGGCTTGGCCGTAACGGTAATGGATCAATTATTTGTAGTGCTTTCAAAACTGGGTCCTTAAAATTTATTCTTTTTAAAATTTGCCGATGAAAAATAGCGTTTGCATATGTTCAGTGATTAAAACCACTATTTTCATCGTAATTAAGGGAATAGGAAAAACAATTAGGTAATATAGGGAAAACATTTTAAAATTTGAAGCAGAACAAAAAGTGAAGCAGATTTTTGGAAGAAGGAGTGACGAAGTAAATTTTGTGAAAATGAAGCAAAATACTTCGATTGAAGTAGTAGCGGCAGCACTGGTTGCGATGGGTCTGAAGTTTTTCCATATTTAAAAAAAAAGTTATTAAATTTTGTCGTTACCAAAAATTAATTTAAACAGAAATTTTGGATTAAAACACTATTGTGGAACAGCGTTTTATGTTATATTAAAGATCTGCTTATATGAATTTTATTTTTAAAATAAAGAGTTTCTTGTTTTTTTTAAATAAATAGTTTCTTGTAAATAGTTTCTTGTAAACTATTTTTTTTAAAAGAAAAATATATTTTTTTTAATTTAATTTTCTTATATCATTTTTTGTTGTTTGTTTGATTGCTTGAAACTTAAAAACGCCTAGGCTAAATTGGATACTTCCCTCTGCGTGTTTGTTTGTAATTGCTACGAAAAGGTTTAGGAAAAAAGAAAAGTCGACTAAACCGGGTTAATAGCCCTACTTTGTGTACTTTTTGTAAATATTTTTTTTAAACAATTTTGCTTAAAATTGAAACCTATGTTATTTATGATAAAGGCAGCAAACAAATAAGAACGTAGGATGTACGGCCGCACATTTCTTAAAACACGATCTATTTACTTACAATTCCGTCGTAAACATATCGAGTTTTCTTTTGAAGATAATCTTAAAAAATTCAAAATTTATTAAAATTTTTGTTGATTTTTTCCTTCATTTATGTGGTTTTTAAATATTCAATTTGAAAACACAAAAATAATTTAATATAAATTTTAAATTTTTCTTTTTCTATACGGATGCAATCGGCGTATGAAGTAGAATTAGACGTCGTTTTTTCTTAGGGCCTAACTGTGTAGAGCGCAACGCAATGCCAAAAATTTCATTGAAAACAAAAACAAAGGCAAAAATATTTTGTTGTTGTTAAATACAAATAATATGTCTTTCTGTAGAAAGCAACAGCAAAATTATAAAATATTTTTGACTTTGTTTTTGCTTTCAATGAAATTTTTGGCAATGGGGTGCGCTTTACACAATTATGGCTTTATTTAACGGTACGGACAAAACGGGTAAAGTATGGTAAACTTCCCAGTAAAAAAAATTTGTGTTTTTTGAAGCACTTAAGAGAAAAAGCGCATAATTGAGCGCTTCAATAAGAGAGCTCTTATACAGCAGTAAATGATAATGAATAAAATATACAAAAATAGCTGCTATTTTAGTGCTGCAACGAAGAAGGTTTTAAAGCGATAACAAAATAAAAATATGTTATGGTTTACGAAAATGCTTAAAAAAGTCATTTAAACAAGTAAAAGCAAAACAAAAATGAATATTTCAATATAGTTAGCCCTTAAAAAAGCGCTTTAGGAGTGCTTTGTTTGCGTCTTAAAAGGAGCGCTTATTGTCAGCAGAAAATAGTCCTCCAAACCGGGAACACTCCATACAAAAATCAGGCATCCCATCAGCAGGTTTGAAGCGATTTGAGGTATGAATTCATATATAAAACCTGCTCCTTTTGGAGCACATTTTTTACTGGGTTGGAACTTTTTAAAAAAAAAAATTTTTTTTCGTAACAATTTTACGGCAACCAATTTTACGGAAGTGTTTCAAGTTCAAGACACAATTAATGTCATTTATATAAGATTTCTTAAGAGAAAAGAGCTTAAAAGGGTAAAATAGATTTTTTTATTTTAGTAAAAAAGCCATCATAGGACTGAAGATATGAAAATACATTTACTTTTATTAGAATAATTACACTATGCAACACATAAAATACAAGCTAACAAACCCCTATTTGGGTTTTCCTAGTTTAGCTGCCGATCTGATCTTATGGCCTATTGAACATTTTGGCTAAAACTTGATTTTTTCGAAAAAATATGAAATTTTTTTCGGAAACCCATTACAATTTTGTTTTTATAATTGCAGCTTTAGACTAGGAGACAAAAATTGTGTAACGAAAAATTGGACGCGAAAAACTGCAGCTACTAGTGCCATAGAATTGCTAAGATGTCGAAAAATTTTCATTAATATTAATTTTTTTTTCAACATTTTTGGCCCGCATCGGCCAGATTGTGGACAATTTAGTAAAATAATATTCAGAATAAATAATTTTTATATTATAATTCAAAATTCTTTAGAACATCATAATTTTTCTTTTTTTACCTTTTTTAGCTGTATTAACATCGAAAATTCGAAATATGTGTGAAAAATTAATATTGATTAATTTACGTTTTTTGCAACATTCCATTTCATAAATTTCAATAATTTCCGATAAAAAAATACAACTGGAAAATGTGAAAAAATGCATTTTCCAGTAATTATATATGAGGAATTATGAATTAGAGTAAAAGGAATATTTTTTCTGAAGAGTACCGTTTGGCAGCTACGGGCCAAAAATTGTGCAAAAAGATAAATAAATTAAGCAATTTTGATGCATAAGATGAATTTTTTCGGATTATTTTGTACTACTTTTTTTCTAATGGTTGATTTCCGAGATATTTTCTTTTAAGATTTCCCTCTCCCAGTTAATATCTAAGATTATGGCGAAGAAAGGAAAACAAAATTCTAATTGGTTTCCGAGATGAAGAGTGTGTAACGGGTGTATAAGAAAACCCTTGGTACATTTTTTATTAATAATAAAATATTATAAAGAATTTTTAGAGCCAAAATTCATTATAGAATAAAACGCGCTTAAAGTAGTAAGAAGTAAAACTACAACGTGTTTTAGAAGGCCGTTATCAAAATCGAACTTTTGAACAGAACATTACAAAATTGAACATAAGACTTTGAACAGTGAACTCGAAAGCCGATTTCATCATCTTTAGATACTTCAGCACATAAAAGAATATATTTGGGATCTTTAAGGTATGAAGTGTTGAAGGAGTAAGCAAAATTAAACAACGTTACAGTAATAAAGGATAGAAGGATCTAAGATTGCTTTGTTGCATAAAAACTTCACTTAATGTTTTCATTCATATATAAAAATCTTTATAAAAATTGTAAACATGTTAACGTCTAAAAAGACTTTCAAAAAAGGAAAACATGACAAATGGTAAGGCTGGTAAAGTGAACCTCTGTGTGTTTCTTTCTACACTGCTGCCAATTTAGCTATTTTTTCGTCAAATCCAGCGATTTTTTTATAAATTTTTTCAGGAAAAACTTTTTAGCGTTTTATCGCAAAATTTTATAATATTTCTATAATTTTATTTCAATAAGGGTTGTTTATAGCGATTTACTTATTATTTAAAAATATTTTTTGGAAAAATAAAATACATTGTGTCAAACATTCCTTAAAATCGTGTTTGCAATAAGTACCAGAAATAAGAATTATTACCGTATTTTGCTACTTAAATGAACGTATTGCTTGGATGCCTTCATATTAATGAACATGGCTTTAAAAGTAATGCACAGCTATGTAAAACAAATCGTAAAAACGATAAGTACCAAAAGGTCTAATTATTACCTAGTTTTGCTGCTTCAGTGTATACGAAAAGAATTTTTTTCTTAATCACCAGAAAATATGGCTTGGACCAAGAAAATGTTGCGTGATTCTCGTATAAGCAAAAATATTTCATTCTAAATATATGTGTGGCTTGATTTAATCAAAAAAATATTACTCAACGAGAACAAAAATTCAGTCGAATAAATTAGTTTTTCTAATAAAAAGTTAATTTGAACAAAAACAAAACAATTCACGAAGGTAAGGAACCAACAAAATACATAGATATGACTTAAGGCCCAACCATAATATGCATAGCCTAGCTTAACCTACTGGCAAAAATTTACAAAAAGTCTCTCAAATGTATTTAAAAAAACAAAAATGAATTAAAAAAAACATTTGATTCCGTACGGAATGTGCGATCAATTTCGCACTTTGCTTAAGCAAATGACAATTTCATAAAACTTAACAAAACACATTATGGTTGGTCCTTTAAGGTATGTTCAGACCTAACAAATATTTGGAGATAAAATAAAAAAAAAGCGTGACCAGTAAATTTATTAAACTTAAGCTTTATTTTTAACAATTTCTATTTATTTACTAAGCTTTATGTCTAAGATGATAAAATAATGTAATTTAGAAACTGTTAAATAATGTTTGCTCTAGCCAAATGATTACGTGTAGGATATCAAAGATTTAATAGGTGTGAACATAGCTGTAGAAATTTAGAAAAACTTTGGTTTTAAAAAATTATAGGAATTTAATAAATTTATTATTTAAGATATTCTCCCAAATTTATTTTAAATGAGTTTTAAATTGTTGGTGGTTAAGCATGTCTATCTGAATCAGGAGACGTCAACCATATATTTGAAAAGTTTCAAACAAAACCTCTTAGCCAACACGACAGGTTAATATTTCACCCAATCATTTTTCGCTGCATAGTTTAGTAAAGTATTATTTGCAGTCTCTTTAGAACTGCTTGGAACAGAGTCAAGTTTTACTTGGCGTATATTTATGTCAAGCTTGTAGAGTAATTTCAGGTGATTTATAAGTCGTGACGTTGAAGAACCTTTGCAACTTATCATTTTATGGACCTTTTAGCTCCTTTGTCTTTTGAACCAGTTCGAAATATCACCAGAGATGACATCTTTATACAAATATATATAATCTTTAGAATACTGTCAAATTGCTAATTACTTTTGTAGCTGAATTTTTTTTTGTAGTATTTTGAATTGCTTTTGGTTTTTATTACAAGAACACACGCTTATATAAGCGATTTGTATTTACATTGCTCATAATATAGTTTTTTTTTACCAAAATAACCGGTTTATTCGATTTTCGAAAAATGGACATTTTAAAATATCCGACTTGGGCAAAACTTAAATAACCGGTTAAACCCGCCCGAATATTAACCGTTCGATCTCCCTAGTAAGTGTTTCTTACTTTTTTTTAGAAAACTTGAAATTTATTTACCTGAATCGAGTTATAATTTCTTAAGTTTTTCAAGAAATATTTTCCTAAAGCAATTTACTAAGGTGTATTATGAGAAACTTTTGATTAAAAATTTAAGGCATTAACATTACAAATTTATCAATTCAAGAAAAGATTTCTGCATGTACAAATAAAATATGTGGATTCTAGAAACGGATGGTTTGAATTAAGCAGGGTTTTTTTGTTTCTATTATGTAAAAATATAGCAACAAAAACTGGATTAAAGTAGCTATAGAACTAAGATGATATTTTTGCTGTATTCAGCTGAATTTTTATTCGCTTTAAGTAATATTTTTCTGATTAGGTCAAGTCACACATATATTTAGAATGAAGATTTTTTGCATATACGAGAATCACACAACATTTTCTTGGTTTAAGCCATATTTTCTGGTGATTAGGTAAGTAATTATTTCCGTGTACACTGAAGGACCAAAACTAGGTAATAATTAGACCTGTTGGTACTTTTCTTTCATACGATTTGCTTTACATAGCTGTGCAAAAACTTTAAATACATTTTCATTAATATGAAGGCAAAATACGGTAATAATTCTTACTTCTGGTACTTTTTGTAAACACGTTTTTAAAGAATGCTTGACACAATGTATTTTATTTTTCCAAAAAATATTGCTCAAACAAATTAAAAAATAGCTCAATTTTGTAAATAATAAGTAAATTAAGCTATAAGTCGCTAAAAACAACCCTTTTTTAAATAAAATTATTGATATATTATAAAATTTTGCGATAATACTTTAAAATGTTTTTCCTGTAAAAATTTATTAAAAATCGCTGGATTTGACGAGAAAATAGCTAAATTGGCAGCAGTGTAGAAAGAAACACACAGAGGTTCACTTTACCAGCGTTACCATTTGTCATGTTTTCCTTTTTTGAAAGTCTTTTTAGACGTTAACATGTTTACAATTTTTATAAAGATTTTTATATATGAATGAAAACATTAAGTGAAGTTTTTATGCAACAAAGCAATCTTAGATCCTTCTATCCTTTATTACTGTAACGTTGTTTAATTTTGCTTACTCCTTCAACACTTCATACCTTAAAGATCCCAAATATATTCTTTTATGTGCTGAAGTATCTAAAGATGATGAAATCGGCTTTCGAGTTCACTGTTCAAAGTCTTATGTTCAATTTTGTAATGTTCTGTTCAAAAGTTCGATTTTGATAACGGCCTTCTAAAACACGTTGTAGTTTTACTTCTTACTACTTTAAGCGCGTTTTATTCTATAATGAATTTTGGCTCTAAAAATTCTTTATAATATTTTATTATTAATAAAAAATGTACCAAGGGTTTTCTTATACACCCGTTACACACTCTTCATCTCGGAAACCAATTAGAATTTTGTTTTCCTTTCTTCGCCATAATCTTAGATATTAACTGGGAGAGGGAAATCTTAAAAGAAAATATCTCGGAAATCAACTATAAGAAAAAAAGTAGTACAAAATAATCCGAAAAAATTCATCTTATGCATCAAAATTGCTAAAATATCGAAAAAGGTTAATTTATTTATCTTTTTGCACAATTTTTGGCCCGTAGCTGCCAAACGGTACTCTTCAGAAAAAATATTCCTTTTACTCTAATTCATAATTCCTCATATATAATTACTGGAAAATGCATTTTTTCACATTTTCCAGTTGTATTTTTTTATCGGAAATTATTGAAATTTATGAAATGGAATGTTGCAAAAAACGTAAATTAATCAATATTAATTTTTCACACATATTTCGAATTTTCGATGTTAATACAGCTAAAAAAGAAAAATTATGATGTTCTAAAGAATTTTGAATTATAATATAAAAATTATTTATTCTGAATATTATTTTACTAAATTGTCCACAATCTGGCCGATGCGGGCCAAAAATGTTGAAAAAAAAATTAATATTAATGAAAATTTTTCGACATCTTAGCAATTCTATGGCACTAGTAGCTGCAGTTTTTCGCGTCCAATTTTTCGTTACACAATTTTTGTCTCCTAGTCTAAAGCTGCAATTATAAAAACAAAATTGTAATGGGTTTCCGAAAAAAATTTCATATTTTTTCGAAAAAATCAAGTTTTAGCCAAAATGTTCAATAGGCCATAAGATCAGATCGGCAGCTAAACTAGGAAAACCCAAATAGGGGTTTGTTAGCTTGTATTTTATGTGTTGCATAGTGTAATTATTCTAATAAAAGTAAATGTATTTTCATATCTTCAGTCCTATGATGGCTTTTTTTACTAAAATAAAAAAATCTATTTTACCCTTTTAAGCTCTTTTCTCTTAAGAAATCTTATATAAATGACATTAATTGTGTCTTGAACTTGAAACACTTCCGTAAAATTGGTTGCCGTAAAATTGTTACGAAAAAAATTTTTTTTTTTTAAAAAGTTCCAAGTTTACTATACTTTACCCGATTTGTCCGTACAGTTAAATAAAGCCATAATTGTGTAAAGCGCACCCCATTGCCAAAAATTTCATTGAAAGCAAAAACAAAGTCTAATTCTACTTCATACGCCAGTTGCATCCGTATAGAAAAAGAAAAATTTAAAATTTATATTAAATTATTTTTGTGTTTTCAAATTGAATATTTAAAAACCACATAAATGAAGGAAAAAATTAACAAAAATTTTAATAAATTTTGAATTTTTTAAGATTATCTTCAAAAGACTCGATATGTTTACGACGGAATTGTAAGTAAATAGATCGTGTTTTAAGAAATATACGGCCGTACATCCTACGTTCTTATTTGTTTGCTGCCTTTATCATAAATAACATAGGTTTCAATTTTAAGCAAAATGGTTTAAAAAAAATATTTACAAAAAGTACACAAAGTAGGGCTTTTAACCCGGTTTAGTCGACTTTTCTTTTTTCCTAAACCTTTTCGTAGAAATTACAAACAAAAACGCAGAGGGAAGTATCCAATTTAGCCTAGGCGTTTTTAAGTTTCAAGCAATCAAACAAACAACAAAAAATGATATAAGAAAATTAAATTAAAAAAAATATATTTTTCTTTTTAAAAAAATAGTTTACAAGAAACTATTTAAAAAAATAGTTTACAAGAAACTATTTATTTAAAAAAAACAAGAAACTATTTATTTTTTAAAAATAAAAACATAAAATAAAATTCATATAAGCAGATCTTTAATATAACACAAAACGCTGTTCCACAATAGTGTTTTAATCCAAAATTTCTGTTTAAATTAATTTTTGGTAACGACAAAATTTAATAACTTTTTTTTTAAATATGGAAAAACTTCAGACCCATCGCAACATCTTTCTTTGAATACGCAAAAATTTCTAATATTTTGCACTTTCCATTAATAATGTTCCTAAAAATGTAAACCTAGTAGGTCGATCCACTCAAGAAAGAATTTTAAAATCAAATTCGGTTAAATTTTTAAAAGTATGAGTATATTGGTAAAAAAAAGTGTGAGTCTATTAAAACTTGAAAGGCAAAACTTGATCGTGCAACCCTTAATTAAGTTGTGTAGTATGAAAGGGTACACAAAATTAAACAACGTTTCAATAATAAAATATAAGATCGGTCAATAGCAAAAAATTATCACTTAATATTTTCATCCAATATACAGCAAATTAAATTATATCAAATGTGTTTTAATGCAAATTTGTCGTTCACTGTAATTCACTGTAATTTTTTATGAATACGGCAGTATATTGTATTTAAAAACCTTCTATAACTTTAAAACATCGTAAATAACCTGCCAAAAAAAAGGGAAAATTTGTCACAATGGCAACGCTGGTAAAATGTAACTCTGTGTGATATTTTGTACACTAACACATTAATACCCTGCAAGAAGACTACTGGTCATCTTACTAGCTATATGACCGATAGTTCTAACCGCTATATTGGTTATAGTTTCTATTAGATTATTAAGAGTAAAATGAAAAAAGTGACCGAAACCTTGTGTACATGTAATTTTGTCTCTCTCTAACTTATTATGTCGCTCTCTCTAGCTCATTAATTCAATGTAAAATTGTTGCAAGTGGGTTAGTAAAAAATTTTCTTTTAGTTTTGGTTATTCATTTCTTGTAGGGTATGTATTATAATTTTGTCACAAATTTTATTAAATATATTTTAAAATCATTCAAAAGTTATTTTGTAATCTTCCCCAATTTTGTCTATAGCCTTTACCACAGGTGGAAAGGGAATACATATCGATGGCTTTAAAAATCTTAACAAATATTTTTTTAATAGATTTTTTGTTTATTCTGGAAGACGAATTTCAAACGAATCTTGCTTGAAAATTTCAAGGAGCTACATATAGTGTAAAATTGCACTAAAACTAATATTATATCTTAAATTTTACGGATTTTATTAAGTTTTATTTTTCCACTTTAAACAAACCAAAAATGAAGTTACGCATTTTTGTATTAAGCCAGCGATATAATTTCTACAATAATGATATTAGACTCTACAAAGTTCTTATGAGGAGTTAAGTTGATTTAACGATGTTCGTATGTCCCTCTGTTGGTTGAAATGGGTTTTCCGAAGTTCCCAGATAAGATCGGGACTAGGATTTTTTAGTCCGTTAAAGTTTGCTGTTAAAGTTCGGCCAGATTTGTCCATAAATGAGTGAGATATGTGCAAAAAATCGCGAGTGCCTCTAATTTTGGCTTTAAAATAGCCTGCTGCTGTCATTGTTAAGGTGGAAAGAGTATATACCCATAAGTTTGTCATTCCGTTTGTAATTTATGCAATATTGATATTAGACCCTACAAAGTATATTTATTCAGGGTTCTTATTAGTAGAGAAGTTGATTAACCAATGTTTGTCTAAGTGTGCGTATGTTGAAATTTAAAAAAAATTTCATAGAAATTATTTTTTTTATTAATAAGGGGAGAAGAATATAATTCATATACATATATTGATGAAAAATCCGACCTCCATTAGTTTTTGTCCTTGACATTTTCTCAAAACATACTTGCGCTTAACTGCATCCATTAGGGGGGCTTCCATACAAATATTTCGATCTTGTGAAATTCTTAAATTTGGACCCTGCAGCGCGTAGGATGCTCCCAGACAGGTCAAATGCATGACCAACCCCAATTTATTTTATATCATCATCATTTGTTGCTAACATGCCTACCCGATTTTCAATACAGACTACAAATATTGCAGAAAAAGTCCCATAACTGCCCAGGAATCGCCCCTAGGGGGACAAACAAACAAACAAACAAACAAACAAACAAACAAACAAACAAACAAACAAACAAACAAACAAACAAACAAACAAACAAACAAACAAACAAACAAACAAACAAACAAACAAACAAACAAACAAACAAACAAACAAACAAACAAACAAACAAACAAACAAACAAACAAACAAACAAACAAACAAACAAACAAACAAACAAACAAACAAACAAACAAACAAACAAACAAACAAACAAACAAACAAACAAACAAACAAACAAACAAACAAACAAACAAACAAACAAACAAACAAACAAACAAACAAACAAACAAACAAACAAACAAACAAACAAACAAACAAACAAACAAACAAACAAACAAACAAACAAACAAGCAAACAAACAAATAAACAAACAAACAAACAAACCAACAAACAAACAAACAAACAAACCAATAAACAAACAAACAAACAAACAAACAAACAAACAAACAAACAAACAAATAAACAAACAAACAAACAAACAAACCAACAAACAAACAAACAAACAAACAAACAAACAAACAAACAAACAAACAAACAAACAAACAAACAAACAAACAAACAAACAAACAAACAAACAAACAAACAAACAAACAAACAAACAAACAAACAAACAAACAAACAAACAAACAAACAAACAAACAAACAAACAAACAAACAAACAAACAAACAAACAAACAAACAAACAAACAAACAAACAAACAAACAAACAAACAAACAAGCAAACAAACAAACAAACAAATAAACAAACAAACAAACAAACAAACAAACAAACAAACAAACAAACAAACAAACAAACCAACAAACCAACAAACAAACAAACAAACAAACAAACAAACAAACAAACAACAAACAAACAAACAAACAAACAAACAAACAAACAAACAAACAAACAAACAAACAAAGAAAATTTTTGTCTGGCACTGGCAGGACATAAATAAAGTATTAGGTTAAGATTTGATAAATTATTGTTAGTTCATATTAAATATATGAAGATTCAATAAATAAATAACGAAAAGAAAAAAAAAAAAAAAATTATAATATTACATATTGAGTACTAATATCGCACTTGATCAACAAGAGCGTATTAACTCGAACTTTTTATGTTTTCAGTTTTTGAAAAAACGCGTAATATTCATATCTACCCGCTGTAAAAATATCGTGTTATTTTGTGTCCGTTTTGGTAATGGAACGGTTGGCTTATAATTTTTTTTTCATTTGCCTTTAATATTAAATTAAAAATTGTTTTGCATCTACTGAAAATTAAATTTAATTTTGAGTTAATACCCTCTTGTTGATCAAGTGCGATGTGTATTCTTTATTGAACTCCTGTACGGCAGTATAATGTTTAGGAAAATGCAGTAAAGTATAACAATGAACATTAGAATAAACTGAAATTTAGATTTTGTATTTTGTTATTAATTTAAAATATTTTATAATTAATCCTTTTTATTAAGCTTGAGGTCTTTTTTTTTTTTTTTTTTGGATTTAATAAAATTTAATATTATTTATAAAAAAAAGAAAAAGACCTCAAGCTTAATAAAAAGGATTAATTAAAAAATTTTAAAGGTCGAATAAGAGCCAATTTATTTAAAATATTTTACAAACTAACATTTTTAACGATGTATTTTATAATAATTGAGTAGAAAATTATTATAGGAATTTATCGGCATTAAAATTAAAAAAAGGCGTTTCCTCAGAATGGCAGTATAGTACCATGTTTTTTCTGCCTTTGTTGTTTTTTCTTGTTATAGCTTCTGATTTTTTAACTAAAAAATAGTTTTACTACTTTTAAGTGCAATTTATATTTTAATTTTGTTTTAAATAAATTAATTAAAAAAGTACAATTGTACAGATTTCATGGTAAAAAGTTCGGATTCGTTCGGGTTCGGTCGAACTTTGCAAAATTTTCCGAAGTTCATGTTCGTTCTGGAAAAGTGCGTTCGATCGGACACTAATTACACTGTACTAGAAATTGACCCATTTTTTGAGACAAGCTGAGCCCCTGGTTTTAACAAAATTCGGGTACGCTTTTTTGTCCCTAACATTTTCTCAAAAACTGCTTGCCCTTTATCTCCATCCCTTAAGGGGGCTTCCATACAAATATTGCGGTTTATAGAAATTCTTAAATTTGGAATCTGCAGTGCCTAGGATGCCCCTAGATGGGTCAACTGTATGACCAACACCACTTTGTTTTTCCTACCAATCATTTATTTTTAGCATACCAACCCGCTATCTCCATTCATTAAGTGGGCTCCTTTACATAATGTTCAATACAAACTAGAAATATATCAAAGAAAAGGTGCCATAAATTCCCAGGAATCGCCCCTATTGGGATATAATGTATGAATGACCTCAATTAGTTTTTTGTCCTTAATATTATCTCGAGATATACTTGCCCTTTATAACCACTTCTTAGGGGGCTCCCATACAAATGTTGCGTTTTATGAAATGCTTAAATTAATTAAAATTTGTCGACTTTTGTGAATAAAATCAAAAGTTGCAAACAGATTTTAATCATTTATGGCTTGTTTTGTAGAAGCATAGCTGCATTTTTTTTTTTTTTTTTTTTTGTTTGGAATTTCGGTTTTTATACGTCTGCAAAAAATTAGAAGTATAGCTGCACTTTCCCATTTTTAATGAATTTAAAAAAACAAAAATTTCAAAATGTGGCTAAGAAATAACTTTTATTTACCAAAAAAAAACCTTTTGTTTCTAACACGAATACGCATATGAGAAAAAAGTTAAAACTTTCTTAAAGAAAATTTTATTGTGGAATTTTTAAGTTTGTTCAATAAACTAAACCGTTTTTGAGTTACGCGAACATATGTTGTGCAACCACCTCCATTTTCGAAATAACTGTATATCGCGAAAACCAGAGCCTATTTAAAAAACGGTTAGCACCACTGAATTCAGCATACCCGGCTTAGTTTTTCAACTAGCTCAGTATTATTAGTATACAAAATTTATATATGTATGTATATTAGGGTATGA
Organism: Pollenia amentaria; assembly: GCA_943735925.1. Classification (NCBI taxonomy): domain Eukaryota; kingdom Metazoa; phylum Arthropoda; class Insecta; order Diptera; family Polleniidae; genus Pollenia; species Pollenia amentaria. The sequence goes on from OX031010.1 coordinate 75,012,226, forward strand.
CTTATGTCACAATGCCACAAAAAAATTAACCTCGAAAATTAGATATTTTCTAAGCTCAATTGGTGCTGCTGATAAACGAATATGGCATTCATTTTTTTTTGTGGACAAGCGCCTTAAAGATATGCGCGAAAACCATGTTTTTCTGCAGGTGTTTTAGCTATTTCGAAATTCTCGAAAACTGTTCATCGGAATTGTATGACTTTAAACTAAAAAAAATGGGGTGTTTTAACATTTCAAAATTCACATATTTAGGTCGCTCCAGTAAGGCAATAAAAAATTTTTTAAGCTGTATCTTAAATAATACTTTGTTTTAAACGTGCCAAGCGTAAAATTGTTGTAATCCGATAAAAAATTATATTTCAACGACATCAGTGAAAACATCCGAATTTAAATTTTCATAAAAACGTTTTAAATCAACGCTACTATTGTATTTATGTTTCTTATTGCGGTTTTAGGTAGTATGCTTTTACTTATCGGTGTTACCGCTGTAGTGTGTTTGTAATAACACATCACAACTACCCAAAAATAATGACACACTTTAAAAACCACATATTATATTTTTGTAATAAGAAACATCTAAAGCAACGTATGACACTTTTAAAGCGGCACTTGTAAAAGGGTCTGTAAACGGTCAAATGATTGTCATGCCGGCGAATTCACTCGTGTACGTGTGCTGGACGTAATATTCGCCGACATATCCAAATTTTTTGATTTTCCATCCAGTACCGTCGATGTCACACATACAATTACATTTTTACTAATAATACCATAGAGCTCGATGAGAATTGCTTGACCGCCCTGAAGGGGTCAAGTGTCGACAAGTCAACAGTATGTCCACCATTTATAACGGCATTGCCAACAAAACGGCTACTCTAGTTACTTTGCCGCCGTCAAAAAAAATTTTACACAGTGGTCTTCCACAAAAATGTTATCTAAAACCGCACAATGTTCCAAAGGAACACTTAAATATTTTTCTCAAAAAGGTAAATTTTATTTTTACCATTAAGACTTTAACTATACTGATAAAATATTTTCTATTTATTTTTCTTTTAAGTTAATTCAAAGTGTCAAGGATGTGAAGAACTTTCCAAAAAACTCGATGTATATAAAGGTTTGTTTAACTAATTCATATAGTTTACTTGATGTTCATACATATGTATACAAAAATATAATACATAGTGTAATATTGCAGATAAAGTAATAACGAGGAAAACAAATATTACGTTTGTAACTTAATTATGTTTTCTTCATTTATATACGAATTCGAGAAGCACTTTTTATTTAAACAAATATATACAACATTACATTCTACGTTCATTGTTGTTAGTTGATCTATAACATTTGTTGTTTTTTTTCTTATTTCGATTTTTTCACAAAATAGTAACTAGAGGCTTTCGAAAGTTTTATTAAATATTCGTATTTATTTTACCGAATAATAAAAATCAGGCAATAACAACAAATATGAATAGTCGTTACGCCCCTAATTAATATTGAAGAATTCGGCGCTGTGATAATTATTCATTAATAAAAAACTTTTTTTTCAGACGCTGCTGAAAAGCATTATAATACTATAGTAGATATTTTAGCGGAGCACAAAGTTCTTCTAGATCGCATAATTACCCACAACGCAGTTACCACAAATTTATTAAATATATTCCCAATCACCACCGAAGACAAATTGAAAGAATTTGAGAATATCCTCCAGACGCAACCAGACCCATTTGTAAGTACATACATACATTTGTGTAAGATTTTGCCGCGAAACTAAATCAACAAAGAATTTAATTTTACTTTTTAGAAGAGACAAATGAAGGCGCTTTTTGGGGGCAATGTTGAACGCAACTTGTACAAAATTTTCGGACACGTTATCATAATGAATTTTAACGTAGATGGGTCTTTCGGTAAAAAACGTTTAAAAGATTACGGCAACGTATATACAACTATGATAGGTAATATTTTTTCTAGAGTTTTGTAATAACCTTTTAATTGAAAATCTCATATCTTTTAATACGCAGATGTGATATCAACTTTTAATGAGTCAGCTGACAAAATATTAATAGCGGCTTTTTAACGTCAAAAAAAAATTTTAAACAAACAAGTCGCAACAAGACTAAAAATAAAAAAGATAACGACTCTTCTGAAAAGAAGTAATTTATTTTCACAAATTAATATTAAATTTCAAAAGGTTTAGCCAGCCTTGGATAAATGTGCTTTGAAACGCTTTAACAAATAAAACATAATTTAGTATATAAGTTTTTACTTTATTTAAACAACGGAAAAGTTTAGCTAGCCTTGGAGAAATAAATCAAAACACCCATAGTACAAATGTCTATCTAGTTTGTAACTATTATGTAAATATTTCAATCTAAAAGCCTTATTTTTACCTTGTTTTATGTGTATATATGTATGTTTATATTAATAAATTATTAAATACTAGTGAATCTTTTGTTTCAATGTCTACAAATGTATGCCCCAAGTGGAGTACTTAATCAGTAATACCAATAGTACAAGTGCATTCTCAATGACACGCACGTGTTAAATGTCTATAGCACAGAACATTGTAAGGGATATAATAGGTCAGTAGTACTGGTGACAATGTCAGTAGTGAATCAGTACTTTTTCACTGGTGACATTTCCTGTGTACAGACCCCTTAACAATATTTCGGACCACACACAAACAATATGTTTAAATGCATATGAATCAACAAGGATCAAAGCACTTGAAGTATTACAATGCATAATATTTCACATGCCTTATGCAGCTCAACGGTATTGTAAACAAAGTACTGAGTAATATTTATTGACCAATGAAAACAACGTCTTTTAATTAAATACGTCATACAATGCTATAGAAAGAGAAACTGTACAAATTACATTTGTACACATTATATAAAATTTTAAATTTTGTTAATCATGTTCATAACTTTTTCTAACCTTCGTACTAAATAATTCTATTACAAATTACATTGTATCTATTAGTTTGTATTTAACGTTTTTTATATTTTCGCGTGAATTTGCTGTGAGTTGCACGCACTGCAAGGCCGATACTCGTCATAAACTTTCCAAAAGTCAGTTGTAACGAACTTTCGTTAAATGCTAGCTAACATGACTTATCTTTTTTCTTGTAACGAGTGTTATCTCAATTATCTTCCAGCAGCGAAGCGAACAACATCTCAACTACCCGGCAGTGCGAACAACTGGCAGTAAATCCACGACTTAAGATATAAATCAATCCAACATAATTGATCTGTACCCTAAACGTATGTATAGCTTAAGTGAAATAGAATTGTAATAAAGTGAATTGAAAATATTACTAAAATTCTGGTTTTCGCTTTCTTCTCTTTATGCAACCTATTATAATTACTCCTTGGGAGCAATTGTAATAATAGCCTTCCTCTCGATAGCCCACCGTGTATCTCAGCGGCCATCCCCTGTTCTCTGTCCAGAGGAAGATTATTTAGAACTGGTGTTCATCCCACACATCAGTACATGGTCCTTCGAAGGTTCATCCAGTAGTCAAAAAAAAAAGGATTTTACAAACTCCAACTCAGCTCGGAACTGCAGGGTCGTATTGAGTGCCAAAAAATCGTTAAAACCCATTGTCTCTTTAAAAAGCAACAACAACTAAAGAGCAAGTAAACAGAGGAATAATGAGGTAAATCGCTGTAATACATTAGTCCAGAATATTAGTACAAAAGTGATCAAGGAATAAGTGAGTACAAATAACAAGCTTTTAATTAAAAAGGAAAATAAATAAAATAATAATTACAAAACCTAGTATATCTATGGTTTCGGTATTAAATAAAAATTAAAATAAAATCATAAATCGGGAATACGTGTGATATTGAAACAGAAAAAAAGGAAAAATCTAAACTTATTAAAAATATTAGTTATTGGTGAAATCGTTGTCTCAGGAAAAAAGTGCGGGCTAGATTTTCTGGCAGTGGAAAAAAAATAACGTAGCCTCAAAAAAGTATATGTGGGCAGGAAAAAAAAACCCAAAGAACCGTAAACCGTTAAAAATATAATTTCATTAGTTAAAACCAAAGCTAAAAGTTGTAAGGGCAAAAATGATATCTAACTACATAGGTTGTATATAAAATTTTTTAGAAAGCCCTAACGGTTAATTGTTAGCCAATATAATAAGAAAAATAAATGAAAAAAAATAGTGAAATATTATTTCATATTGTATTTGCCTAAATAAAAAGAGAAAGGAAAACAACCGTTACGGTTGTCAGTAGAAAAAAGTGAAAAAAAATAATAGAGGTCAGTCGTAACAGTTATTTATATATCTCCTATATACATAAAATTGTGAAGAATTCCATATACAGCATAAGTATAAGTAGACATCAGGTTGTACATACAGAAAAGGAAAAGAAAAAAAGCGGTTCGTTAATCAAAGGTAGTGATATACATATGTATTTACATATATATGGATCATCGTAATAAAGAAATAGCACACATAATATTGCCTAGGACGAATATATCGGAAATATACAGGTATTTACTCAATTAATTTTGGAAAAATTTAATTTAAAATTTAATATATTTAATAATTAAAAAGTGGATAAAGAATAGATATAGCTACTTACATAAATATATCTTGATCGTATATAGTTACTACATACATACATTAAAAAAAAAAAAAAATCCACCACCAAAATTGCATAATTTGCACGGTACAGTTCTGTCTTAAGGTTATTGCGCTCTTTTTTATAGTTGGTTTCTGTAAAAGTCTTACAGAAAACTCAGCTCGGGAAAAAATTGTTTTTTGAAACTATTTAGAATTAAAATTCAATTGTCTCTTAACAAGTTAAATTAATTCTCTTTAAATCTCATCCAAACCGCTTAAATACTCACATTTGCAACTACATACCTACAAATGGTTCTCATAAATTATAATTTTTAACGTAAATTTAAACATACTTGGTTTCTTGCTTTTATTGTTAATATACCTACCTCAAGTACATATACGTAAACATACAAACACGGTATCAATTGGAAATAAAACATACATATGTAGTTTCATGGGAAAAAACTAATATCTTGTCGTTAATGTTCTCCTAATACAAGAAGTGTCTTAAGTTCTGCAAAGTAAACTTTTCGTCACTCTTAGAATAAACGAATCGCTCACTTTAATTATTAAAGTTTAATAATATCAAAAATAAAAAAAGGAAAGTAATAAGACTTATTTCCAGTCAGAGATGAAAACTTCAATAGTATGAAGAATTTTTTCAAAAAAGTTTATCATAATAAAAAGAAAACAGCAAATTTTTCATACTAAACGAGCTTTACCATATTTTAATATAAAAGAGTATACGAAATAAGTAACTAATTTTGCTATTTTGTTAAAGCGCAGTTATTTTAACTCTAGAAAAAAAAAAAAAAAAAAGCGGTTGCACAATTTAAATAAATAGGTATTTGGACTTATTAATTTTAACATTGCATTAACAAAATTAAATTTAAATAAACTTACCTGTATATTATATATTTAATTTGTGAAAATTTTATTGATTGTGGAAAAACCCAGTTTCCATCCCTGTGCTTATAATAAAAAATTATTTACAAACAATACTCCAACAGCGTTACCGCTGTGCATTTAAGTGAAATCCCGAAAAATTGTGTAAATGGTTTGTGAATCCATCTAACTCATAGATGGGAAAGACGATTTTATTAATTTTTTGATGGATAATTAATTGATTTAATTGAAGATTTCTTACACTGACGCTACTTAGCTTATATTAAAATAATTACGTATCCAAATTAAAATTTGGTTTAAAAAAAAAATAACCACAATACTGATTATTTTTACGTATCAAAAAAAATTGAAATACAAACTTTAAGGTAAATAAATTTACGCTTTTATTATATAAATCATTGGTTAAGGTGCGATTAAAAATAAAAACCCCATTTTCAATACAAGTAAATGAGATAAAGAGGAACAAAATTTTATATACACACGATACACAAACAGCGTTACCGCTGTGTATTGTATTAAAATCCCAGAAAATTTATTGAGAATCACACAGAATTAATTCGTTTGATAATAACGCACTTCTGATTTCGACAAGGCAAAATTCAGTTCCAAGTTACATATGCTTTTTGCAGAAAATTACCAATTTAACACGTTATTCTTGGATGAAACAACTTCTATTTATATTTTATTGATTAATTAATTTAAAATTTCTGTTGCGAGTTTGCGTTGGCAATATAACAATGATTAAAGATTTTTGAAGTTAAATTATTAAAAAACGTTTATTTTTTGGAGATTTGGTTAATACAATAATAATTTTACGGTCAAGTTAATAGAAATTTGTTTCGGGTTTCAATTCTTGTGGCAGTTTAGGGAAAATTTTAAGAGGAAAAAAATATAACATAATAAAACTTATTACAGAGGAAAAATAGCTCTTCTTCATTGTTGCGCTTGGAAAATACATTGCAATTCTCTTTTTCCAAACCATTTTATTAAAAAAAATAAAATTTTTAAATCATTTTCTTAAGCTTCATTAAAAACCCCCTAAAAATAAAATGACTTCTACCTCTTCTACGCCCACATCTTCCATTAAGGAAAGATTTGTATTCGACTGTGAGCATCTGCTTCAGTTTTGTCAAAAATTCAACAGTGCTCCTGTTGAAAGTCATAGTGAGGCAATTCTTGAGGTGAAAATGAAAGACTTAGACTCAAGATGGCGCAGGGTAGAATCTTCGTACGAAAAAGTCATGCTAGCTCAAAACGAGATAGTGCCAGACGAATTTAAAGAAGAATCAAAATTGAATTTTGATGCATGTTCAGATGCATTCTACCATTGCACTTCCCAAGCGCTTGAACTTATGAAAGCTTTTGAGTTAGATCGAACCCAAGCTCAAGGATACGAAGCTTCCCCTCGATTCTCTTTGGGCCGGCAATCTACTGCTCATAACTTAGTGTCAGATGCTTCTAGTACTTTTCTCAAACTCCCACCATGTGACACAGAAGTTTTTAAAGGTAGCTATGAGCAATGGCCATCTTTCCGCGACATGTTCACAGCGGTATACATAAATCACCCTAAACTCACTCCCGTAACGAAGTTATACCACCTCCGAAATAAGACAAGAGGTGAAGCGGGTGCTATAGTTCAAAGATATCCGCTTTCTCATGACAATTTTGAAATCGCATGGAGGGCATTAGAGACTCGATACGAAAACAAGCGTGTTTTGGTTGACAATCAAATCAAAATTCTGTTCGACATACCATCAGCAACAAAGGAGGATAGTGATTCCATTAGAAGAATCCAATCATCCGTAAATGACTCCCTAGCAACCCTTAGGACCCTTGGTGTTGAAGTGAGTAGCTGGGACCCCATCTTGATTAGACTAATATCTACTAAACTCCCAGAAACCACACTCTCCCTTTGGGAACAATCCCTCACATCCCCCCGCGAACTACCAAAGTGGTGTCAAATGTCGCAATTCTTAGTTGATCGGTATGAAGTTGTAGAACGTCTTTCGAGCATAAAAAACACAAAAGATTGCTTCACAATAACAAAATTGCCCCAAACTAATAAGATACAAGCGTATGCGTCTCAAGAAAGTTTAAGTTCCTTATCCTGCAAATTGTGCAATGAAAGCCATTCATTAAGAACGTGCCCAAAATTTCGATCTTTCACAATACAACAGAGACTTGATTATGTATTTAAGAACAAGTTTTGCAATAACTGTTTAGCCACATCCCACCTAAGAGCACAGTGCGGTAGTGAACATACTTGTTTTCACTGTAAGAAACCCCACCACACGTTATTGCATATGAGGCAAAAAACTCATAACTCGGCTCAAATAAGAGAAAGTTCTCAGTATAGCGAAATCCCTAATGCCCAAAACAAAGTTTCTCGAACCTTATCCATAAATACCACTCAAACAGTTAAAAATGATACTGCAGAAGAACGTCCTCAAACCTCAAGTAAAGTTCAAGCACATTGCTCTAGTAGTAACGAGAATGTTTTGTTGCGCACAGCATTGATGGAAATAGACCACAGAGGTGAGCTATTTACAATCAGGGCATTAATTGATCCTGGCTCTCAGCGCACATTCTTAACTGAAAGAGTGAGGAATAGACTGCAACTTCCATATAAAAAATCGCATTGACGTCATTGGCATTGGTGGTCAAAGACAGTCAGCAAATAAAGAATGCGAATTTGTGTTGTATGCCAAAAGACACAAGCTTAGGATTCCCATAAAAGCGATAGTCCTACCAAAAGTCACGAAAAGACTTCCAGCTTGTACTTTTGTTAAACCCCATTCCCCTGAGCTTGCCGACTTAGATCTAGCAGACCCTACCTTTAATCAAGCATCTCAAATAGATCTAATTCTGGGGAATGATTACGAGCACTCAGTTAACATTGATGGCATAAAGAATAATATATGTGGTCAAACGTCAGCGTATAAAACCATTTTCGGATGGGTACTCAGTGGTCCAATTGAATCCCGAACAGTGCAAACCTTTACAACGACAGTGGTTCCCTCGGAAACTTCGGAACTAAATATACTCTTAAAAAGGTTTTGGGAGCAAGAAGAAGTCCCCATAGCTCGCACAAAATCCGCAGAAGATGAGTTATGCGAAGAATTTTATACTCAGACCACTACGCGCGATGAAACTGGTAGATATATAGTTAGCCTACCCTTTAAGAAAGAATTTCCGGAAACAGTCTTTTTAGGATCATCAAGATTCATAGCCTTAGCCCAGTACTCTACCATGGAGAAAACAATGGCCAAAGATCCCGGCCTACAAACCCAATATAAGGAAGTAATAAATGAATACTTAACTCTTGACCACATGGAAGAAAGTCCATCTAGCGAGATTACTTGCAAAGGTAAATATGGCTCGTATTATCTACCACACCACGCGGTAATTCGCCCAGAACACAAAACGACGAAACTCAGAGTCGTTTTCAATGCATCTAGGAAGTCTAAATCCCAATTCTCTCTAAACGACATTCTGTACACAGGCCCCACCCTACAAAACGACTTGATATCTATTATTCTCAACTGGAGGAAATATCAATACGTTTTCAGTGGCGATATACAGAAAATGTATCGCCAAATACTAGTACACCCTGATGACAGACCCTATCAGAGAATTTTATTCCAGACACATTCGACTGGCCCTATTCAAGATTTTCAGCTTAAGACGGTAACTTTTGGAGTGAACTGTGCTCCCTTCCTAGCAATTCGGACCCTAATTCAACTCGCCTATGATTCCGAACCCACACACCCTAAGGCAGCATCAATACTGAGCACAGAGACCTATGACGATGACATTTTGACCGGAGGTTATACCGTAGAAGAAACCCTAGAAGCTCAAAATCAGTTGATTGAAACCCTAAAATCAGCGGGATTTCCTCTTAAGAAGATTACCGCAAATAATCAAAAACTTTTATCCCATCTACCCGAAGAGGATCTTTACTATTCAGATTTTCTTCGTTTTCATGACACCAGCTCCACTAAAACCCTGGGGATTAAATGGAATGCCCTAACAGACTAATTTTCATATTGTTTTTCACCCTTTGAACATTCCGAAAAAAAATACCAAACGGCAGATTCTATCATCAGTAGCAAAACTCTTTGACCCCGCGGGATGGATCACGCCCATAGTAATAAGAGCAAAAATTCTCATACAACAGCTATGGCTGGAAGGCCTAGATTGGGATGATGAAGTGTCTTACGAGTCACTTCAAAAGTGGAACAGCCTTGTCCAGGATCTGTCGCAAGTAGAAAAAATTTCGATCTCAAGATGGTTACAATATCTACCCACTGATGCCGTTCAAATTCACGGGTTCGCAGACGCACCAAAAGCGGCATACTGTGCCGCAGTATACATACGTTGTGAGAACAGTAAACACAATACTTTCTCGAATTTGATAGTGGCTAAAAGCAAAGTTGCCCCTATACAAACAATTTCACTCCCACGGTTAGAGCTCACTGGGGCAGTCTTGCTGGCAAACCTGGTTAAATACGTAATTACATCACTAAAGTTAGAGCCAAAAGAAATATATTTATGGACAGATTCTTCCATAACTCTAGGATGGCTTTCAAAACCTCCATCTGCATGGGAAACCTACGTCGCGAATAGAGTCTCTCAGATTCACAGTTTAGTGCCCAATGCGACATGGCGACACGTCTCTACACACGACAATCCAGCCGATATAGGAACGAGAGGATGTAAACCTCAAGATTTGGTTCATCATTCCCTTTGGTGGCATGGCCCATCATGGCTATCTAGACCTGCGTCTGAATGGCCTAAAAGAAATCCGTTAAAACCCACAAAATCCCCTGAAGTAGCCCAAGTTCTGCACATAGAGGTGCAAGATAATGAGGTTTTAATTAAGTTCTCGTCATACAGCAAGGCTCTAAGAGTGGTTTGCTATATTTTTCGGTTTTTCAATAAATGTATTGGAAAAATTCGTACAGACGTTCATATTACTAATGAAAATAACATAGCACAACCGGAAATGAAGTTTGCAAAAGAGCGACTTATTGTCTTAACTCAAACCCAATTTTTTACTGATGAATACCAATGTCTAAAGAACAATAAACCCCTTTCAAATAAGAGCTCATTAAAATCTCTGAATCCATTTCTAGATAAGAATTCAATTATTAGAGCAAATGGGAGATTGTCTCAAGCGTCTCTTCCATATAATGAACGGTATCCGATAATACTACCAGGTAAATCACGGTTTTGTCATTTATACCTCGTACATTTGCATCAATTTCTCTTTCACGCAGAATGCAGCCAAATGTGTAGAATGGTGCAAACGGAATTTTATGTTTTCAGGCTCAAGCTTCGGGTCAAAGGCATAATAAGGCAATGCAAAACCTGTATCGTTTACAAGCAAACAGACTGCTCACAAATCATGGCTCCCTTACCTGTCGAAAGATGTAGTTTATCTCTATCGTTTCAAGTCACCGGAGTTGACTTTGCCGGCCCATTTGAAATCAAAACCTCAACTCTACGGAAATCCCCCTCAGTGAAAGGATACGCTAGTGTCTTCGTTTGCTTCAGCACGAAGGCAATACACTTAGAAGCATGCTCTGACCTCTGCTCAGCGGCCTTTCAAGCGGCATTTTCCCGCTTCGTTGGGAGGCGGGGCCTACCCCAACGGGTTATTTCTGATAACGGAAGAAATTTCCTGGGGGCTAGTCGGAAGCTTGAGGAAGAATTTTCAAGCTTTTTAGCAAGCACTGCGCAGGACATAGCTCAAAAATATATTAATTACGGGTTTGAGTGGAAGTTCATACCCCCACACGCACCTCACATGGGCGGCCTGTGGGAGGCCGCAGTGAAAAGTTTTAAGTTTCACCTTAAACGTGCCGCAGGCGCCCAAAAGTTCACTTTTGAAGAATTTGCCACTATCTTAGCTAGAATAGAAGGGGTCCTTAACTCTTGCCCTATCTCTGCTCTTTCCGAAGTATTATGTTAATCAAAACAACTTTACTCATTGACTGTGTATATTATAATAAAATCAAGTATACATAATTGCTTATAGTAGAACTTATGGTTACTTATAATAATCAGTTACTTTAAATACATTTAAGGGTTACCACATAGGACTTAATAAATATAATAGGGTAGTTATCATAACATCCCCCTTTTTTTATAAAGATAAATATGATATCCTAAATTTAAGATACATAAAAACACTTCATAAATTTAATCTATTAGGCGGTATTATCTTCCTCCCATATTTGGACGTATACATATCGTTACCGTCCCTATTAGTATTAATTTCCTCGTTTACCTTTTCATAGTTTCTAACATTAACATTTTCATCACTACGATTTGCACTAACATTTTCACCATTATGATCAGTATCAACATTATCATTTTTTATCACTAAGTTACTGTCAGGGTTACCAACAAAATCATAAAAAACATTCCCATCACTATCAGATTCCTGTCCTCCCTTTTCCCCTTTTTTCAAATTGTCCGATTTCCCTCCTATTTTCATAATGTGTTGTCTGTTTCTTCTATAAACCACACCATTTTCATCCCTTACTAAAAATGATCTAGGCTCCTTACATTTTCCAATGATTTTGCCTCTGAACCATATTGATGTTGGATTTTTCTTAAAATAAACCTGTTCATCCACCTCAATTGGTTTCAGATTAACTGAATTCTTATTGTAATTCCGAGAGGCCTTTAATTGTCTTTGTCTAAATTGCTCGCTAACCTCCCTCGGATTCACTAATTTTGGCTTTAAATCATTCGAAAACGAAGGCAGCTTCGTACGTAATTTTCTGCTCATTAGCAATTCAGAAGGACTTGGCATACCATTTTTTGATGTTGTTCGATGGTGTAAAAAAGCTATATTTGGATCCGTACCAGAATCCCTGCATTTATACAAAATATTCTTAATTGTTTGAATAGATTTTTCCGCAAGACCATTTGAACGAGATAAATATGGACTTGATGTAATACTGTCAATACCCCAGTCAATACAAAATTGTCTAAAATCCTTTGAATTGAAAGGCGGCCCGTTATCCGAAATCAAAATAGTAGGAATACCATGTCTAGCAAAAATTGATTTAAGTTTCGTTATCACCTGTATAGAAGAATAACCAGAACTCAAAATTTCGACTTCAAAAAACTTTGAATAATAGTCTACGACTATCAAATACATTCTCCTATCAAATTCAAATAAATCACATCCGACTTTGTACCACGGTATGTTAAATATATCATGATTTTTCAAATCCTCTTTAGGATTAGCATTTCTGTATTTTAAACAAAGGCTGCAATTGGATACCATGTTATAAATATCATTATTTATGTTGGGCCAATAAATTGAAGCCCTTGCCAAAGTATGGCAACCTTGAATTCCCATATGACCCTCATGTACATACTGTAACATTTTCGATCTTAAAGCCTTTGGCACTAAAATACGTTTGTTCTTGAATAAAATACCCTTTACCACACTTATCTCATCTTTAATTGGATAAAATTGTTTTACCTCTACATCTACCTCTCTCTTATTAACAGGCCAACCGTCCCTCACATAGTCCATAATTTTCCTAAAAACTTGATCATTCCCAGTTTCCAGTTTAATCCTCTCAATTTGATTTTCCGGTAGTGCCAATTGGCACAATAACGAGTTGCATTGTAAATCAATGTCTTTGTCTAAGTCAGCAAGAATTTTCTCCCTAAGTGGTGCCCTAGACAAGGTATCGGCAATAAAAAGATCCTTACCCGGTTTATACACCACTGTTAAATTATACGATAACAATCTCAACATGAATCTTTGAAGGCGCGTTGGAATATTATATAGAGGTTTATTAAACAGTGGGACAAGAGGTTTGTGATCTGTCTCAACAGTCACATTTCTACCATAAATATATTGATGGAAACGTGTACACCCAAACAATATAGCGAACAGTTCCTTTTCAATTTGTGCGTAATTCTTCTGACAGTCAGTCAGGGATGCAGATGCATACGCTACAGGGTTTTTACCATGCATTATAACCGCGCCCACAGCAAACTTCGAAGCATCCACTGAGAGTGTAATTGGTTTATTTACATCGTAGTACGCTAAAACCGGAGCTTTTGTAATCTCTTTTTTTAAATTTTCGAATTCAATCTGCTGTTCACTGTTGCACCTCCATACAGAATCATTTTTCAAAAGATCCCTCAAATGTTTGTTCTTATCTGACAGACTTTCAATAAAAGACCCCAAATAGGTAATCATTCCCAAAAATCGTTGTAATTCCTGTTTATTTTCCGGTACGGGCATTGCTAAAATCGATTCTATTCTTTTATCATCGGGTCTTACTCCCTTCTCACTAAAAATATGACCAATAAACTTTATTTCAGTTCTGAGAATTACTGACTTTGTTCTATTAAATCTTAGACCCACTTTCTTTCCCCTTTCTAGGACCTGCCTTAAAATTTCGTTATGCCTCTCCACACTTGACGCATGTATTAAAAAATCGTCAATATATATTACTAAGCCTGAAATATCACCAAAAAGTCTTATCATTTCAGCATGAAATATCTCGGGTGCTGAGCTTATGCCAAATGGCAAACGTAAAAAACGATATCTTCCAAAAGGGGTATTAAAAGTACATAGCCTAGATGATTCATCATCAAGACGAATCATCCAAAAACCAGAATTAGCATCTAGCAAACTAAAAATTTTAGAACCACTCATACGAGATTTACATTCATCTATTGTAGGCAAATCAAATCTTGGTCGCACAATTACCTTATTTAGATTCCGCGGATCCAAACACAATCTCAGATTACCATTTGATTTCGTTACTAGTACGATTGAACTAACCCAATCTGTAGGTTCTTTAACCTCAGTGATAACATTTAATTTAACCATTCTTTCAATTTCATTCCTTAAAGGTTCATGAAGGCTAAACGGTACACGACGAGGCGGATCTATTACCGGTTGACAATTTGCTTTAATTTTCAAATGACACTCTTTCTTAAGCTGACCTAAACCATGAAAAATCTCTTTGTACTTTTCCATAATTGCCTCACAATTTATTTTGTTGACTTTTTTAACTAAATTCATTGTAGTGGCCATTTCAAGACCAATAATATTGTTACATTTCATGTTCACAATATAGAAAGATGCAGCATAAACTACGTTACTATATAAAAAATCGACAAAAATCTTCCCAACCACGGGTAATTTTTCCCCACTAAACGTAAATATATTATTATATATCTTATTATCTACCTTACTGATACCTAAGGCATTGAACGTGTTAATTGACATCAGATTCGTTTGGGCCCCCGTATCCACCTGGCAAACTACATCTCTCCCATTTATTTCCACGCTGACGTTCCAAATATTTTTACTAAGCTTCTCACCAATGGTTCCCACAAGTAGACTTTCTTCATCTTCTTCTTCTTCTTCAGTATTATCAAAAACATTCCTTATATATTTGTTCCTGTTTAAATTACCAGAAGTTCTTGAAAAACACATCCTCGCATAGTGATTTAATCTTCCACATGCATTGCATGTAACACCTTCAGCCGGGCACTTGTTGTTGTGTTTTTGGCCACATTTTTTACAAATGGTCGACGCTTGTTGCTTTCGCTGCTCTTGATACGATTGCTTTTGATATCTTTGTTTTTGATACGGCTGCTTCTGATATTGCTGTTGTTGTTGTTGATATGTTTGCTTCTCATGTAAATGTTGTATTGCTGCTACCACTGGCTCTTCCTCTTTTTGTTCATTTTGTATACTGGCTAAATTTTCCTTCGCCATCTCTATACTTTTAGCAATCTCCAAAGCTTTCTTCCAATCGATATTTCCTTCACTCAGCAAACGTTCTTTGATATTTTTATTGTTTTGTGACAGCCCGCAAATAAAAATATCCTTCACCAAGCTTTCACGCAACGAACCAAACTCACAAGAATTACTCAAATTCTCTAAAGTTGTCGCATATTGCCCAATGGATTCTTCATTTTTCTGCAGTCGCGTAAAAAACGCATGTCGTTCCATGGCAATGTTAATTTTAGGAATAAAATAATCTTCAAATAACTTAAGCAAGTCATTATATTTTATTGTGTCCATATTGACATTAAACGAATTGAAAATATGCAGGCACGCCGGCCCCATATGATGCAACAGTAACGCAACTTTTCTTTGTTCAGATTCCTTTTCCAAATTCGAAGCCAATAGAAATATCTTAAACTGCTTACTCCAGTTGGACCATTCCGTAGCAACATTTCGAGCTTTCATATTAAAAAATGGCGTCGTTGACATATATGACGGTGTGTTTTCCACCACTTGAAGCTTGTCGTCCGGCATTTTGTATATTATATTTTTTCTATACAAATACCACCAAATATTATTGTTCTGGTTTGTTTTTTTTTTCCTTTTTGTTAAAATCAATATATGTTGTTTTTATGACGACTTAATTTTCAATTCAATTCAAATTTCAAAAAATTTTTTCCAATTCTCTTTTTTTTTTTTCCACCTGACACCATATTATGTTAATCAAAACAACTTTACTCATTGACTGTGTATATTATAATAAAATCAAGTATACATAATTGCTTATAGTAGAACTTATGGTTACTTATAATAATCAGTTACTTTAAATACATTTAAGGGTTACCACATAGGACTTAATAAATATAATAGGGTAGTTATCATAACACGAAGATCCTGCTGATATAACTGCATTAACTCCCGGACATTTTTTAAGGGGAGCACCCCTAATGACCTTTCCAGATCGAAATTACGAAACTATGCCTCTCATTAACCGGTGGGAAAAACTAAAAGCTCTCCACCATCAACTCGCCATGCGATGGAAGGATGAGTATCTTAAATCTCTTCACAAGAGATACAAGGGGAAGAACTCTGTCCCCAATCTTCAGGTTGGAGACCTAGTAGGGAGGGTTGATAAGACATTCCCCGGCCCAGACAAGAACGTACGTATTGCAGACGTACGCACAGCCTCCGGAGTAATAACGCGTCCAATTGCAAAGTTGTGCTACCTCCCTTGCTTTCGCAATAGGCCTGAAGAGTCATAGTTAAAACCTCGTCATGTTCATTATTCACAATTGTCATACACTTAATAACTAACTACTCTATGCATTTAACCCATTGTCTTTAGCTAACTCACTAACACTCATAATTTTTGCTTTCCTATTCTTTCTTCCCCTCCAGGCCTAACCGACGATCAACTCCAGCGCGACTAAGCCATATCCGAAACAACACCATCAACAATCGACTACGTCGTCAGCAACCGGACCTTTTTGAAGTGCGTGGTTTGCAAGAAGTACCACCCTTTAAGGGTTTGCTCCCGGTTCTTAAAAATGGAGGTAAAAGCAAGAGAAGATGTGGTTAGCCGCCACCATTATTGTTCCAACTGCCTTGCCAAGAGCCATACTATTAGATCTTGCACCTCGATGCAGACGTGCAAAAAATGTGATCAACTGCATCACACACTTCTACATTCAAATAGACGCTGCTCTATGCGTGCTAGAAGCGTTCAGGCCACCAGTCGGTCACGTCGGACCAAAAAAGCATCAGCTAGGACCACCAGAGGGAGTCAAGAACCTGCGTCATCCCAACCAGAAAACCAGCAACGTATTCAGTCGTCAACACCAGCACCAAATACAAAAATCCTGGCGGAAGCCATCCGGTCCATAGCTCAAGTGCTTTGTGCCACCGATGCCACGATCGGGTGCCCCGGTAGGCTAGCTGGTAGTGAGCTAGTCTATCAGTACCGGGGTTGCGGGTTCGATTCCCGCCAGCGACTCTGGTCTCCTGCAGACAAGCAAACAGCGTCGCGGGATTAAGTGTAGGAATAATAAAAAAAAAAAAAAAAAAAAAAAAAAAAAATGTCGATTTCCTAATTTAGAGGCGGCGGTATGTACAAATTACATTTGTACACATTATATAAAATTTTAAATTTTGTTAATCATGGTCATAACTTTTCCTAACCTTCGTACTAAATAATTCTATTACAAATTACATTGTATCTATTAGTTTGTATTTAACGTTTTTTATATTTTCGCGTGAATTTGCTGTGAGTTGCACGCACTGCAAGGCCGATACTCGTCATAAACTTTCCAAAAGTCAGTTGTAACGAACTTTCGTTAAATGCTAGCTAACATGACTTATCTTTTTTCTTGTAACGAGTGTTATCTCAATTATCTTCCAGAAGCGAAGCGAACAACATCTCAACTACCCGGCAGTGCGAACAACTGGCAGTAAATCCACGACTTAAGATATAAATCAATCCAACATAATTGATCTGTACCCTAAACGTATGTATAGCTTAAGTGAAATAGAATTGTAATAAAGTGAATTGAAAATATTACTAAAATTCTGGTTTTCGCTTTCTTCTCTTTATGCACCCTATTATAATTACTCCTTGGGAGCAATTGTAATAATAGCCTTCCTCTCGATAGCCCACCGTGTATCTCAGCGGCCATCCCCTGTTCTCTGTCCAGAGGAAGATTATTTAGAACTGGTGTTCATCCCACACATCAGTACAGAAACTATTGATTAGAACTAGAAAATGTAAATCATAGTATACAACTACTATGCCGACTCTTTGACAGGTGCCTAACTCAAATGTCAAGGTAAATATTAACAGCCGTATTCATAACGAAAATTTGGCATAAAGTTAGCACAAAGTTTATTCATAATACACTTACCAACCTCTGGCTAACGATTTGCTAAACTCTTGTTAACAAGCTGCCAAACGCTTGCCAACTTGTGATAAACAGCCGTTTTATGTTGAATAATTTTGTTTGTTTCTTAGTTTAGAGTCCTTTTTTAAATATATTTTAATTTAAAAACATTTCAAATTTTTATATGAAGAGGGAAAATAAAAAAAAAATTAAATGACAAAACCAGCGATGATTAATGCAAAACGTGTTGCATTTTTGAGTATTATAATGTGGCATCATTAATATTCAGAGTTGATTTATTAAAAGTTAGCAGACGAATAAAATGTTATTAATAAACTCTGTGCTGCTAAGCCTAATCAGCATTCTAGTTAGCAGCTCGTTGTAAGTAGTGTACAAACTGTGGCTAACTTTTTGTTATGAATACGGCTGTAAATGTTTGTATTAATAAAAATTTTTAAAAATGATTGTGTTTAAAACTATTTTCACCCCTACACATAGTTGCACAAAATTGTACTGAATGTGAAAAAAAATTTATAATATAACATTTGCTTAATTCGAAAATTTTTCAATTTATTTAATGCTGTCTGCATTTATAAACTTTTAAAAACAATGTTTGTTTAAATGGTATTCTGCAATATCGGAAAATATTTAAATAATTTAAAATGCTAGCTTTAATATATGTATAATATATAATAACAGAAAAAATTAGTGTCAAAAAAATGTATTAACAAATTTTTAATTTCTGAAAAATAAAAACATTTTGCAAAAGCAAAATTTGTTGGGAAAAATTATTAATTATGTGTTTCTGTCATAAAATTAAACAATATATGTTATATTTTGAAAAATTTATAATGTTATAATTTAAAATTTTGTTTTGTTTTTGTTGTTTTTATTTGTATTGAATTCACACAGAACCTATACATACATATGTGTGAGGGGTAAATTAAAAAATTGAGAACGTTCTCCTGAGTCGGCATTCTAGTTGTGTAATATGTTTTAATAGTCTAATTTAGTATAAATACCATATAAATTGTCAATAAAAAACAGAATAGATTTGATAGCAACAATTTTTTTCTTTAATTCTCACTTCTCACCAAGCACCTTAAATAGTGCATGCATGAAGTAAAACTGCTGTGACAAGACAGCATTATAAACAAACTTGCAAACCATTAATATTTTAATAACAAAACTTTATATGGCGATCTTGCCAGTTTCAAAAACCTGTCAATTTTGAAATTTGGTTACTTAGAATCCTGACTCTCCAATCTATTCATTTATCCACGAGATTTCATAATTAAATTATGTCATTTCACCCATTGATTCAATTCTATACAAAAAGGATGTTGAACTTATTTTCGCGAAGTATGAAACAGAACAGTACAAGCCGGAGTGTCAAAACAAATCCTGTCCAGTTTATATACCAAGCCCAAAGAATTACGGTCCAAAGGCAATAAATAGAAGAGTATAGAAAAAGAACGGCCTACCGAAAAGAAGTGGAAACTATGCCAACACCAATCAAGACTAACAGAGGATGATGAAAGGAAAAATTACAGAAAGAGAAGAGCGAGTTATTGCGGTTAATGGGATTAACTTCTGGAGAACGAAAAAGACAATTACACATCCAGCTTAAACAACTCAAGAAAGGTAATGGGAACAATAGATTCAAAAAACCGCGAGAAGATAACCATCGATGAAAATATTAACGGTGAAGCTATCCAAGGTCATGGAGTTAAACAACACCATCAAAGTAGATACATTTGTAATCATTTGTGTAGTTATAATTATGTAGGTAATAATTATAATTTATAAAATAAATAAATATTTTAAAGAATATGTACAAAAGAAAGCAGTTGTGCAAGTATAAAATATAAATAAAGTAGAATGAACATTAAGATATAAAGTGATAAAACTCATGGAATATATCATTAATAGGATAGAAAAAATAATTTTCAGTCTAAAAAAATCAGGTTCCAGGAGATATCAAATCCCAACATTAATAACTAAATTAGAAGAAGGAGAAACATTAATGCGAGAATTTTAACCTTATTAGAAAACAAATTTAATAAAAACACAAAACATACAAGAAAGTAAACATATCTTTAACAAATATTATGACACAGCAAAAACAATTTTAGAAGAAGCCCTTAAAACACATTACAACCAATTAAAAATCCGCTACAAAGTTTAACAAATATGGCGAGTTTAAATTTGGAGACTACTTTAAAGTTAATTCCAGAGTTCTCAGGGAATTATAAAGAACTGAATTCATTCCTTGCAATAATAGAACTTGTCAACAATGGTTTGGCAAAAGACCAAAAACCGATACTAATAAACTTTGTATATAACGTTAAACTTAACATCACTGTAAGAACATCGTCAGAAATATCAGCCCCAACATCATTTGATAGGTTGAGAAATGTCCTTTTAAACAGGTACAAGACTTTAAAGACAGTTGCACAGATACAGGATATTCTTAGGACTTTTTCTCATAAAAATTATGAGCATCCAAAAGTATCACGAAAAGTTATTAGAACTGCTAACCGAACTAAACGAACTGCAGGCTAAAGATATACCAAATTGTACAACAATTCAAGCCAACACAATTAAATTAATCAATAAAAGTTACGCCTTAAATGTATTTAAAAATGGTCTAAATGGAGAACCCAAACCAACATATTATCGCCTCAACACCAAAGGAACTAAACGATGTAACAACTATAGTAATAGTACCAATAGAAATGAAAACAGGAATTACAGCAATAGTAATAACAATAATAGGCCAGTAAATCGTAATAACAACCAAAATAATTATACAGACGGCAACAACAGAACAAACAATTACAATAATAATACAACCAGAAATGCCTGAAGAAATAATTATAATAATTACAATAACAATAATCAAAACAGAAATAACCGTGTACACTATGTACAGGAAAACTACAAGGGTCCGAATGTGAGTAAAGAAACTACACAACAAGAAGATTAAAAAATGTTTTCCAAATATCAAACAGCTTAACCAATTTCATAAACTTAGACTTAGGCAATAATTTAAAACTTAGATATCTTATAGACACAGGAGCAGATATCTCTTTGTGTAAAATAAGCAAAATAAATGATGTAAACATTGCCAAAGAACTGTCAAGTAGTTTTACAGGAATCACGATGGAAAAGATTAAATCCATGGAAATATCAGAATTAGATTTTAACATAAATAATTTAATTCAACATTTTTTTGTTTTTCGAATTTATTCTATGAGTTAAATTTCAGTTATGTATTTTATAAAGCTTTTTGCAATAGTTCTGTTCCCCTAATGGAAACCTAAGGTAAAATGTTACAATAAGATACAAGATAATAGTCTGTTAGTGTATAAAGTCATTCCTAAAAATTTAAGGAATAGAACTATTGCAAAAAGCTTTATAAAATACATAACTGAAATTTAACTCATAGAATAAATTCGAAAAATAAAAAATGTTGAATATAATAAAGTTGCTTATAAAAAAAAAAAAAAAAAAAATAAAATAATTCCCAATATCTATAAATAATTTAAGCCAGAAGCATAAATTTCATATCACTGACGACAATTTTCCAATACCGACAGACTGAATTTTAGGAAGAGATTTTCTTACAAAATTTTTATGTAAGATCGATTATGAAACATTTTCGATAACGCTTGCTTCAGAAAACGAGGAAATTACAATACCTATGAAATCATAGATAAATAGAAATTATTTCATAAAAGTAGAGAAACTGTCAGAAAGCATTCATCCTATAAATTTGGATATAAAAGAAGATAGCATAATTTTAAACAAAGAATTCAACCAGGAACATTTGTTAGTAATACAATAGTACTAGGAAATGGAAATCACCATGTCAAAATAATAAACAACACATCACGATGTAATTCTAGAAAATATAAATTTTGAAATAGAACTATTAAAGAATTACAATTTAGTAATCCAATCATATAGACCAAAGAAAAGAAGTATTAGTACAGACAGATTTAAAAAATTATTTGAAATCTTAAAAATTGACTTTAACGGCGAAAAAGCAAAAAAGAATTCATAAAAATAAGATATTTTTCATATAGAAGGAGAAACACTAACTTTAAATAATTTTTATAGACTGAGCCTAAAAGTTTTGGATAATACAGTAGTATATATTAAAAATTATAGATTACCACACCCGCAATATGATGAGATTAATGATCAATTACAACAATTATTAGATGGTGATGTAATTGAACCGTCAAATAGTGCATACAATTCATCTTTATTTGTAGTACCAAAGAAGAGTGAAAACGGAAAAGAAAAATGGAGACAACTTGTAGATTTTCGACAACTTAACAAAAACATAGTGAATGACTAATTTCCATTAACAAGGTTAGAATATGTTTTAGATCGTCCTCGACGAGCTAAATATTTTTCAACTTTAGATATGACAAGCTGATTCCATCAAATAAATTTAGACGAAGATTCAAGGAATTTAACCGCATTTTCAACTAGTAATGGGCATTATCATTTAAAGGGAGTACCATTTGGATCGAAAATTTTTTCCAATAGTTTCCAAAGAATGTAAAAAATAGCACTTAGTGGACCAGATACCAACTAGGGTTTTTATTCTAGCGTATTCATTTCTACCCGATTAACTGATCGGTTAATTTAAAAATGGCTTTTTTCGATCAACAATTAAACCTGTGAATTTCAGTATTTGTAGTATTATAACATATTTTTTTGTGTTTTTAAATAATTGTTTCATCCCATATACAAAAGGTATGTGTTTAGAAAATATATTTTCATACAAACAAAGAAAGTGTTTAGTGATCTTCATTTTGAATAAGTGTTTGATGTCAACAGCTTTTTGTTTCACGAACTTTGTATATGTATGTATGTGTTAAGTTATTTGTTTCTTCTCATGTCTTCTCATATCAATCTTTTAACAGAACTAACCGAAACCATTAGAAGCGTACTAATGGCATATTGGCACTCTAATGGCATATTGGAAGATTTAATATGTTACAAGAAATCCAGGAAAAGGACTGAGAAATTAGATATTCTGTATTATGGGCTGCTTCCGATTTCTACAACATTTACGATAAATGACATAATACGTACGTATTAATTAAAAGATATGTATTACATATTTATGAATTATTTTGTTGTTTACTCGTTTTGGTTTAACAATTGTTTGTTTGTCATGTTATTTTTTTTTTTTTTTTCAAATAAAATCCAATTAATAAATAAATTATGCATTTTTATTTATTGAAATTACTTAATTTAAAAAAACTTTATTAATCAGTTAACCGATTAACCACAAAATTTACCGATTAAACCAAAACCTCGGTAATTTAATCGAGCGATTAACCGATTAAAGCAAAAGACAAATTAAATGAATACCCTAATACCAACGCATTTATATATGCTGATTATATAATTGTATTTGGTTGCAATTTAAAACACCAGAATGAAAATATAATGAGAGAATTTGAACGCTTGTCAAAATACAATTTAAAACTAAATGCGTCAAAAAGTGTATTTCTAAAATCAAAAGTAGTCTATTCAGAACATCAAATTACAAAAGACGGTATACGAACCGATCCTTTAAAACACAAAGCTATTGAACAATACCCAATTCCAAAAGACGTAGTTAAAAGATTTGTAGCATTCTGTAATTATTACAGACGTTTCATAAAGAATTTCGCGGAGATCACAAAATGTCTAAATGATCAAACCAAAAAAGGCAAAGAATTTGTTAGCCCATATCTATTTGGCAGAAAATTTATTGTTGTGACAGATCATTCCGTCAGTTCCTCTTTTTTCTCATAAAAATCCTTCATCAAAATTAACTCGTATACGAATAGATTTGTCAGACTATGATTTTGAAAGTTTTTATAAGAAAGGTAAAATAAATTCGAACGCCGACGCTTTATCAAGAATAAAACTAGATTCTGATATGTTAAAAAAAATTAGAGGACGACAATGGTTAACCATCTAAAATTTAGTAACAACTCGTGGAATGAAAGCATAGGAATTTGCTAATAATATAATAGTAAATAATGAGAGTAACATACCCCAAGCGCAACAGAGACATCATATGTGGGAATCACTGTTGCCAACTTAGAATTTTTAATGCTAGATCTAGCAGTTTTTAAACTCATTTAGCATGAAAGAAACGCTGCTAGAATATATCACTTTTTTCAGTATTTTCCCAAAATTATTTACCATTTTATTTAGATTTTTTTAGTCAAAGTGATACATTTTTATTTTTTTCATTATTAACATGAACATAAATATTGGTACTACTTTTTCAGATATAAAAGAATATTTTAAAAATAAATTGTGAAGGTATTGGGTGGAATTTAATTGTGATTCAATATAAATTTTTTAAAGCTGCGTCATTTTTTATTAACTAAAGATCAATTTTTGCATCTATCTTGAATTATTTTTAATGTTAAAAAGTTATGTGATTTTTATGCCTTCTACCGCTAGTGGTGAATGAGTTTGTCATTCCGTGTGAAACTTTTTTAATATTCATCTAAGACCCTTGATCCTTGTGTAGCTCTTAGTCGATTAAGACATGTCCGC
The DNA here is from genome assembly GCA_943735925.1 of Pollenia amentaria. Classification (NCBI taxonomy): domain Eukaryota; kingdom Metazoa; phylum Arthropoda; class Insecta; order Diptera; family Polleniidae; genus Pollenia; species Pollenia amentaria. Next base: position 75,036,947 of record OX031010.1, read on the forward strand.
CTGCCTGTCCGTCTGTTTGAAACAAGCGTACTTTCGAAAAGCTCAACAGAAAAGAACAATATTGATGTTATACTTATTCTTATTTCCCTAAGCTGTATGGGATTGAAATCTATCTGAACTCGGCTTAGAAGAAAAGATGTTATGAACACAAATGTGGAACAACCTCCCTAAAAACATTATATTTTTGTTATAAAAATCAACAAAAATGAAAAGTATTGACAGAATGTACCGATTCTCATTAAATTTTGGACCAATTCGTTTTATATGACTGAAAATCGCACTAAAATTTTATGAAGAAGGATCCATAATTTACCATAGGCCCCATGTAAAGCGTCCTTCCTGAAATCATATAAAAAAGCATTTAATTCTCATAAAATTGTATTATTGTAAAGAGATTCGGTTTAATTGAAGTTCTTTTTTAATATTTTTGATGATCGATCTAAAATTTACTATCGGTTCAACATAAAAGCTGCTCCTGAAAGTCACTTTAATGCACCTAATAATATTTATGAAACAAATCAGAATATTTTATATCAATTAGGCAACGAATTATACTACTGTGAGGTCAGGTTTTATTAAGATTTGCTTATAGTTTATAGATTTATGATAGAAATCTCAATAATATTAATTTTAAGAAGGGACTAATGAATAATATAACTGGGAATATGTAGAATTGAGCTGATAATGAGTGAAAAACGTTTAAAGAACCTCAGCCAAAAAAAATACAGTAATATTTTAATGCATATATTTAAAATAAAAGCTACAAATTACCAGAGTTTAGAAAAATTCATTAATGATCGCTCATTTTTACTCATTCATGAGTTTCCTCATGAATGAGAAATTAAAAATGTGTAACTTCTTTTCACAGTCATGAATGAATTCCTAATTTTTCGCCAATTTATTCATGAGGGTGAGGAATAAAAAAAATTTTGCATTTATTTACTAGTATTGTTGTTCTTGTTGCCCGGCAGTTTGCATGACCACAGAAAGTAATGTCTTTGTGTATATTTTATACGTGTTTTGTTTTTGTAAAATATTTTTGGTTGCCTTTACCAGCCAAAGTGTGTGTGTTGGTTTTTGTTTCGTAAGCAAAAATTATTGGAAAAAAATCTAAAAAAACATATCGTCATCTAAAATGCAGAATAATGTAACATTACATTCAATTAGCTTATGTACATTGATTTATCAGAATTCACTTTAATGTTCCATTTGAAAAGCCATTTCTCGAGTTCATTTAGCTCGTTTTGCACAACAAACGATGATTTAAATGGCGAATCGCTTTTGGCAATAATAGCTGTGACGTCTGCGTAGGTGGCAACCAATATGTTATCAACTATGGGTATAACTGCAGTATCAATAATATATAGGATTGGTCCTAGCACACTACCCTATGGTATTCCGGCACTTACTTCATATAAAGTGTATTTTTCATCGTTTATTTTTAAATAAAAAATGTCGATTTGATAAGTTACTTTTCAAAAGTAAAAAATAAGGTGCTGGTAAAAACTTTTTTATTTAAGTAAGAAGTCCCATATGTCACACCCTATCAAAAGCGTGCTGAATGACCAGAAACCCCGAAGAGCAATCACCCCTATCTTGAAGCTGCAATCGTGAATTATTTCCACGTGAAAAAACCACAGATTACACAAAGATATGTAAAAATTTACGAGTGAACGAGGCCCAAATCAGTTGCGAGGGCAGCTTTCGAAGAAAGAGATAAAAAGCGTTTTTTTGGTTGTGAAGTGTCGTTGTGTAAAAACAGACCGGAACAATCAACACAAATTGCGTGATCAAAACAAAAATAACAAAACACAAACCACGTTTAACAAAAGCATTAGTTCAACAAACGTTTTATTTTGTGCAAAAAATGTATTACTTACTTAAATATTATTTACTAGTGTTGCGGTAAACTTAAAAGTTAATTTTTTCATTATTTTTGCCAAAAATCTTAACTAAATAAATTTGTGTTGATTGTATTTCGGCATAAAAATGGTGCAAAGAGAAATGAAAAAGGGAGCTTTCTAAGAAAGAGACAAAAAATCTTCCGTCTCGTGACATATCTGTGTGTAATCTGTGGAAAAAACTCGCATGTTCGAAAAAAATTTGGCATCGCCGATTTTTATTCCCAAAAAAGATGTGACTTTTTCCACAAGCATTTTGACTGGGAATAAAAAAGAAAGCACATTTGTAATAGTTTTCTTGTTATTTTTAATTGTTTTATTTGAGTTTTAAAAGGAGTGGGAACGCAAACAAGCTACAGTTGGCTACATGGATGAAAAATTTTCAAACAATTCCCTGACAAAAGCTTTTTTTCTCTATATTCGGTCAACAATCCACCTCGGACAAAAAATTCTGCAAAAAAGGGTAGACATGATGCAAGCTTCACAACGGGCGGTATCGCTGACGGCTTTCTATCTGGTAATCAGTTCTGGACCAGTGTATCTTAAAGATATGTTAAAGCTGCTTTGTCAACTCTGAAAAGTTTTGGGAACTTGCAAATAATTTATTTTTATAGATACTGCCAAAAATGTTTCATGTTTTCACTTATATATGTATGTACATTACTTCCGATAAACACAGTGAAGTTTATGCATCTCTCAAATTTCGTCTTTTTATTTTCTCCAATAATGTTTACCTTCTAATAACATTAATCGGAGCGAAATACTATTCTTTTTACTGAATAATGACAATTTATTAAGAAAATTACAAAAATACGCGTAAAAAATAAAATAAAAAAGAATATGCAAGATTATCTGGCTTGTTTAGTTTTTGTATCATTATTATCTGAGCATATATCTTTTGTGCAGGAAAATAGTTTTAGGCTCGTACTAAAAATTATTATTAAGAATACAATACACTTGCGACTAAAATTACAAAAAATTGCGACTATTTGATCGTATCCTGTAGCTCGTTTCTGTATTTCTCGCATCGTAAAATATCTTGCATGAAGTGTGAAACAAAAAATTCCATCGCTTCTCGATTTGTGAGAAAAAGTGTTTCTGTATTTATATTCGAGAGCAGACAACACAGATTCTGTTTTAACTGGAATACTTCCAGTAATTAAGTGTCAAATGCAAGCGAAACGTCAACGAAAGCAATAAATATAATAAAAATAGGGCTGCCAGATTTGTAGATTTATCGTCATTTTGACGATTTTTTTCCGAAATTGGCAAAGTGCCGATTTGCTGATTTTTTCTAGTGACGATATTATTCAGTCTTCGAAATGAAACATTTTTAAATATTTTTATATATTTGTGTATTAGGCACCACAGAAAAAAGATATCTTTACAAACAAGGCAGCTTAAATTTTTATATATATCACTATTGTTAAATTTGTTTGTCTGTTCCCTAAAAAATGTTTCGGCAATAGTAAAATTTCGAGGGAAAACTGTTTAGTTCTTATTTCCTTGGACTATTTAATACATTTGTTTTTGTGATCATAACATTAAACTACTACCCCATTTTTTAGTCAATGCCCTATACAAAATGTTTCCCTTTTTTTGCCAAAAGTGTTATTTTAAGTTCGATATGATATTTTGTTATGCCTTTTTGTAACTTCCTCAGGGAAAAATAGCAATCTGAAATTTATATGAAAATTGTTATCGAATTAAAGAAAAAATCAAATACAAATATACCACAAGCTTAATTATGTATGTATAAAATATGTACTCAATACCCATGTACTTTAACTGTTTTTTATGTTTATGTTTAAAAAATATCAAACAGAATTTGTCAAAATTAATTTTAAATTGTCCGATTTTTTAAAACAAAAAAATACGATTTTTTTTATTTTTTCTTAGGAAATTAACGATTTTTTCACAAATTTATCTGGCACCCTGCATAAAACAAAAACAATGAAAGGCTAAAAAAATGTATTTTCATGATTTAAATTCTTTCTTTTCAAATAAAAAAATAATAATAAACATTCTTGTGTACATACACTGCTGGACATAATAGAGTGCAAAAATACCTTTGTTATAATTCATTAGAGAAAAATAGTCAAACACACTTTTAATATAAAAAAATTAATTGTATTCATTTATTAACTTTACAAAGTGATAAAAATAACAATAAAACGTATATATTAAAATTAATCTTTTTCTACAAAATAACATAACTTAAAGTGCTCTTTGCAAATGGTTGGACAAAATAAAGTGCAAAAGCAATGTAGTGCCTGATTACAGCGAAAATATTCAGGAAATTTATAATAATTAGTACTTAGTAGCTCCACCTTTATTAACTATGACCTCTCGGAGTCTTTTCGGCATACTTAAGGTCAAGTTTTTTAAAATTTTTAAAGGAATCACTTTCCATTCGGCTTGCATTTTATCCCAAAATGTGTGAAGGTTAGTTCGAGATTCCATTGAAATTTGATCGTCTAGTATGGCCCACAGGTGTTCTATGGGATTCAGATCGGGGCTTTGAGCCGGCCATTCCAATATCTCGACATTGTTTTCTTCAAAATATTTCTTTGCGACCTTGCTCGTATGTTTGGGGTCATTATCCTGTTGAAAGATAAAGTCTCCCAAGCCCATTTCCGTTGCACTACTGTTAAGATTATTTTGCAGAATACTAACATAATGCTCACCAGTCATTTTTGTGTCGATTTTGACTAGTCGACCTACCCCCGAGGAAGAAAAACATCCCCACACCATGAGACTTCCACCACCATGTTTTACAGTATGTGCAATATGTTTTGATTTAAGTTTTTGTGAAGGCTCACACCATACTCTTTTGGCACGTTTTGCATTTTTTAACTCATATTTGGACTCATCTGACCAAATCACCCGATCCCAAAAAGATTCTGGCATGTTTACATATTTGTTAGCAAAGTCTAAACGCTTTCTTATATTTGCAGCTCGTAGAAGTGGTTTCTTCTTTGCATAGGAACTTTTTAGACCGCTCAGGTTGAGCCTTCTCCGAATAGTACGTGATGACACACTTAAATTTAACTCTTCCTAAATTTCCTTAGAAGAAGAAAATGGTTTTTTTTTTGCTAGTATTATTATTCGATCATCATCTCGCTTTGTTGTCTTTAGCTTTCTCCCAGACACTTTTTTTAAACTTTTATTTGACTTTCTGGTTTTGAAGAGCTCGACAATTTTTCTTGCTCCTGATATGGATATTTTATATTTTTTGGACAAATCTTTGTATTTCATTCCATGTTCCCTATCTTTTACTAACAAATCCTTAACAGTTTTCGACAATGGCTTCATTTTGATGTTCTGTGGGGATATCTGAGGAAATGTTAAATTTTTTGGCAATTGATATTGTTTTTAATATAAAAAATCAAATGTTTTTTTACCTAAATATCTTTGCAATTACTTACCTATAATTTTATATCAATTATTTAAACAAACATAAAGTAATAATATTCACAAAAACAAAATTACACTTTGTTTTGTCCAACGCACCAATAGACATATTAAATTATTTTGTCTCTAGAACAGCAATGAATCTCAAATTATGAATACAGTTTATTGCAAAACAAAAACAACATTTACAGTTACAACGGTATAATAAATAATTGCATTTTCGTACTTTTATAACTTTGACTTTATGTGTCATCTGTTTACCTTACACTTTTGCACTCTATTATGTCCAGCAGTGTACATGTGTATTAGGGGTATGACTTTTTTGTAACATATATTGTGCATGGCCGTACATGGTGAGAAATGGCAAGAAAATAATAACTGCGTTTTTAGTTTTTTATTTTATTAAAAAAAAATCACGCACCGACCAAGATTAAAAATTGTGGGTCTTAAATTGGAATAAGAAGACAACTCAATTGAAAAGGCCTAAATTTTTTTTGTAATGTACAAATATTCTGTTTATTTATGAGTTCTGTTTTACTTTTTTATTTTCAAGATAAAATATAAATTAGAATTATAGCTTGCAAATAGTTTTATTTTTTCATTGGATGCAATAAATTTCAAGTTCAAAGTGCGTTCAGTTTTACAATAAGTATAGATTTCTTGAATTACTTTAATGGCTCGTTCTGCACAAATATTGGTTCGTTTTAAATTTAGAATAGCGGAATCTTCCTCCACCCAGTGTTTAAGAAACATTTATGAGCATTTTTGAAGGGCTTTACAGATGTTGCCAAATTTTTAAAGTTATTGTGGCGAAAACGTTGATCTGAAAACCATATATCGTACCATGCGCTGCATATAAATGGACTAATTTTCAAAAGTTCTGTCCTGTGTTCGGGTTTGAGTATAAGTTAAAAGTACCAGAATGGCTCTGGAATTCCAGCGGGCGTTACTGAGTGCTGGTAATACACGGAATTTGATAAAAGGAAATAAGTTATTTTTCTGATTATATTTGAATGCTTGTCATAGTTCGTACAAATACTGCATGTCATCACGCCACTTGATGCTGTGTATTTCCAATATGATATCGCTTTTCGTATTCGGTAATCAATTCTGTAAAAATATCGTACGAAATATTTGGTGATGTTGATTTTGCAACAAGCATTTCATTCATGACATGCTTAAGAATCAAATCTAAACCATGATGTTGACAACCAACATATTGCGGAGGTGAAAAAGATTTTTCCTGAAACGATGTCTGCAGTAAATGAAAAATTCCATTTTTTTCCAGTATTGACATTTGTTGTATCACAAATAATCATTTTAATGGAATTCCATAGTTTAAATTTATGTAAAATTTTGTTGATACCTGCAATATAATATCATAGTTAGTTATCTATTTAAAAACTTTTTATTTAATTAGCACCTTCAAATATTGTCAAACTTTGTCCATTATGAAGCTTCATGACCGCCAACCTGACTTCTTTAAGCTCGTTTGTCAACACCACTACCTTAACTTCGTTCTTAATATATTTCTTCCCATCAAAATGCATGCACCAATTTTCTTCTTTTAATGTAGCCATATACTTTTCTTCCATACGTTCCGCTGCTTTTATTGAGGCCCTTATAGACACCAGATTGTGAGGATGTTGGAATATCAATACCCGATTTCACCAACTCTACATATTTTTGCTGCATTTCTCGGGCTCATGTTGGAAGCCTGAACCATTTTCACTGCAGCCTTAGTTGAACAGGTCACTTTTTTAACTCTTGGTTCATAGCTTTTATCATCTGATGATGCATAGAATTTTGTGTCTTCTTCTAGGGACGATATGGTTGTTTCAGATTCTGGATTGGTCACATCAAATAATTCTCCAAACACTATTGTTGGGTTTCCATTAGGTCGCTTTAAAAATTTACAGTAACGATCTTAAAGCTTTTCTACATTTATTTTTATCGAAGATTCAAGTACACATGGAAAATGTAATTTCGACCATAAATCAAGCAATTCTTTGGCAATAATCTGACACCTTATTTTTCGATTTCTTTCAGTTCTTGCCAATGCGTTGTACCGTCCTATTATAACCATCTGCTTTTGTATTCTGCACATTTCATTCTATGTTAATTATTTCTCGTCTTTTAGTTGTACTTCTTTCAAAATGAGTCAAATTATTTACCCATACTACCGAGTTATGCTTGACTTTAAGAATTTACATGTAAACTTTAATCTTGGTCGGTGCGGGACTTTTTTCTAATAAAATGAAAAACTAAAAACGCAGTTATTATTTTTTTGGCATTTCTCATCATGTCCGGCCATGCATATTTAAAAAAAAAAAAAATGCAAGTCATCTCCCTAATGTGTACAAAAAAAATACCCATCACGACGGGGTGGCCACTGATGTATATATCAAGAAAACAGTTTTTTAAAATCAATTTGGATAAAAAACCTCCCCCCCCTAAACCGTTTTTTCTAAAAGCTTCCAAAAAATAATAATGAATTTTTATTTTTTAAATACCATACATACAGTCATATACTATATATTAACTTCAGATTCTAAAAATTATCTTTGTTGAAGGAAATAAACTTTGGTGGCATAAGTCTTATTTGTGAAATAGCATAAAAATATAAATGAATGGTTTTTGTTTTTACAATAAGGATATTGTATTTTTAATAAACAAAATAAAAGTCCAAATACTAAACTTCAAAGTGATTTGGGGGGGAACTTTTTTAACGCCCGCGAAAAAGTGACCCCACTTTTCATCATAGATTTTCATGGTCTATATGGCATGGATAGGTATTTTTTGATAATTTAAAAATATACATAATATAAAAATATATATAATTTAAAGTTATACCCCTAATGTACATATATACATAATAATTTTTTCTGATAATTTGGGCTCCATTTTTTGAAATTTTATTTTCTCGTATCAATTTTATATGTGACTTACTTTGACAGTTCTTGTGAGAAACTTTTCGAAAAATATTGTTGCACAAACACTTTTTCTCACATCCTTCCAATAATTGCTGGAAAATTATTTAAATGACAGATAATTCTCACAAAGTAAAGATACAGAAAGACTTATGTGAGAAAAACCATTTTTTGTTTCATATTGCTCTGTTTTTGTCCCGAATCACTTGTTTCATGCGGGACATTTTATTTTTGCTTTAACTTCGTTGGAAGTTAATAATTTAATAGGGAGGTCCATTTGTAAAGGGCAGTTTAAGTATTCAGATATTTTATCAACTTGAGTCGTTGTGTTAAAACTAAATAGCACAAATGAATTTATTAACTGAAGTGCAAACGTCTCTGAAATATCTTTGTCTGTTCTATTCCACAAGCCATCAGTCTTTTTTAAAACTATATATCTTTTTGTTGGCCTTTTAAGGTATTTTGTAGCTCTCCATAGTAAATGCTCATCATGCTTAGAATTATTTATTTCTTCAAGAAATTCTGATGTTTTAGTATTTTTATGATCTTGAAGTAAAGCACGAAGATCTTTGGCTGCCTTTTTAAGTAGACGTTTGTCATTTGGATGTCTACCGTTTTGCAACCTACTACGAATATTCTTTTTCTCTTATTTTTTTTCGAATCTCAAAAGAAATTTCCAAACTATTTTCATTTATTGGGGCAGATAATTATGCAGCCTTATGTATTTCATTTGAAAAGTTCTCAACAGCTGCGTCTAGTTCATCATTTGTTTTTAAACTTATGTTCAGATTAATATTGTCTTCAAGATGTTGTTGGAATTGCAAACGATTTGTTTTTGGTTATAAAATCAGATAGTTTGGGGTTGTCAAACTAAGTTTTGAGTAAAAGTTTATAAAAATTGGTGTATGATCTGAACTAAGTTCTATAACACTTTTTATATTTATGGGTATGTGTGAAACGGTAGCAAAGTTCTATGGTGAAATAAAATTTGTCTGGGGTAGAAAAATTTCATGTTTGTGCTGTGTGAAATTATACAATTTTTGACAACGTAAAATGTTTTTTTTTTTTGATTTTCCTAAAACTAAAGTTTTTGCTGACTATTTTAGTCATATTGCCAGGGTATCCCACGAAATCTTGGAGCCTCAACCGCAAGTCCTCGTTCGACCTAAACCTTCGTATAGGAAGGCGAGAGCTTCCAGAATCCACTCCCCAGTATTTTTTGGTCTCCACCAATAAACGTCTGAGTTTTATATGGTTCTCCACCAGTCACATCGAGTTATAAATGGTTCTCCACCGGACAAACATGCAAAAACTGTAACTCGGTACAGTTATACAACGCCAAGCCATTAACCAATGCGAGGTAACACCGCAAAACGCACGAAAAGTAGACAAACAAGACCGACCTGATTGTCCTTAAAAAATAATGACAACGAGCGCGAGCTGCTTCCCCACTCAGAGCAGTTTTACGAGTGTGACGTAAAATGTTGACATAAAGAAAAGAACAACTGTTTGCTGACATTTCTTAACAGAAGTCTAAGTCGGCAAATTTTTGGCGGTGCGGTTCAGCAAAAAGTAGTCTGTAGTGGATCACCTGGCAAAAGATTTAGTTAACCGCATAGCTCCGCCATTTGTGAACCGGGTTTTTCCTTTTAATAGGGTGTGTCAAAAGATTGTACTTACAAAAAATTTTGGAAACCAGACGGTTAATTTGTCTCCGGAAATTTTATTTTTGAGCTATTCCATAATATATAAACCAATTTTCAAAATCGTGCTTGCGTTTAATAGGATTTCCTACGGGATGCAACTGTGAAAAAATGTTGAGAAATTTTTGAAGGTTGCACATATGGCTTTTACAAAATTTTTGGATTTTTTTAATTTTTACTTTTTTCTGCTAGTTTTTATTCTCTTCTGGCATGGATCCATTAACAGATAAACTTTTAGGAAATTTCTCATTTTTATTACTTTTTTTAAATCTTCGCGAATTTAGGTAACCAATTTCCTAATAAATTGATTTAATCCCATAAATATCCTACAAGCATTATTTATCTTGTTTTTTATTTAGATTACCTCTCAACTAGATCTTAAAATTGTTTACAGCTAAATCTGGCATTAGACATGACCAAAAAATACTAAAAATAATGCTTTTATTAAAAGATTTTTTTAAAAAATGATTACCAGTATAAAATTTTATTCGAAAATAAAAACATTTTAGTGACTTTTTTTAAGCGAAATTGAAATAAATGGTTATATTTAAACAAATGGGTAGATTTTGGTAAATCATCAGATACATAAATATATGTAGCACAAGTATTTGAGATTAAATTTTAAATTTAGGGGACCCGCAAACCTCTGATACATGCAAAATGTAAACGATTTAATTTTTTATTCTATACAAAAATGCTTATGTCATTTTATTTCTTATAGTTTAAGAAAAGTTGAAGTTTTAAAATTATTATTTTTTCAGCATTTTAGAGAACAATTTTTTTCAACCATTTACACTATAGAATTTTTATCTAAATACAAACTGAAATTTCCTTCTACTTTAATGTCGTTATATTAAAGGGAAAATGGTTTTTGCAATCAACATGATGAGGGAATTTCTAATATTCTCTTTCTTAATATAAGAATTATTTATTTTCATACGAAATTTAATTTTGGTTACAACTATTTTTAGTCAAAATTTATTATAATTAATAAAAAAAAATTAAGTAAAATCAATAAAACTATTTGTCAAAATTTTTAACATAATGCTAAAGAAAATCTTTAAACATTTTATAAAAATGCTTAATAAAATGCCAAGTCCAAAATAAAAATTTTTATTGCTAAATTTAGCTGCAAAAATGCCAAAATGGCAACACTGCTCTCAATCGAATATATCTCCATGTTATAATGAACGGTTTCTTCCAATTACACTTTTATAAAATAGTTTTTGCCTTGGCAATATACCAAAATGCTTGTAATGTAAATGTTATTAGCGTTCTGTAGTATATTACCGAATTTTAAATTCGGCGGCGGCTAAGAGGCGCCTTTGAGATATACAACCTGGGTGTGTGTCTATGATAATCGTGTAGTTGTCAAAAATTTATACGGTAAGGTCAAAATGTATACTAGCCCCATGGGGTAGTGAAATTTTATTCACCTCAACAGTGTCAAAATTTTACTTTCATGAGTACTTTGCTACCGTTTCACACACACCCCATGTTATTGGCCAGAAAGTAGGTATTCCTGAAGACAATACTGAATATTTCTTTTATCGTACGCATTTGTATAACTCTGTTCCCTTTAGATTCGTCATTCTTGAACCCCACCAGGGATGTTTAACGTTAAAGTATCCACCAACAAGAAATATATTACCAAGTCCGTTAAAAATATCCTCATATTTATCACATCTTACCGTGTGTCGTGGGGGAAATAAATTGAGGCTACTACTATGTCGCCATCATTACTATTAATTTGTATGCATGTCGCTTGTAAATTTTTCTTGTATTCCCTTAAGTCTATTGTACTTAGAAGATTTTATTAAAACTGCCGAACTCACATGGGCCCTACTATCAGGGTGATTAATGTTTATAGGATCATAAATAAGTATTTTAAAATAAAAATGAGTCTCTGAGACTAAAAGTATATTAATAAGGTTTGTCTTAAGAAAGAAGCTGGCAGCCAGTCGACAAATATTTCTACCAAAACCGAGATTCAACATTTTATACAAAGGACCATCATGCCAAACCGTATCAAACGCTTTGGCAAAGTCTAAACTTGCAACCATAGTAGGACATCTCCTATTAAGGCCTTCAGCAAGATAATCAGATAATACTAAAAGGGCATGGGAAGTAGAAAGCCCATTCCTAACCCCAAATTGGAAGTCTTGAAAAATTTCCCTATCCAAAATTACCTTGTTTATCATACCAAGAATAAAAAAATTCAAACAATTTCCCGAAGGTCGAGAGCAAGGTTATTCTTCTTTAGCTGCCAGCTTCCGTAGAATCTGATCTTGGCCTTAAAATCGGTACAACCAGAACTGCCTTCCATGCCTGCGGAAAGTAGCCAATATTTATACAATGATTGAACAAAATTGCCTAAAATGCCCAAACTGTATTATCCGATTTTCTAAGTACAAAATCAGGCACACCATTAAAACCACTGGATCTCTTGTTCACCCTCCTTTTTAAAGCAAAGCCAACGCATGCGGCATCAATAAAGCCAAAAACAGAAAGTCTTACATCTGTGTGAATAGTCCTTCCGTCTGCAGTCAAAGAATTGTCAAACATCATCAAAGGCGTTGTCCTGTCCAATGTCGCCAGTTTCCTCCTCACGACAATATCATACGAATTCCGAGCACCCAATTAGCCCGTTTGCTGCACATGCAAAAAACCATCTGCAAGCAAATTAGCCTTTCCATTATCATCAGAGACAATTAAACCCCCATAGCCTTTCAAACTTTGAGCTGATGGACGAATATTCAATCCGACCGCAGATTTCACCTTCCTTAACGTAGTGTTATTAAGCCGCACCTTACCGAGGTAATCAGACAAATGCTCCCGCTCAAAAATAAATATGGCTCCTTGAATAATCCTATCCAAATTTTTTACCTCCGCCTTCATAATACTCGCCCTGCCAGGCTCAGTACACCTATGCAAAGCTCGTCTTGGTCTTTTCTTGTGAGTGATGAAATTGAGAATGTAGAATGGGAGTTTTAACATTCCCCTGCCTTTTATGACAATTTTCGGAACAGGATGCCCCATGGCATCCAAGAAGGCATTATTTAAGTTTGTAACACATTCGTCAATTTTAGACTCTGTAACGTTTCTGTCAACAGGAAGACTAGGATCAGCAAGATCCGCAGCCAACTTATTCCTGAATCGCCGAATATTAATTCTATCGTTATCAAACCTCGAAGGCAGCACACGCAACACGCAGTTTCCTACACTAAGACAAATCCCCACAGCTTTACGGTCAGACTCATAATCAAGTGTACGAAGCAAAATTCCAGAAGAATGTCCTAAGTCCACAGTCGTAATAAAGAAATCGATAAATGAAGATAAAACAACAATCTTTCTTGTCGGTCCATCAGTTTGCCTCACCTCCAAGTCAGGATATACGGATCACCCCAATACGAATGTCTCGCGTTGAGATCACAAACAATAACAACATTGTTATTGACAGCCAGGTTTTGTATTGAATCAAACGAATCAATAGCAAATGTATTGCTGGGCTTTAAATACATTGCAACAAAAACAATATCACGACCATTCGAACACCGAATACGTGTAGCAGTATTTTCAATCATACAAGTATCGAGGACGATCTCCTCACAATAAAAATTTTGTGTAATAAGATCCGCCGTTCCCCTACCACGTCCGCTTTGTCGATCCCGTCTAAATAACGTATACCCCACTACATCAAATCTATGCCTAGAACTGAGACCATGCTCACCCAAAGGCAAAACGTCTGGTTTGTGTTCTGTTAAAAATAAATTCAGATAATGTCTCTTGTGCTTCGACACTATAGAGTTGACGCTAATAAATATTGCTTTAAGTGAGTTAGCACTAAACTAGTCCGCCCCCGAAGAAGCGCCTGCAATCATGATCAATAAAATCATATTGATTCATTGCATCTTGCATTGAAACCTCAGCCTTACTATAAACATCCTGTACAGCAGACTCCCGCTGATACGACCTGGGTGCAACATATTTGCCAGAGTAGAACCTTGCCATCGAATCATAGGAGACCGCAGACTTTAGAAACGATTCCCGCCTTAAGTTTACGAATAAGCTCAATTCTACGAGGACATTCCCTAGCACTAGCTACATGACCCTCACCATTACAATTCACACACTTCACCGGTAAACCAACTCTCTTTGAAACCTGACCAGTAATAGTGTCGTTGGTTAACGACTCCTGAACATTCTCCCCCTTTGGAGGCACACTACATTTACCTGGTCCATGAGACCCACCACATTTGACACACCTATATGCCATTCTACAATTAGATGACACGTGACCATAACGCTGGCAGTTAAAACACTGTGATATACATTTTCTAACGAATTCCCTTATAAAAACCTTGCATCGCAAAACGTATCTAATTTCATAGATTCTGACAACCCATTTGTCAACACCTAGTTTTACAAGGCTAACCACATTAATCTTTATGTTAAGACCCTCAAAGTAATCATGTATTTCCTGTGGTTGAAACGAATGAGAAAGACCCTCAATAACAACAGTAAGAGGTCGTATACCCTTAGGAGTGTACGTATAAAACTCAATATTCTGTTGCTCAAGCATAGCCCTCACCTTACCAAAATCCTCAAGCGTGCAAACCCCTATATTTACCACGCCCTTACCCAAAATCTTCTACCCTACTCCCGGAAAACAGCTTAGTACGCCTTAAACCGTAATTAATGACGCTATCATACTAAAATTTGGTACGTCACAGTTTTATAGGACCAGAAATCACACTGTAAGATTTTTTGAATATCGGTCCATTATTTACACTAGGTCCCATTTAAACCCTACTTCCGGAAAACAGTTTAGTACGCCTAAAACCGTAATAAATAACGCTATCATACTAAAATTTGGTGGGTCACAGTTTTATAGAACCAGAAAAAACACAGTGTAAAATGTTTTGAAGATCGGTCCATAATTTACACTAGGTCCCATATAAACCCTACTCCCGGAAAACAGCTTAGTACGCCTTAAACCGTAATTAATGACGCTATCATACTAAAATTTGGTACGTCACAGTTTTATAGGACCAGAAATCACACTGTACAATTTTTTTTTGTACTTGACCCAAAGTTTTGAAAAGAAGTCTTTTAATATTTTTAGTCCAAATTAAATAATAAGTGGCCACTCTAATTAAAATTTCAATAATGTGAAATATTTTCCAATTTTGTTTACAGAACTAAAACAGTTCAACTCTAACAGTATCTTAAGCAAGGAAGAAAAATTTTTATGTTTTTGAAAAAAAAAAATCGTAAATCAAACGTGCTGGTTCCGAATATGCTTTTCCTACTCTAACTAAATTTGTTAAGAATCAAAGGATTTTGCCACATTTATCGGCAAATGACGAGATAATCCTTGGTCAGACTATTTAAAACTTAAAAAGATACACTGTTTTGACACCTCTATATCTTCAGACTTGCAGAAATCGATTTAAACTGATATACATATATGCATACAAATAAATATGTATTTAAAAATATATACATACATATTTATTTTTGCAACTCAAAATGTTTTTGAACGCCGATCTGTTAAAGTAGCTAATATTTTGTTTCATTTGTCTTGAATATGTCTTCGTTTTGTTTTTATGAGAACTTATTGTTATACATACGTATCTATATTTTGTAAATGAAATACAGGGAAAAAAATTGAAATATGTTTTGACGATTTTTTGAAGATTTTTTAAAATTGAACGCATATTTTGAAGATTTTTCTTTAAAAAATCAATCAATTTTACCTCTAAAAGTTCTGGTAACACTGGGCGTAAAGTGCAATGCCGCATGCCATTAGTAAGGGTGCATTTTTTTAGAATAAAACAATCCACCCTTTTAGAGAGCGAAGCATTTTTAAGAAACGTACCCCAAATTGCATTTTTTTTTAAATAAAATGTCACATTTTTTGTAGAAAAGAAAACACCATTAGTTTACTTAGGCCTTAATCATGTAAAACGCAACGCACCGCCAAAGAATTACATTGAAAGCACAAACAATGCCATACATATTTTGTAATTTTGTTGTTGCTTTCTACAGAAATTCACATTGCGTTTTAAAATTTCAAACGCCGCATTGCTTGTGGTGTTGAAAATTTTAAAACGGTACATGAATTTCTGTAGAAAGCAACAACAAAATTTCAAAATATTTATGACGTTGTTTTTGCTTTTAATGTAATTCTTTGGCGTTGCGTTGTGTTTTACATGATTAGGGCCTAAGTTTTGTAGGAAAAGAAATAAAATAAAGAAAACGAAATTTTTAAGGGATGTAACCTCATACCTTCACTCCTTCCCTATAAGATCAATCGTCCCGATTGTTAAAATGTTGGCAATTCATTAGCGCTACTGAATCTTTTATTAGATTCTTGAAAACTTGACGTTTCAACCGTAGAATTCTTTTGTTCGGCTTCTTTGTCAACCATTGCTCTGACGTTTATATCAGAATTTGATTTTGATTGCAGTTTGTTAAATCTTTAGCAACTTGCAATAATTACTAAAATAAACCGACAAACCGATATTTGTGTATAACATTAAGTATCATTTAGTTGATATGTATTGAATTTATTTCATCTATGCTATTTACTTGAAGATTTTTCATCATTTTAAACCCCATTTTCGGGTACCATAGATCTTCCCGAGTCGGAGTTTTATAATCCAATTAAATGGTAAATTTCTTCTTCAACACGTCGATATATAAATCTGCCAAATCAGCCAATAGTTGACCTATGGATACGTCTTATTCATCAGGAGATCGGAAATCTTTAGTACCACATATTTTTTTTTTTTTTTTTTTTTTAAATACCTATTTTCGAATTAAAGTTGTATTGCCCAAGTAAATGGTAAAATTCTTCCAAAAGATGTCTGTATGTAAATCTGTCAAATCGCTTAAAAATTACTGAGTTATGACCAAAATACTGAAATTCCAAATATTTCAAAAATTAGGGCGCATGTTAAGACTGGAAAGCGCGATCTAATCCAGATTTTTCCAAAAAAAAAAAAAAAAAATAACTACACGCATGCAAATTAATTCTTTTTCGTTTGGTTTTTTAAAAAAAATAAAAACTTTATTTTTTCATTTTCTTGAGTACAGCTTAGTTTAAGAATCCACTTAAGACTATCTTAATCTAATTGCAATCATCATAATTAATACTCATAATTGTTTACCCGCATTATGCAAATACAGCACTTTTATGGGAAAATAAATTATGAAACTTAGTAGTTGTTTATTCTGCTAGACATGTCGTCAGCGTAAATGATGTGAAAAACATGAATTTACTTTTATTAAAGAACAACAAAAATGAGACATATGAGACACCTTAACTCCCCCCTCTGTAAAATCAATCGTCCCGATTGTTTAAAGAACTGGCAGGTCATTGACACTGCGAAATTCTGGCTTTATTTCTAATTTACAAATTTTGTCAGGAATTGATTCCTTTAGATCTTTTGATCCTCCTGGTTCTCTGCTCAAAACATTCGTAATTTTTACTTCTGGATTTAAAGTTCTTTTAAACTTAAAGATCAACAAAATCATGATAGAAAACAAAATTAAGAAAATTATTGAATTAATTGAAAGCATCCACTTGTCTTTTGTTGATATAGAGCTAATTTGTTCAATGTTATTTATTTGGAGATCCTTTATCATCTCTAGCGATAGAAATTCTTCGACTTGTGTTTTATTGACAGAAAGCTGTAATACAGCTGGTAGTGGTTTAGAAAAAGGAAGTTCCTTTGAAATATAAGTCTCATTTTCTATTTGTATTGTATCATTATGAAACTGTATCAAATAAGTGTCCGATAATTCAAAAGGGTTTGCTTCTGCAATTCTCACGAGCCCTTTAAATTGATTTAAGAGAATTGTTCCTGGATAGATTTCTTCCACAGATGGAACATGTTGATTGTTTACAATCGTACAATTATGATGTTTGCATTTGTAACACAAATTTTGTATTACTTAAATTTAATAATTTAGTTTTGCGACAAATGTTTAAATCATTAATTTGTTGACATTTTTCTTTTATTTCGTATATATCATTTTTACATCTAATGTAGTTTTCAGTATTTAGTTTTATAATTTTATTATTCTTCTTTACAGCTTTAATTAACAATTTTTCACAACCTATTTCGTTTATCGCTGGCAAACTTACATTAAATATTATTGCGGCATTGTTTGTAGCTACTCTGATATCGGCAAAACCTAAGGCTTCCTCTAAACTATTGTAAGGGAATCTTTTAGAATCCAAAAATATTCTACCTTCATCCATTTCCTTTCCTTATAATAGAAAGGAGTTTAATACGCCTACCTTTGCCCATTGCAAGGCGTATTCTATATTGGTGATTTCTTCTTTAATAATTTTGATTTTACTTGCTAAAGTTTCTTCTATGGTCTTTCTAGTTTCTTCTAAAGATTGAACTGTCTTTAAAATTTCGTTTGTGGTTTTAGTTAATGTGTTAATTTTGCCAATAGCGTCTTTGTTAAGGAGTCTCTGAAGTTCGTTATTCGTTAACAATCCGTATATTTTGTCTACAACTACTTCCATGCTGCTCCTACTAAATCTATTGACCGTTTTCTTCTAGGTTTTAGTCTCTTCAGATGGTCCTCTACTTGTCGTATGTCATGCAATAAAAATGGAAGCGCTGAACTATTTCTAAATATTTTAGTCTGAATTTTTGAAAAAAGATAATTGACAGTCTCTTCATATTTGATTAGGTCCAAAGTATGTTTTTTTTTCGTTTTGCAGACAAGCGTGTCCTAAATGAATTGGTATTAATTGAGAGTCGGCATAGTCCAATATTTGAACTTCTGGTTTGCAAATTCGGAATATTGCCAGAAATATTATCAGTAGTTTGGTCATGTCCTGAAAAAAAACATAATTCAGTTTTTAATGAATTAGTCTGTTCCGTGAATATATTTTTACTTTAACTCCTAAGTTTTTCTTAACCTTTTGTCTTTTATAACGCGGTGCAAGTTAATTTCTTTGTCCAATAAGTTTTTCGTAAATTATATCGTCCGGTTGATAGGTCTTTGCGGTTGTGCCTGTACTTCTTTGCAGCATCTTTTCTTGTAACTTTTTTAATATGTCTACTAAGTTTTCGTGTGGAATTCTATTGAAAAAAACATCAAATGGGTTTTCACCAATTACTGAATGAATCGATTGATTATATAGCTGACTTGCTCTATAAAAACACTCAGAATCATCCAGTACATGATTTTCGTTTTTCACACATTTCGCCAATTCTATCAGAGTAGAATGAACCCGTTCTACCTGCCCATTTGTTGAGCTATGTCTGGGCGTACAGTAGTACAGTTCTATTCTTAGCCTTTGCATTAGTGATTTGAATTGAGCAGTCGTAAAACCTGGCTCATTATCTAGGATGATTTTTTTTTGCATTTGGAAAACTTTGCAAAACATTCATTCCTTTTTCTCCTAAATTCAGCTCATCATCAATTTGTCTTATGAATAAAAATTTTGAATATGAATCTATACATGAAATAAATTTCAGATTTTGGGCATAAAAATGTCCAAGTTCAGGTACTCACCCTCCCTTTCAGTAATTGGAGTCTCTCCTGTCTTGGTTCTTTGTGGGTGTACGTTATATTTTGACCTATTACAAATTTCACAATGTTTTATATATTGCTTAAAATGATCTGCCATTTTTGGACAATAGTATTGTCTGCATATCTGTCTACAATTTTCCTTATAATTTCTGTGAGCTCTGGTGTGAACCTGCTATATAATAACCCTTTGCTCATCTGTATTTGTAACGTCCACTGCAAATATTTGTGTGTAAACAAATTTGTTGGAAAATACATCTTTTACCGTCTCCTTGAAATCATACAAGTCCTCCAGGATGGAATATATTGCTGTTACCAACTTTGGTTGTAAAAACTCTTTTAATATTGTCGGAAGATTTTCTCTGCAATCATATTCAATTATATGCCGAGTCCGACTAAAGTTAGTGATTGACTCGTGATTGGTAAAATTATTTTTCGATAATAAAATTTGTTGCTTAAATTCATTCAATGGTTTTTTGGTTTCGGGTATTAAATAGTTATCGCTACTTTCAGCAGAATGCTGTGTTTCTGTGACTGATGAGTTGTCAGAAAGATTGTTTAAAAATTGCCTGGATAGAGCATCTGCCACGACATTGGTTACTCCTGGCTCGTGTATTATTTTTGGGGAGAACTCCTCGATAGAAAAAGACAGTGGCAGTTCCAGAACTTTACCACAGTACAGGTAATTTCTTAATGTTTTTAACGAACACACAATAGCGTATAGCTCTTTCTCGTTAGTAGCGTAGTTTCGTTCAGTTTAGCCTAATGTCTTTGAAATGAAAGTAATTGGCTTACCTTCTTGTGTTAACACTCCTCCTACTGCCATATTAGAGGCGTCTGTGGTGAGCACAAATTTTTTTGTAAAATCGGGTTGTACAAGTTCAACCTGATTTTTTAGCCTATCAAAAGCTTCGATCGCTTCATTATCTAATTTGATTTCAGTTTTCTTTGACATATTCTGGGAAACTCTTCCATTTTGTCCAGCTAAATAATTGGTTAATGGTTTTGCAATCGATGCATAACCTGATATAAATTTTCTGTAGTATTTCTAAAAAACTTCTTAATTGCCTAAGTGTTACTGGTTTGGGGAAATTTAATTGACGTTATGGGCCACTATATGCCCAAAAATTCGACTTCCTCTTGAAAAAACTTTGATTTGTCCAAAGATATTTTCATATTCGCGTTTCTTAGTGTTTTAATTATAATTTTCAGGTGCTCAATATGGGCTTCTAGGCTTTCCGTGAAAACGATAATGTCATCTATATATACGTGACATATCTTTCCCACGAATTCTCGCAAAATATTATCCATGGCTCCCTGGAAAATTCCAGGACCATTTTTAAGCCAAATGGCATCCTTACGAACTCGTATTTTCCATTATTCACTGAGAACGCGATTTTCTCAATGTCTTCTGGCTTCATTAAAATTTGGTGAAAGCCCGATTCGAGGTCTATTGTTGAGAAGTATTTTGCTCTTCCCAAATTCGAAAGGATTACATTGCAGTCTGGTATCGGATACATATCCGCAACTGTTTGTTCATTTAGTTTTTTATAATCGACTACCATGCGCATTTTCTGAGTTCCATTTTCATTTGCGCCTTTCTTTGGCACCACCCAAATAGGTGAATTGTATTTACTTTTGCTCTCACGGATAATTCCGTTACTTAATTATTTATTTATTTCTTTATTTATAAATGCATTTGCGGATAAAGGATAGGGGTACTGTTTACTCTATATTGGAGTTTCAACAATTGTCCTAATCTCTGCTTTTACATCCGTTCGAAACGGTAGTATGGTGTTTATGCCACCATGCGTTCTTTTTATATCATTCACTATATTATTTCGAAGTGCATCTATATCTAAAATATTATTAACGAAGGTTTCTTTCGTTTCTACCTGATTCGATTCTACATAAATTTTCTCTTTTTTTCCTTTGTATGTTAATGTTTCTGTTTCGAAAGAGAATATTTGAAAGGGTTGAATTCAACCCTGTTATAAAAACACGAAGGGCATATTGCCGATTTTTATTATTCAACACATTTGCTAATTCTGAATTTGTTCCGTGGGTCATAATGGTTTTGTTTTCAGTGCCGTTAGCCCTGATTTACTTAATTGTAATATTCTAGGGTGGTGGAATGTCCTTGTCTTATGACACTTTATTCCTGTTCGATAATATGGATAGGACGCTTATCAGCATAAGCAAAGTTCAGGCTCCTGATTATAGCATTAAAGTTTAACACTGTTCCATGGTTGGTTAACAAATTCTTCGAGTCTTCAATAATTTTGTTTCGTAGTATCGTCAGGGCACCATAATATTTCCGACTATTCCTAAGGTAAAGTCGCATTGAATTATTGGCCGCTTCGCGCCAACTAACGTATGAATTAGAGTCTATACCGTCAAAGGTCGGCAAAGATTTGATTACACACTTCTTCCTTCTCATCTACTGATATTCGGAATACCAGTAGGATACAAATTTTATAAATTTCACTAGGACGTTTCTTAATGTTCTTATTCTGCACTATTTTAATTTTTGTTGGTTTTTGTTAAAAACACTCTTGGTATGTTTTACTTATAGCTTTTTAATCTTTATTTTTATAATAGTATTTTGTTTTTCAGTCAAACTTTATTTGTAGCTTGGTTCTTTTATGAAAAAACCTTTCTTATTTTTCATCAAATATGTCCGTTGTTTGAATTTATTTTGTTACACTGCTTATTTAGAAGTTTATTATTGTTTTTTTTCCTCTTCGCAGGATTCTTATAATGTATTTCGTATAGCACTCACGACCGAATCCTTACTTTTACTTTTCAGGATATGTTTTCGAAAGGAGTGCCCCACTTTGGGCGCCAATTAATTATTTTTTTGTTTGGTTTTTTTTTTAAATAAAAACTTTATTTTTTCATTTTCTTGACTACAGCTTAGTTTAAGAATCCACTTAAGACTGCCTTAATCTAATTGCAATCATCATTATTAATACTCATAATTGTTTACCCGCATTATGCAAATACAGCACTTTTATGGGAAAATAAATTATGAAACTTAGTAGTTGTTTATTTTGCCGTCAGCATAAATGATGTGAAAAACATGAATTTACTTTTATTAAAGAATAACAACATATGAACAGTACGTGAAACAAAAAGCTGTTGACAGCGAACACTTATTTAAAATGAGGATCACTGAACACCTTCTTTGTATGTATGAATAATTTTGTCAACCTTTTGTATATGACACGAAACAAATAATTATAAATACAAGTAGTAATTAATCGGTTAACCGATTAATGATTAACCGAATTAATCCCTAAATCATACTGACGAAAACAATGTCCAAACATGTGTATGTATTTGTATTTATAGATTTTCTAATACAACAAGACACAATATCTTATAAATTACAGTATTAGAATCAAACAAGTTAAATTAAACAAATTGAGTTGAAAATTTAAAAATGATACTGCAAAAACAGTGAATATAAATTTTAGCAACAGAATTAAAAGATTATAAATAACCAAATAAAATAATAACATAAATAAAATTATTTTGCGTTAGAATTAAACAAACAAGTATTACGAAAAATATTCTAATAGTAATTTTCTAAACCTTATTGCGTTGTTAGTGGTTTGTAAATTATTTGGAACTTGATTCTAGAGACGTATGGTTAATATAAAGAATTGACATTCAGATGCATGGTCACGGTGACGAAATTGAAGTATACCTTTTCCTCTGCACGATCTTGTGAACTGTAAGCGTTTGTAAAGGTAATCAGGCTCCTTTGTCATAATAATTTTGTAAAGAAAAATAAGGTTTTTAAGTTGTAAATAGTTTGAAAAAGATATACTGAATATACGACAGGAATATTTCGATACATTATCGAACCTTTTTAAAACATATAGTGGATGTTGTTGTTTTACGTAACGGTAAGTTTTCTCATGTCCTTTGTGTTACAACCATTAAAAATTTCAGACGAATATAAAAGTGTAAGCAAGAGATAAGTGCTGAGTGGCATATAAATTACGCAACATACCGAATATTCTACCACACGCTTGAGTAATGTGATTTGACCAAGTTAGATGTTTATTAAATGTTACTCCCAAGTTTCTTACTGAATCCACAATATGAACTTTTAGACCCCCAAGCAATATGTCTATATCAAAATCTAGTCAAACTGCTTTTTTGCATACTATTAGACACTTTGATTTGCTTGGATTAAGACGTAAACCATTAGCTAAAGCCCATGTGTATATTTTGTCAAGATCATGAGTTAATTCTTGTATTCTTGTCGTAATTGAATCTCTGTTGCTACTAAGATACAGCTGAACGTCGTCAGCATACATATGTATTTTAGAATATCTGATTTGTTTGGGAAGATCGTTAGCATATAATGAGAATAGAAGGGGTCCAAGAATAGAGCCTTAAGGGATACCTCTTGTTACCTGTAAAGCTCGTGATAAAGAACCATTGTTTGCAACTGATTGAGATCTATTTGAGAGATACGACGATATTAATTCCACTGCTAGTGTTGAAAAATTAAATAGTTTCAACAATTTCATGCATAACATGGAGTTGTGTACAGTAACAAAGGCCTTTGAATGGTCTAATAACACAAGGAACGTTAATTTATTATCATCTAAATTATTTCAAATTTCCTTTATTACATCAGTCAGTACTGTAATACAGCTATGTTGTGGTCTAAATCCATATTGGCGATCAGTTAATAAATTGTTAGCATTGACATGCTCATAAATTTGTTTATGCAAAAAAATTTCAAAAACTTTAGAAAGATATGGCAGAATTGCAGTTGGACGATATTAAGATCCGGTTTTAGGTATTGGAATAATTTTGGCATGTTTCCACTCCATTGGGAATCTATTAATGGTTATTATGGTGTTAAAAAGGTGGGTGATATATCGAATAATCCATGGCAGAATAATTTTAGCAAACTTAGGATTAATATTATCTAATCCTATTGCATTGGCTTCAATTGCATTGAAAGCGTTAGCAACATCAGATGCATTTACGCATTGAAATTTTAGCTGGTTGCACGAAACTAAATGTGTATTTCTATCGTAAAAGTCGAACTGGACTGTTGGAAAAGGAATATTTATAAAGCTTTTATTAATCAAATTAACATCAACTTCTACTGAACGCTCAACTGACTTACTAACGCTAATATCTCGTATATGTTTCCATTTACTTTCAGTGTTAACTGCCGAGTTAAATTTATAAAAATCGTACAAAGACTTATCATGTCTGATTTTTGAAACAACGGCTTTTCGCGCTACGCAAAATTCATTATGCAGTTGGGTGTTCTGTATCGTTTTCACATGGGGTATAGGTCATCACGTTTTTTTATTAACAATTTAGTTTCATTTGTGAACCACGGCTTAGCTCTATTTTTAACCGCCTTAATTTTTATCGGTACGTGATTGTCATAAATCTGAAGTATAAATGTATTGAGAACGGTAACTTGCTCATCAGCCGTAGGTTAATAGAAGATTCGATCCCATTCATAGTTAATGAGATCACGATATAAGTTTTCTAAATCAATACACATAAAAATTAAATCATGTTTGGAGAAAGAAGGTTCAGCTAACTGCTCATATAGTAACACATTTTGTTCGTTGCCTACAACAACTAAATCGAGTAATGTACTATTTGTGGTCGAGAAGTGCGTAGGCCTAAAAGTATTAACAGCGGATAAATTTAGTGTAGACGTAATAGTAGTTAGATTTTCATTTTCAAGCAAATTGCAATTGAAGTCACCAGTTACAATACCTTCAGAGTACGTTACAGGAATATTTTCTAATTTATCAACAAGTGTGTCCAATTGCATATGCTTATCTGGACTATAGACACAGCCAAGTAGCATATTGTTCGCACGATAATTAACCTCAATAAAAATAAATTCAACATCACCTGGTTCATTATATGAACAAATAAGTTTACATGAGATGGTGTTCCTTATGTAAATTGCTACACCTCCGCAATTGTTACGCCTTTCTGATCTAAAAATACGATAAACATCTATCTTGTACCCACTGTCAAAAATTTCAGGTACAAACCATGTTTCCGAAATACATATTGCATCAATGCATGAATTTTCAAAAAGAAAACGGAATTCATCGATTTTTGGTAAAAGCCTTTGCGCATTTATGTGAATGGTTTTAAAGCCCGGATGCCGATTCGAATCATGTAAAAATTACCATCTCTGGAACCGAATTGATTAAATGAAAAGTTTGTCTTATTTACATAAAAACGCAACGCAGTAAAGTTCATGAGTATATAATAAATTAAAATTATTGTTACGCGGCGCACAGTGGGAAATTTTACGAGAAGGCGGTCAAAATTCCATAACTTTTGACTGGATCGGGATTTTTTTGCTCGATAGGTGCGATATTAGGCTTTAATTTGCGCTATAAAACGTAAAATTCGACTGATAGGAGCAAAAGTAATTCATTTTCATTTTTTTGTTGAGTTTCGGTGAAAAAGTTGAATATTTCAAATATGAGTTTTTTTATAATTTATCATTATTTCTCTTGTATTTTACAACTGATACTTATTTTTTATTGTCGAACTTAGATCCTGTCAGAAAATGCCAATATTTGGCCCCTGTAAATTTTTTTAGTCCCAATATTCACAGGGGCCAAAGGTTGGCTTTTTTTTGGGACGAGACGAGTTGTTATAAGGATAAAACTGAAAAGGAATATTTTGAAATATGCCCAAATAGCATTCTTGGCTATCGATAACATTTTAGGTAATTCAACTTTTATTTTTGGTTTGAGATGTACATATGTGTATTTTATTTTTATATATTAATACAAATATATACTTAAATCAAAAACAAATTATAATCTATAAACAATTTTAAATTTAACAATATTAGTAAAAATTTCTTCTAAATAGCTTTGGGTTTCATTTTCCAGAAGTTGTTTAGCTTCTTCCTCTAATCCGATTGAGGTTGATTTCCATTTTTGTCGAATACTGGACATATATGGATCTGATGTGCACAACAAAATAGTAATAAGATCTTCATTAGTACAACATCTGGACATTTTTCTTGTATTATGCTCGCGGAAGAATCTGTAGTCTTTGTTCCTTTTTTCTTGCGCTTCTTCAGATAGATCTCCAATTGGTAGTATATTGTGTTGAACTATTTGTTCCCCATGGTATAAAATTTTATGAACTGTGGTTGGCATATGTCTCCAAGAGTATTTTTTGTTATAAAGAATTGCTGTTTCATTTGCATACTAGCCAAATTTGTTTACATTTATCTTTCTGCTACATGATATAACTTGTGAAATGATCTGGAATCGTCTTATTAATTCAAAATGTACTCCTGTGATAGATGCTGCAGTTTCTGGATCGGAAAATAATCTCCTTGCAGTGTTTCCATCATTTGAATTTCCTTCTCCTTGTTTTGGCTGATCAATTATAAGGGTAGGTGAAGGTATTTTTCTTGAATTTGTTTTTTTCTTTGCTTCCTTTTTTCCACCAAATTCCAAATCATAACCCAATTTAAGAATATGCTCCATGAAACGAATTCTAGTATGAAGAGGGGACATTCCAAATTCGTATGCTTCATTGAAACTATTGTGTTGTGATGGAGGTTGGCTTAATTGACTTGATGTCTTTTGACATATGGTACAGCTTGACGAAGACTTTGTTTCGGTTAAGGCTTGTGCAACTTTTCCATCGATCATTATAAGGAACATTTGAAAATTAATTTCAATGCATTGGTCATCAAATTTAAATATTGCCGGTTGAAGTTCTTTAATTTGATCTTTTATTTTTCGAACTTCTTCAGTTATGACATCTTTAGTTTCCTTTTTGTAAACAAACTTTATTGGTCTGCAATACTTTGTTGAAGAGGGAATTTCATTTTTCCATACATCCATTGCTGTAACTCTACTGGTTGACGGCTCTAAGCCAATATAAGTTTTTCTTAAACGTAATGGAACGAAAGATACCATGAATAAGTTAGCATCAGATGAGTTTTCTGAATTACATTGCTTGTATTGTTTCTGACCAGAGCTTCCATCACATCCCCATTTAGAAAATAAAAAGATGCTGCAATTTTTAAGTTTTTTTAAACAGTCAGCATCAAGTGTATTTAATAATCGTTCTGCAGTGTGTTCGAGAAGAGCCTGCAATTTTACTTCTGCTGAACTTGAAGTTACACTAATAGCCGTTTGTGAAGGTAAGCACTCTTTTTTGACAGAAAAAGAAAGATTCCACAATTTTTTTCATTGGTTCGCTTTCGCAGTTCTGTATACTGATTTTTTGTCAGTTTTAAATCCAAAAATAGTGCAAATGCTTCTTCTGGAGTAAATTTCATTTCTTCAGTTGGTGTAGGCATACTTTTTAAAATCCTCTTTGTGCGTTTAGGGCTCGCTTCCACTATTTTTTCAATTATTGCAATTTTTGTTTTCTTATTTTGCGTTGGTTGAATTTGATGCAGAAATGAATCCTTTATTATACTATGAGAAATTTCTTCATTGATATTTGCAAGCTTGCGTCTTCCTGATCTTTCACTGCAATTTGTTTTTATTAGTTTTATTTTATGAATTTTGATTTCTTGTTCGTTGCATAATTTAAAGAATGGATTATTCATTATGTGTAACACAAAATCTTTTTCATCTTTCTGTTGAAAATATATATCTGCGAGAACTTTATAACTGAACTTAGCCATTGTTTAAACAATAATGAAGGTAAAATTATGAATGCATGCATTTTTATACTCTTGATAGAAGTTTTTTTAAATGATCTCTTGTTACCACTTCTTGGAAACATAAAACCCCTTTTTTAAATACAAATTTAATCTTTTATTACTAGTTCTTTGAAACATAAAAACACTGTTTTCACACTTTTTAAAAGGATAACATACCGGCAATAAATTAACAGGTAACATGTAGGTAATTTTCACGTAAAATATAACTGCTCTTCCATCTTTTTAAATTAAGTTGCAATTTTCAGGTAATTAAACTATGTAGTTTATTTTGCGGCTATTTACTAATGTTTAACCTTTTAACTTACTCATAAATCTAACGTGTTAGTCTATTTATGTCGCCTATTCGTTTTGCAGCATCCGTTCACCCACAATAAGTTCATAACAATGGCTATACCTTTACCTTCTCCAAATTAATTGATAACCTGCCGTGCTAGATAATTTATGTGGCCTGAACTGCTTTATTTGTCGAAAATTCTTTAAGATTCACCTTTTTTAATTTCAGTAATGTTTCCTTGCAGGACTTATTTTTTGAACCGAATATCTTACCTTGGGTCACAGAAAATGCTGTAGTTCGCAAGACCATATCCAGATGTGTGTACAATGGGGTATAGAAATGTAGGTTAGATTCTGGACTACAAGAGAGTATAGATTTTTTTTTGACGCGTTTTGATAGGCAGGACTTATGTTCTATAAAATAGGAAATTTCCGGGAAATTTTGACATTAAAAAAAAAGAAAATTAAATAGTTCTACAGGTCGCAGAGTTTAATGCTTTAAACCACGTATAGCTAATAAGATAAACTAATACACAAAACTTATTCTGTCAAAAAATCTTGAAAAACAAAAAAGTTATGAGCATTTCAACTTCAAAAGTTTACTCAGAAATTCAAAACTATAACCAAATACTGAGAAAGTCCATTTGGGACCACCCTGTTCTCAATGAAATAGGGTTGAAATTTTTTGGCTCCCGAGGTTCACTAGTATTTACTTTCACGTGAATAAAAAAATTTCAAAATCGGAGAACATAAAAAAAAATAGTTTTGGCCGCCTTCTCAAAATATGAACCAGTGTGCGGCGGTACGATAAAACAATAATAAAATTGTTAAAAATATGGATTTTTAAAATAATACCGAGATAGAGAACAAAATGGTTAATGGCATGAAAAGATCGTCTGGCTAGCTCACATAAGATATTTTTGGTTCTTAACCCTTTTATTTCGCGCGTAATCATATAACATACTCTTCATACCTATTCAAATATCGTAGAGTATGCAAACAAACAAAAAAAGGAAAATAATCGAACGTTTTTTAATAAGTTAATAAGAAAATAGACTCACTTAAACCATGACAAGATGACACGTCATGTAGGGTACAATTTTTCCCTCCCAGAGAATAATATTCTTAACACCTTGACAGAACTGTTACCCATAATTTTGAATCTGTCCCTATAACAAAAACATGACTTTACTTACATAACTTTATTCTTCCCTTAAGAATTTAGAGTTTAATTTTAGTAAACAAAACTATGAATGAATTTTATTAAAAAAAATAAGAATAATGTAAAATAAAATAAAAAAAAATAACAAAGTTGATCAAAACAAATGCATAGCGGCTTAATAATTAAATATGATAGTTACTCTGAGAGAAATTAGCTTATAATAAAAAAAAAACAAAATTAAGAGATTTTCTAAAACAAATATTTACATATTTAAAGGTAGGAACGAAATGGAAATCGGACAGACGGATAAATGAATGAAAGTAAAATATGTAATGTATAAGAATATAATAGTAATAAGAAAATAGTAATACAAAAAAAAAATATATTAAAGTTTTAATTCACTTTTACTTACAAAACAATTCTTACAATTTGCAGTGTTCCATTACTATTGTTCCATTGATGGGCCCAGCAATTAGTAGTAGATGTTTTTTTTTTCTTGTTGTTCTTGACGACTTAAATTCCTATCTTTAGCTTGTATTACAAGCAATGAGTAAAGATATTACACTCGAAGATCAAAATAAGTAAAAATGAATTTTTATGAACATATTTAATTAGAATAATGACTACATATGTATGCAAGTAATAATAAAAGAAAAAAATTTATAGGTATTACACAATAAATGATGTTAATAATTCATTATATATATTAATCAATAAAGGAAATAAGTTTATATTTATTACTGACTTTTTCCGTTAGATTTTATGATTTAGTATAAAATTTTAAAGTTGTTAGTTAATAACATTTTAATAAATTCTTTAACATTTTCTTTAATTGTAGTGGTAAAAGAATTTTATTAAGCAATATTTTTTTTTCTCTTTTTAATTATTAATTTTATGAGCAAAAATTATATTATAGTTTGGAACATGCATTTATTAGGTTAAGTAGTTTAAATTTTAGGTGAAGTTAAAGGGTTTTGGTAAATTCAAAATTCGGGGTAAAAATGTTTTTAAAATTATGAAAATTCTGTAATTTTAGTAGTTAATATGAATTTTCGGGGAAGACTACGAGTTACATAATTATTATAAAAAAAATGATGAACTGATAAAATTTTTACACGGGCTTTTGACAAATTTGAGGTTAGATTTCGTTTAAGTGTTTAAAATTAGCAATGTCTAAATAATTATCAAGCAGTAAGAAAGAAAAAAAAACCATTATATTGGATATTGAAGATTATACGAAATAAAGGTATAATTATGAAACGTAAATTGATTTTAAAATAACACTCTGTTGGAAAAGTAATGTGATGTGTGAAGAGTTCTGTGTAAATCTTAAACGGCTACTAGTGTAAATTTTATGGAGAATCATCGGATTATTAATAGAACTAAGTGAACTTTTGACCACGTGGTTCTTCTTTAAATAACCAAGCTGCTTTTGTCACGAATTGTCTTCAATAAAAATGTTTTTCTTTTTAATAATTTTCCAAATTTAGACAAATCGATGGACATTCGAAATAATTTGTGCCCTAAAGAAGTAAATTTATTACTTATTTAATTTTTTCACACTTCCTTAAATTTCTTACCAAAGGTTTTGGGATTCACAAGTTTATTAAACAAAACTTTCCTTTTAAAAAAAACGTGGCAATTAATGGAATAAGTTTAATATAACACTTTAAATTTTAAATCACTTTATTTAATGCAGAGCGACTGATTGCAACCACTTTGGCTTTAATAATAATTTTTTATTTTTAAAGAAGTAAGTTACTAAGCATAAAGTTAGTGCGCAGTTACCAAAAGAATCAGTACGGGTATAAGTAAAAGAGAAATTAATAGGCATTACATCTTCCCATCTGTTAAAGAAGGACAAAGATATCTGATGCAAGTTGAGAGAAATGTAATGTATACCTTTTTATATATACTACCTTAGGTATATAAAATGACAACAAACATATTTAAATAAGAGATTTAAATGAGTTTCATTGGAATAATTAAAATTTATAGCAAATTATGTTTTTGGGAAGATACCCAATTAAAATTCGTAATGGTCAAGTGTAAATTACGTTTATTTTTCCTTTTACAACAAATAACCAAAATATATTTTTACATTTTTGTAAAAAAAATCGTAACATTATTTAATGTTAAATAGTGGAAAAAATAGGTCGAACTATACTGTGTAATTTTGACATCAATATTGAGATATTAAGTATGAAATTAATTAGAAAAAATAAAACAATTAAGAATTTCATATAATGATATAACCTAACAATAATAACATATATAAAAGTTAAACAATAATTTTTACTATTTTAATTAGGCTTAAGTTCATTAAATTTAATTTTCATTAAATTATTTTTATGAAGAAAGGAATTTTACAACATGGAAAATTAATTAAAATTGTTATTGATAATTTTCATTCTTGACTGGCCTGGGATTCGAAGCCAGGCTGGCTGGCGTGTGATTCGAACCCAGGCGGCTGGTTACCCTGACATGTTTCGACCTCAACCACAAGGTCTCCTCAGAGGGATTTGCCGTCTTACACTCGCAGCCATCGAAGACTGCTGACGTCAGTAGTCAAACATCAATCCTTAAACCAAATTGTATTTTAACCTTTGGTAGATCGAAATTTGCTTTTTGAATGATTATCCATTTTTAATTGATCTCACATGTTTTCCTTACTTCTGTTTTTTCGTACTTTTGTCAAGAATTCTTCTTGAAGTCCAAAGTACATTTTTTGTTTATCATGTTTTTGTCTTTCTTTTTTCTTGTTGACATTTTTCAGCACAACTTGAAGGACAAATGAACACATAGAGCTTGTTCCTTAGCTTTAACAATAATTAGTATTGTGGTTATTTTGTTGAACTATTCATGGTTCTTAATCAAAATTTTTACTATTTTAATTAGGCTTAAGTTCATTAAATTTAATTTTCATTAAATTATTTTTATGAAGAAAGGAATTTTACAACATGGAAAATTAATTAAAATTGTTATTGATAATTTTCATTCTTGACTGTCCTGGGATTCGAAGCCAGGCTGGCTGGAGTGTGATTCGAACCCAGGCGGCTGGTTACCCTGAATCACACGCCAGCCAGCCTGGCTTCGAATCCCAGGTCAGTCAAGAATGAAAATTATCAATAACAATTTTAATTAATTTTCCATGTTGTAAAATTCCTTTCTTCATAAAAATAATTTAATGAAAATTAAATTTAATGAACTTAAGCCTAATTAAAATAGTAACAATTTGGATTAAAAACCATGAATAGTTCAACAAAATAACCACAATACTAATTATTGTTAAAGCTAAGGCACAAGCTCTATGTGTTCATTTGTCCTTCAAGTTGTGCTGAAAAATGTCAACAAGAAAAAAGAAAGACAAAAACATGATAAACAAAAAATGTACTTTGGACTTCAAGAAGAATTCTTGACAAAAGTACGAAAAAACAGAAGTAAGGAAAACATGTGAGATCAATTAAAAATGGATAATCATTCAAAAAGCAAATTTCGATCTACCAAAGGTTAAAATACAATTTGGTTTAAGGATTGATGTTTGACTACTGACGTCAGCAGTCTTCGATGGCTGCGAGTGTAAGACGGCAAATCCCTCTGAGGAGACCTAGTGGTTGAGGTCGAAACATGTAGGGCTAACCAGCCGCCTGGGTTCGAATCACACGCCAGCCAGCCTGGCTTCGAATCCCAGGTCAGTCAAGAATGAAAATTATCAATAACAATTTTAATTAATTTTCCATGTTGTAAAATTCCTTTCTTCATAAAAATAATTTAATGAAAATTAAATTTAATGAACTTAAGCCTAATTAAAATAGTAAAAATTTGGATTAAAAACCATGAATAGTTCAACAAAATAACCACAATACTAATTATTGTTAAAGCTAAGGCACAAGCTCTATGTGTTCATTTGTCCTTCAAGTTGTGCTGAAAAATGTCAACAAGAAAAAAGAAAGACAAAAACATGATAAACAAAAAATGTACTTTGGACTTCAAGAAGAATTCTTGACAAAAGTACGAAAAAACAGAAGTAAGGAAAACATGTGAGATCAATTAAAAATGGATAATCATTCAAAAAGCAAATTTCGATCTACCAAAGGTTAAAATACAATTTGGTTTAAGGATTGATGTTTGACTACTGACGTCAGCAGTCTTCGATGGCTGCGAGTGTAAGACGGCAAATCCCTCTGAGGAGACCTAGTGGTTGAGGTCGAAACATGTCAGGGTAACCAGCCGCCTGGGTTCGAATCACACGCCAGCCAGCCTGGCTTCGAATCCCAGGTCAGTCAAGAATGAAAATTATCAATAACAATATTAATTAATTTTCCATGTTGTAAAATTCCTTTCTTCATAAAAATAATTTAATGAAAATTAAATTTAATGAACTTAAGCCTAATTAAAATAGTAAAAATTTGGATTAAAAACCATGAATAGTTCAACAAAATAACCACAATACTAATTATTGTTAAACAATAATATTAAAAAAAAAAAAAAAACATTAAAATAATACGTTAATGTCCAAACGTTATTCAAGAAAAAGCCGTTTTAAATCCTCAGGGTGTTCAATTAACACGGGATCGTCCGCATCAAACTTTCTAACATAAACCAGTCCACGTAAAGTAAATGTTGACTTGATTCTTTTATTCTTCTTCATTGATAATGTTTCTTTAAATATTCTGTTGTTATGAGGTGTTAAATTTTCATTGACATAAAAAGGTTCATTACTTTCGAAACCAGCATGACGTAAACATACATTAGTTTTATTATCTCGACGGAACTTGGATATTGATTTTAAAAGAAATTTTTTTTTCAAATGGAGAATGTAATTTAACAACTATAAATTCATACGTTGGGTATAACTTTTGTTATTTCTATAAATTTTTTTTAATCTATAAACATTTTCGATCTGCGGCGCAGTTATATGTATACTATTACATATGTTTTGTACAATAGAAACAAGATTTTCATTTCCATTATATTATTTATTTGGCTCTCGATAACAGAAAGTATTTTTTGTCTCTTTCTTTGATTAAATTTTTCATAAAGTCGAAGTGTTTCTCTTCGCTTTCTCTTATTGATTTTTTTATAACCTCTCCAGTTATATATTCACTTTCTCTTATTAAATCTCTAAAGAAAACTTTATCATGGTTTGATAAACGCTGGGTGACACTTTTGGGTGATTTTCAATCGGAGAGACTTGTTTAGCGTCTTGTTGTAACTCTCTGGTTCTCTTAGCAGACGATTCACTTCTTGTTCCCATCTTTTCCATTGCTTTTGTAAACTTAATGTTTGTGTTGTTGTTAGTTGTGTACTTAGTTGGATTTATTTGTTTGTTTTTTATTTGTTGATGTTTATATTGATATTTTTTATTTCGTTAATTATAATTTTTCAATGTTTACATTTTTACATGTACTTTTTTATTTTAATTTTAAGCACGGTGTTTAGATAAAAATTAATTTTTATTAAATTTTGTTACTATTAAAAACTTAAAAAATTTAGCAAAGTCGCAGAAAACAACCAAACACGTCCACCCTCTTCAAAAGAGCTACTTGTCTATGTATAAAATAGTTTTAAGTGAATTTAGTAGTGTTAATATGTTTGTATGTTCATATGTGCAAAAATTACTTCCATCCAAGCAATTGGTAGAGTGTTTTTCGATTGTGTACGAAATTTGAACTACTTAGTCACATTTGGTAGTTTAAAAGTAGATTTTGCGAATTATGATTTCTAAAATTTTATTTTTAAACACATTAATTGTTCAGATAATTGTAATAGTTATACAATTACAACAAGAGTACGACTGAACATTGCCGAAATAATATTGACTACTTTGCAACGATTTGCTGTTAAATAGTGAATATCTAGTACAAAAGCCAAATGCGTTTATTATGACAATTTGTACTTAAATTGCAATATGATCGGTGCTACGTGTGTGTGAAATAATATAAATATATAAAATTATGTAAAATAAAGCGAAATTTTAAATATTTTAAAAATGAAGTAGTTACAGGTGCCTATTATAAACTTAATTCCATTTTCGACAGCATTCGAATAAGTTGATCAAACGCATTTTCATTTGGTATTATGGCACACATTCGATAAAAAAAGTACTATTGTGATTTAATTTATTCGCAGTAGTACATTTTCTATCAGCTGTCACTTAAAATAAAAATATTTTGTTAACAAATTCAAAAAATACAACTAATATAAATCATGACTACGACGGAATTATGGTACGATGATTCATCTGATGAATCTACCCTGAACGTTTGTAAAAATTCCTTTTGCCAACAAAGGATTTTGTTCCTTAAGGGAAACAAGCTTTTCCAACTGCTGCTTACTACTGTCGACTTTAGACCTGCATAAAATAACCAAAAATAATTAAGAATGTGGAATTTGCACACCAAAACTAATAAATTAAAAAAAAACTTACATTTTTTTTTAATTATTTACACCGTCGAAAGCAAATTTGTTTTCGTTGAAAAATTCGATGCACAACGAAATTTTCGACAGTGCTGCCAACTCATAATACCAAATAAATATTCGATAGTCGATGTTCGAATGTAACTCATAATAAGGGCCTTAGTAAACTCAAAATTAGGATTCTGCTCGAATCAAATGTTACCGAAAGGCATATAAATTTGTGCACAAAACAGCCCAAACTTTTTTTTTCGTAGATTGGGTCAATTTTTAATAATGTTTCATAAATTATAATTTTTTTTTTTTTGGTAGAGCCAATTAAAACGAATTTAAGATAAAAAAAATTGATAATTATCTTTTTTAAAGAATATAAATGATATTTTAAACTGTTTGTTTATTTAATGACTTGAAAAATGTTTGTGAAACATGATTGTTTTTATTAAAATTTTCTAGTGAAAATCAAAGTTATCAGTGAAAAAAATTTGGAAAATAAACTTTGTAAAGCATTTCCAAATATATGCTAGTTATAATTTGTTGAAACTTTTATACAGTTAGTGTTTGAACTAATATGTGACTTTCTGTAAATTCTTTTAAAAATATTTTTCCGCATTAGGTTTTTAACCTTTAAACATTAAAAAATTGATTAAATGTACTGTAGATTTTCAAATATTACAAATATCTCTTATTTTTTTATTTTACTCAGACTAACATAACAAAACCATACCTGTTAAATATCGATTAAGGTTAGTAATCAATTAGATTACTTTTTAAAAAGAATCGTAATGATTATATAATTCTAAAGGGTCCGCCAAATAACTTTTTTTTTTTGAAAATGCTATAAAAAAAACTACTGAATATGTTCTCAAATTTCTTTTTTTACTTGAAAGAACAATCCTTCCGATTAATAATCGAAAACAATTTCATTCAAATGGCTGCCTCGGCCATGCAGTAGCCTATACGATCGCTCCAATTTTTAAGCACATTATCGATTGTGTGCAGCTGTATTTCACCAATGGCTTCACGAATATTGTGCTTTAAAGCTTCAATTATCTCTGGCTTGTCGGCGTAACACTTATCTTTGACGGCACCTCATTGTCCAACAGTGTCAAATCGCAGCTCCGATATATAATGCGATCTTCAAAAACAGGGCGCAAAACATCGAGTGTAGCTTCGGCTGTGTGGCACGTAGCGCCGTTCTGGTGAGACCAAATGTTGCCAATATCATCCTCTTCAATTTTTGTGAACAAAAATTCGTTCAGCATGGCCCGATAACGATTGCCATTGACTGTTACGGCCACTCCTTGCTCATTTTCAAAGAAAAATGGCACAATTATGCCTCTGGACCAATTTCCGCACCATACATTGACTCGTTTTGGGTGTGTCGGCTTTTCAATGTATGCGTGCATGCGACATTTTTGCTTGTTTACATATCCGCCAAGATCAAAATGAGCTTCATCTGAAAAGATGATTTTTTTTTTGGTAAAATCGGCATCTACTGTAAGTCGATCGCAGGCCCACTTAGCGAAGCGAAAACGCATTGGATGGTCAGTTGGCTTCAACTCCTGAACCAATTGGACTTTGTATGCGTAGGTGAAGACAAATAGCTAAAGAAATAGTAAGTTCTAAACTAATTTATTAAATAAAACGTTAACAATTATTTTATTAAAATTATTTTATAAAAAGACAAACAAAAAAATATTATTAACAAATTCCGAGCAGCGGTTATTGGCCAATACCGAAGCCGATTAATTGGTCGGACAATAATAATTACATATTTTTAAATTGCCCTTCATAAAAATTAACTTCTAAACGAAAATCCAGACAATGATTGTCGCCTTGGACTGTTGACGATCCCAGCAAAAGGAAACAGTCATTCCACTGGAGCTGAAGACGTTAGGGGAGTATTAAAGTAAATAAATGCTTCCTTTAGTAAATCGTATTTTTGCCAATTCTCGTCAGCGCTTGAATTATAGTTTAGATAACAGCATAATTGATGATTTAAAGCAGATCGTCGGTCAGGTTTTATATGGTCTTGTGGAGAAAGACCTGTATCAATTTCATCATCTGTAAAGTTATGTCGCTAAAAATCAAAAAAAATTTAAAGTAAGACCCGCATCAGCTCACCATCATTAATAAAATAAAAAAAAAAAAAAAATCAGGGATAGCCGATACATTATTTTTAACTTCATAATTAAATCTACTGAAATTTTTGCCGTAAAAACTGTTAAGTGTATCCAAAACTGTGCTGGTTATATTCTCAATGGTTAATTCCGGCAATTAAGGACTTAATCTTGGTAACACCTTGATGTAGATTATACATATTTTTGTAATATATATATGCATATTTTTTTTTTTTTTTTTTTGAAAGTATTCAATAATAATCGTTGAAAATAATCGGATTACTTTTTGATTACTTTTGATTATATTTTAGTAATCGCCGGTATTGCTGATTATTTTTTGATTACTTGTAATCGTAATCAATTAGTAATCATGCAAAACCAAAAATAATCATTATCGTAATCATTACTGCACCCTTAAAAAAAGTAATCTAATAAGTAATTATTACAGTTACTAATCATAACTTAACAGCTATGAACAAAACAAACAAAGATAAACAGTTAAACGGTCGGTTGAGTTCTTTTATTTCAACTTTAATATCATACGTTAACTTACATAAATATAAGAAAACTCTTTTCAAAAATATTTAATACAATGTTTTTTAATTGAATTTAATTGCTTTGTTAACAAATTTAATTCAAATTTTAATATTGTTACGTTACTGCCTTTTCAATAACGTTTTTGGTTTATTTCCTTTACAATAAACCTCGTGAGTTCTTTTCTTGCAACTAAACAAATAAAATATACACATCACTTTAAACACTTTTTGCAATTCACAACTTTTTATTTCTACTTAGTCACTTTCACAATCTTTATTTACAGTTCTTAACAACTAACTCACAATTGCGATCTCTATTTGTAAACTGTAGCCCAAACTTCTAGATGGCTGGAGATTATTCGAACTATTTGTGGAGCGTTCTAAACTTAACAGCTAAAAACAGACTATAGATTTTAAAAATATTGCACTGGCATACAAAGTTCAGACATTTTTCTGTCTATATTAATTTTTCTGGTGAATTTGGTCGCTAAATCCACTTGTGAGAGTAAATTATAGTCTTTGTTTTTACTCTCTGAGAACTTTTAATTCTCATCTATCAGCGTATATGCATAGCTGCCAGATTTGACGATTTATCGTCATTTTGACGATTTTTAGGTACAAAAATGGTCTTTTGACGATGGGACGATTTATACCCTGAATTTGACGATTTTTCATATGAAAAATTTTGTTCAAATTTACAAATCTTTTTAATATAATTTCACATTTTTTTTACCTATGCTAGTCCCGCGAAGCTCTTCGCTTGTCTGCAGGAGACCAGAGTCTCTGGCGGGAATCGAACCCGCAACCCCGGCACTGATAGTCTAGCTCACTACCAGCTAGCCTACCGGGGCACCTGTTTGTTTATTTGCATTATTTGATTGGCAGTAATTTTCATGTCTTAAGCCCAGTACTCTGTCCAAATCTGTGAAAAATGTTCAGCAACATCTTTTATTTCATACGAAAAATTTGACACGTATCAATGCTACCTATCTCGAGAGTTTGCAAAATTTGAAGCTTTTAATCTTTCAAAAAAAAAAAAAAAATGCGTATATAAACAAAACCTACATGTATTTTACTAAAAAGTGTTTTTTTAATAAAAAATTAAATAAAATAGAAAGTAATTTTCAAAATACATTGCTGGTTGCTGGTAATCTTCTTTCACACAATTTATTATAAACTTTATTTACAGCTGTCAAAATTCCGTATGAAATAAAAAGCATTTGCTTTATTTCACAGTTGTAAAAAAATGTTGCCAGAAACATTTCGCAACTTTTTTACAAAATGAACAGAGTACTACTCTATCAACATTATTTCATAGATATTCCGTACACGTTTTTTTTTTTCAAATGAGTTTCGACAGCATTTCACGTGAAATGTTGAACAAAGTAGAACAAAGTATTAGATGTTCATCATATAAAATACGATAGTTTTTTTTAGCACGATGCATATTCTTTATTAAAGGCATTTTACAACTACTCTCTTTAATCTGGGTTCACATTACGAAACTTTTTTTTCAGAAAGTGTGATTTTATTGGTGTTTACCAGACTTAAGTTCTTAAGCAGGATTTTTGACGTGAATAATAAGTGTTTGATATTTCTTGGTTTTAGTTTATTCTCTTACTTTTCTTATGAATTCCAATACTTTAAAAAATGTTTGGTTGTGTTACTTCAATTATAAGTTGCTTAACGAAACTTTTTATTTAATTTAAAAAAACAGGCAGAATATATTAAAATTTTATTAGCAACGGAAACTAAAAATAACAATTCATTTTTAAAACTTATAAAAAATTAGTAATTTTTTACAATGACGATTTTTGTGCCGATTTAGCTTAGTCAATTTGACGATTTTGACGATATTTTCCTTAAAATTTGACGATTTTTTACCAATTTTATCTGGCAGCTATGCGTATATGTGCGTACATGCGTGTGTGTATGTATGCACATGGAAATTAAAAATATAAAAAAAGTAAAAGAAGTCTTGTTTTTCTCGTTGAAAACACATTTAAGTCAGGGATGTTAAATGGTGTTGTAAATTTTGCACCAACTTTCAAAAAAATGTACTTTTTGGACCTTCACGGTACCATTTTTTTTTTAATTTAAAAAAAAGTACATAAAAATGCAATTTTACACAAAAAAACAAAACTTAACATTATAATACATTATATGTATTGTTACGAAAGTAACTTTAGTTAAGAATAAGTCTAGTTTATTAGTAATTTGATTAGTTTAAAATGTTATTGTATTAGTTTCGCATATTTCTAATGTAAACCCACTGTACAGAGTTTTCTAGT
Organism: Pollenia amentaria; assembly: GCA_943735925.1. NCBI lineage: Eukaryota > Metazoa > Arthropoda > Insecta > Diptera > Polleniidae > Pollenia > Pollenia amentaria. The sequence continues at coordinate 75,077,983 of OX031010.1, forward strand.
ACAAATGTTATGTTATGATTGTTATAGATAACTATATAACATAATAGTGCTAAGATTATTTTTAACCCGTAAAGTATGCTTTAGTTTATTGATGTATAAATCAATTTAAATTCAGCCACAGTGTTAATGCATAATGATATTAGCTGTAAGATAATAAAAGCTCGATTGGCTCAGAAATGTCGAAAATGTTACAGACATTTCGACGAGTCGAATGCTCTAGAGCAGGGATTTCCAAAAATTTTTTGGTTGTGTAGTAGTGAGTACCAGAGAGTAAAAAAATTGAGAGAATGCATTCATTTACAGCCGAAATAAAATGTTAGTAATATATTTTATAAGTTGTATAACACAAAGGTACAAAATTAAAAATTTTTTGTGTTGATAAAAAATTTGTAGCAATTCTTTACCAATTCAATGTCGCTGATTTTAAAACTGCACGCTCGAGGCGGACATCGAATTTTATTTATTATATCCTCTGCTGTCTTCATAGCTGGGGTATCATATATGAATTTCGATGCAAGAGTGGTCTGATGAATTATGCAGTGAAAATTATGAACTGCAAATTCGTGTTTTTTTAATTGGCCTATAAGCCCATTATATTTGCCCAACATTACATTGGCTCCATCTGTGCAGACTCCAGCAAATTTGTTTATGTCTACAATGGAAAGAAGCTTTTCTGTGACAACATCATACAACAACGTACCAGTTACATTTCCATAAAATGTTTCAAAAGCAAACATTGACTCAGAAATAGTGTATTCGCTGTCTACGCATCGAATACAAATTACAAGTTCACACAGATCATTTATGTCAGTGCTTTCGTCTAAACAAATTGAAAAAATTTCCCTAATTGCAGATTCTACACATGTTCCTAATTGAAAAGTACGACGGCCTACAGTTTGACTGGACAGGGGAAGAGACTCTATAAATTTAGTATTATAATTAAGCCTTTCCCAAATTTTTTTCAGCAATTGCTTGATAAGAACACCATCCCACAATGGTCTTCCATTCTTAACAATTTCCAATATTACTAAACTTGAAATCTCCTTTTTCAATTTGGGAACTGATTTTGGTTCATAAATTTCCTCTTCTAATAATTTTTCAATTTTTCTAAAAAAATTGTTTTATTTTTATAAAACAGGTCTTCTCTTTCCTTATCATTTAAATTATTTATATTATTATGAAAACGATCGCAATGCCGTTTAATAACATATTCCGTTCCTTCCTTAAATGTTGCATAGCATATAAGGCATTGGATGTTACCAAAAGCGTTTTTGACCGCACAATAATTTTTAAGTGCCATCATAAAGTTTTTTCTGTTAACCTGAAACAAAAATATGTATTGAGGTACGTTCAGACTAATGAAATATTTGACGAAAATATTTGTTCTGATATTTGCTTCAAACTGTGTGAAAATATTTTGTTTAATGTTCAAACTAAGCTCAAACATTTGACAATTTTTGTTTGATGAAACAGTTGGCAAAAAGTGTTAAATAAAATAAATTAATTCATGTTTGCCATGCGTTCAGACTAAAATAAATATTTGCATCAAATAATTATTTAATGAAAGTGTTCAAAAATAATAATATATTTCACAAATAGTAAAAATGAGCGCAAAAGCTAATTTATTTTTTTTATTCTGTGGAGCAGCATCTTTCATAGTGTTAGAACAGGAGAATGTAAAATATAAAAAAAACTGGAAGACAATGGGTAACGGGAACATGGCTAAAATTTGCAAACTTGGATATAAACCCTTAAATATATTTGAAGTCTCTAAATCTGTTAAAAAACAAAATGTCGGGAAAAAAAATTTTTGCAAAAATAGCGAAAATTCGCGAAAAATTTAGATATTTCAAACAAGCCATAAAATTTATTAAAAGTGCCTAAAACTAAAAGGAATGGCAAAAATTCGATAAAAATTGCTAAATTAGAGGAAATTCGCAAAAATTTGATAATAGCGGTATGATAGCAAAGCCTAATAATTATTAAAAATCGTTAAAGCTCTAAAGATTTACAGTGAAAAATCGCTTCTTCGCGAGCATGGCTAAAATTCGCGAAAAATTGCAAACTTGGAAACAAACCCTAAAATATATTTGAAATTGCTAAATCGGTTAAAAAACAAAATGTAGGGAAAAAACAAAAAAAAAAATGTTGCAGAAATAGCGAAAATCGCGAACCAGTAAAAGTAAAAGTGCCTAAAACTATAAGGAATGGCAAACATTTGCTAATAGCGGCACGATACAAAGTCTAATAATTATAAAAAATCTTTAAAATTGTAAAGAATCCAAAAACTTACAGGAAAAATTGCTTCTATCCGGAACATGGCTAAAATTATTTGTCGTTGTTTGCTCTTACAATTTTTTTGTAATATCAAATAAATGTTTGCTCAAAAATTACTAAAATATTTGATTTTTTGTGTTCACACTATGTTCACATTGGACAAATATTTGTTTCCGGCAAATACTTTAATTTGCTCAAAATCAGCTGTTATTTTATTTGATACTCAAAAATATTTTGTGTTCAGACTACGTTAATGAAATATTTGATGTTTGCTTTCAAATATTTCACCAGTCTGAACGTACCTTTAGTAGTGGTATACACAATTGTGCATAGAAATGGATTTCCCTGGTCTATTTTTTCAAAAATAAAATAAATTACATGAGAATTATAACGTGAAAAAGTTATTTTAGTAAAAAGTTAGGGGGTTCATAGTGGTAAGTAAAATAGAAAGGGTATTCACGTTGTTGGGTTACTCATACTTCAAACATCTGTGCATACATTTTAATTCTAGCTAATAATATATCATAACTTTTTACAAAATACCAAATGCGCACCTGAGTTTGCCTGCAAAAATGTATAGTCATTGTAACAGGTCAAAGTTACGTTAAATAAATACCATAAATTAGTAAGGTTAAAGGCCTAACTATAATGTGCTTAATGAACCTTAAGCAAATGTGCGAATACACACAATCAAATGTATACAACTATAATGTACTTAAGACACTTTTCGTTAAGTTTCGTCATATAATTGTTTACAATTAAAAGATGCAACCGCAGTTGCTTTTTTAGTACTTTTTTATTTAAGTTTTCGTTTACTTTAAAAATTAATAAAAGATAAACATAGATTTACTTGTTTATGGTAATATATTTATAACTTTTACAAATTAAATGACATTTCGTCAAAAATATTACATTTTAAAGAAATAAAAACGAAAATAGTTTTCCAAAAGTACAAATGTTTGCAACTAAGTGTAAAAAGTCTTTAAGCTCAATAAGTACAATATAGCCACCTAAAAGTCTTCAGTAATTTACTTAAGCATTTGACATGCTTTTCGTTGAATTTTGACACTAGCTTAAGTTTGGTTAAGCACATTTTAGTTGGGCCTTAACTCTTTGGACTCGGTCATATAATTGTAGCATAAAAAAGTAAGCAATAAAAATAGTGCTGAACAATAAATTTTCATTAATACATCAATAAAACACATCTTCTTACCCAAAAATGTTACCTGCTGTCACATTTGCTTTTATATGTATAGGTTTACACATAAATTGTAGGAAAACAAGACTTTTTTAACTTGTTTTTTAAATATTTTTACTTACTTAAAAAAGTGTTTTCAAAGAAAAAAACCTACCGACGCGATTGGTACAGAAACAAAAATATTTTTACAAGCACAAAATACCAACAAATTCTTGTGGCTATTTTTTTTCTTAATAATTTCTGCATTTAGGTACGTCTTTTTTACGAAAGAAAAATGGACCCTTTTACAGGCATCAAAGATTTTTTTTCACAAACAAAACACATATCGTTAGCTTAAATGCAAAACAATGTAGATATTATTTGAAAATTTGAAAGTTTTGTTGATTTGGATTCACGTTACATATGTTTTTTTATATAATTTTAAGTTATTTACAAAATTATAAATGACGTATCATCAAATAAATATATAATTTTTTTAACAGCATAATGTATAATCACACTCAATAAAAAAATTAGCAGAGGTTTTAATTCTTTTTATATATATATATGTTCCCATCGATCCTATAAGGAGCATAGGGCCTCAATAAATTGGTTGAACATATTCCTGTCTTGTGCCAACGCTCTCACTTTGCCCCAGGTTTTACCCATTCCGGCCATTTCTATATCAATTAGCCTTCTCCACGTATGAGCTGGGCGTTGGTTGGATTGTTCCCAAAGTCTGTTGTTGGATACCACTCTAGGCCAGAATATTCGCAATATCCTGCGAAGACACTGATTCACAAACACTTGGATCTTCTGCATGTCTCGAGAGGCAGCGTTCCATGTTTCGCAACCGTAAAGGAGAGTGGACTTGACATTTGTGTTAAAAATTGTTAGCTTTGTGCGCTGAGATAGTGAAGACGAATTCCAAATGGGTCTTAAACGACCGAAAGTTTGTCGCGCTTTCTGTACACGGTTATCAATATCTTCACTTGATCCGCCATTTTTGGAAATTATGCTCCCAAGATAACAAAACTGGCTGACATCCTCCACTTGATTACTTCCTATTGTAAATAATTCCTGAGACGTCGCATTAACTCGCAGTGTCTTGGTTTTAGCAGTTCTTTTTATAAGAACACATTAAAATTTTTAAACACCAAAACTGGGTAATCTGTTTTATAACGATTACCACGGTGTTAGTGGAATTAGTGATCAGATAATAATTTATAATAATAATTTTTAGTATTGCATAAGAAAAAATAAAAAAGTGTTGTAAAATTATAAGAACCGAATCCATAAACGTATGTAAAATAAAACCTATAATAAATGTGACTATCAGCTTCTTCCACATAGGACTGTTAGACATTTTGAAATTTTTTATCTGAAATATTAAAAATTGCTTTTAAACCTCAAATAATTACCATTTTACAAAGTTCTTTGCTTTGCATGTAAACTTATGAAATGTTACATTATTCTACATTTAAGTCTTAAGATTTAAACTCTAAATAAAAATTGCACGCAAGGCATTGGATGTTACCAAAAGCATTTTTGACCGCACAATATTTTTTGAGTGTAAGCTGAAACAAAATAATATAGCATCCGCTAAACATGCACACTTGTCGAAGTCACATCGACGACTGAATTGAAGAGTATAAAAATATGTGTTAGTAGTGGTGCGCACAATTGTGCAAAGAAATGGAAACCCCTGCTTTAAACTGTGATTCTAAGTCGGTCGGTATACTAAAAGATTGGTCCAGATTTCAATGTATTACATCGCCAAAAACGTTCCCTAATGTTTGCTTATATATATATAAAATTTGAAAATTTAAAATAACATGTATATTTAATGACAACTTGCTTACAATTTAAGAGTAAAAATTAAATGTAGATGGCGATATTGAAGCAACATGTTGGGTATACAGATACATATTTAAAACAGAAAGATCCGAATTTTGAAATTGAATTTGAAATTTTTTTTATTTGTTGCGAAAGCTCTTGTAAGCAAATAAAAATTTAACACGTATCAAAATATGTCTCAAAAAGGCAAAATATACGCTATAAACTTAAATAATGCTGCGAAAAATTCTCTTTTATTTAAATTATGCAAAAAAAATGCTGTAAAGGGTACAATATGCAAAAATATGCACTAACATATCGATGCGAAAATTCATAAAAAAGTTCTAAAATGTATAAATATATTTTTTCGAAAATATGCCCTGCAAATTGTTAAAAATATGGCCCAAAAAAAATCAAAAATTGATTATTTGAAAACAAAAAATTCAACAATTTAAAAACATTTGCTTTTAGAAAAAAAAATCCTAAAATTAAAGCATATTTGTGGTCTGCCTGGTCATCAACAATGCAGCTTTTGCATCAGTATTCAATCGATTACATCTGTTTTTAAAAGATTTGGTTGGCTAGTTATTCTTTCCACATACGCATTGGAAAATGGAAACATTCAAATTAAACATACTTGTACTTTATCAAAATATTACTTCGTTCAGTGCCATGTACCAAAAGTTACGAAAATTAAGCCATATTTAACAAAATTATTCATGTTACGTTGGGCATACAAAAGTTACGAAAAATGTTATCAAGCGGCATAACTGGTTAGCATATTTATTAAAAAAAATTATTGTGTGGAAATTAAGCCTTATATATGAATAACATTTTAATGGTTCCTGTGTAAAAAAAATTTTGAAAGAAACTTTTTGTTATATTATCGACATTCCTTAAAAAAAAAAATAAGCCACACTCTTAATATAAACAAAGTCTGAAAAATACGTAATAAGAATTAAGACCTTATGCATACCACCCTGTAATTTTTTTGTATATGAATAAGTGCAAGACTGTTTATCCTTATATTACATACTCTCTTTATAGTACACGATTTTATTTGACTTGACTTTACTCAAGAGAGGGATGAACATCCTTAAAGTTACAGTTAAAAGTTATAATATTAAGATAAATTTTATACATTAAACTAATATAAAAAAAACTATAAGAATATTTACTATTATTGGAAATAAACATTCATCGCTATTTAAAAATATAACCAATAATAAAGAATGTATGTATGTAGCTCACAAAAAATATTTATACTCATGATATGTGCTACAATGTGACGCCCTTATTTTGTGATATGATTTGCAAGTGTACATAAATTTTTATGCTCCATACAAAACTCCAAATATGTAAATGTACATATTTACTTCCTTAGTGTAATTCATTTACTTACGAAGTGGGTTTTAACATTTAACATTAAAATAACTGAATAAAAATGTTTTTGTTATAACGAAAATAAACAAATAAATCAAAATAAGTCGAATGCCAGACAAATACAAATGTGTACAGGATATTGCTCTTTGGATGAAAGAGCAAAAATTTACGTTTTTTAGAAAGCAATAATACCTTCTTTTTGTTAACATACATTTATATACACAAATAAATGTGCAGCAGAATAACTGTGTAAGTATAAAAAAAGTACAAAATAAAAATATTTTTGTAATTAGTAGATACCAATATATGTTCCGTCTTATCTTATGTTAAGCAGTGGCGCCCTTATCAGGGCTGTCAGATGTGGCGATTTTAAACCGTTTGGTGATGAAAATGTGCGTTTGGCGATTTTTTTACGATACATAAAATGGTTCGCGATTATTTGGGCAATATGAGAAACGCAATTTTAAAGATATGTGTTAAATTATATCTTAATTTTTATAAAAAAAAGTAAAGTTGTAATCATCGTTGTTTAAAAACTATTATAAATATTTCGTGAACCATTGTTTACTAATATTGCGTACAGTGATGCCAACTTAGAAATTTTCGGGCTAACTGTAGCTCTTTTTATTTAATAACCCTTTATGTTATATTAATTTAGCACATTTTTTTTTTTTTTTTTTTTTTTTTTTTTTTTTTTTGGTTGGCTATACCGAGTTGTGAAAACTGTCTTTAAGCGTGTAAATAAAAAAAAAAAACATCGAGAGGAAGGACAAGTTTTATATTACCACCCGTTGCAACATGGAAGTGCAAGACATTACTACACAGATATGTCACGAGACGGAAGATATTGTTTTTTTATTGTCTCTTTCTTAGAAATCTTGTATGCCAAAATACAATGAACACAAATTTATTTAGATGAGATTTATTTTTGCCAACATGTTGTAAAAATTAACTTTAAAGCTTACCACAACACGAGTAAATAATATTTAAGTTAGTAAATAATATTATAAAACAAAACAATATTACTAAATACAAATGCTGTTGTTTAACGTGGTTTGTGTTTTGTTATTAAGGGTTTTATCTCGCAATTTGTGTTGATTGTAGCGGCCTGTTTTTACACATTGTAACTTCACTACCAAAAAAAAGCTTTTTGTCTCTTCGAAAGCTGTCTTTGCAACTGATTTGAGCCTTTTTCACACGTCACTATTTACAGTTCTGTTTTTTATTTTGTGGTGCAAGTAAAAAACACTCAATACACTCACTTTTTTACTAACAACATCACATTGTTAGTATTTGCAGCTTAACTTTCAGGGGAATTTGCAAGTAAATTTTTGATACTTGCAGCAAGTAAAATGAGAAATGAAGAAACAGTATTTTGTATCAATTTACTAGTACTTAGTAAATTAAAAATTATGTTTTTAGCTGATTTTCTATGTATGCATTTATATAATATTAAAAACATGTACATATATATATATATAGAATATCTAGAAATAGCAGAGGATAATTTTGAAGGAAGTTTTAAGATTAATATAACCTTTTTATAAAAAAATTATATTACCAAATAATGTGTCTACAGATAACGTTAAATATTCACTACTTGGCACCAATTCGTTAACAATTGAGAAATTGAAATTTCGCTCGAAGTTTAGTTGTTGACGACATTTTAAAAATGTGCTTGCACTGTGCTACTCAAAAGATTGTAGTATTTTTTTTTTACATTTCTCCTAGATTTTCGTTAGCAATATGTATGCACTACTTGCAAGTAAATACTAGATTGTGGAAACGTAGGGTAACAATCCTTTCACTTAACTCTATATATATATATACATAATATAACTAATAATATATATATGTACGACCATGTTCGACAAATCGAAATCACGCCGATATCTCATTTTTCATTGAAAAACATCTTCTGGGCTTTAATCTGAAAATTACATGTAACAAAAATAAACAAACAAATGTATAAATACAAAATCCAAACGCGTTTATATATAAAAACGACAAAGCTCTTACATTGAAAAAATTATTAACGTACAAAAAACAGAAAAAAACTTAAATTTATTATGTTGTGTTAACATCGTCTAATTGTGAACTGTGCTTAAGCAAGAAGAAATTGCACTATGTTAGTTTGTTGACGAGATATCTGTATATTCTCGCACATCGGTTTTAAAATTTATTCATGTTGTTGTTTTAATTATGTGTAACATTTCCAATGTGAATCGTCTTTTAGAGTTATTTTCACTCGGTAGCACTTGTACATTGTCGAAATCAGGAGAGTGTTTTGTTTGTGCACAGTGGGATAACAATTCCGTTTGTTGTGTAGGAATATTATTCCGCAATTTTTGATCGGATTTTTGTGATGAAATTCTTGTTTTTAGTTTGTTTTTGTGGTACCTACATATGTAAACTTTATTACATATCACAAATTCATTGCCATTACATGGTATTAATTCTTTGTTTTATATTTATAATAATTAGAGAGTCATATATTACTCAGATTTATTGGAAAGTTTTTCTCGCTAAGTATATTTTTGATCTTATTGATGTTATTTCTGTAGGAATCTGCGTCACTTATAGTTAACACCCTTCTTATTAAATTGTTTGCCGGGTTGATAATAATTCTTTTAGGGTGTTTGGAATAGAAATTAATTATTCGACTTGAGGCACTAGGTTGTTGATACCGGTAAATTTTGAGTGTACCATTTCTCCTTATCACAATTGTGTTCAGATATGGTAACTTTTTATTGCACTCAGACTCAATAGTAAATACTAGGGTGAACATCGTGCAGACTCGTCATAATTTCATCTATTGCACTCTCCCTTACAAATCCAAAAAAGATCATATACATACTTAGACATAAACTTAGGTTTACTTTTTAATTTTCCAATACTGGTATCAAATAGCTTTTCCATAACAATACCCGTCCCTTCTAACAACCTTTATGCAGAATCTTAAAATTCTCAAAAATACACCCATGACATGTTGGTATGTGTTGCAATCTCTTTCCATCTATCCTCTATAATTCTTAATGCTAAATCGGCAGGTACGCTTGGAAACAGACACACCACATCATACGAGATTAATCTTTCATCTTCGCTTATAGTCTAGTCCTTAAACCTATTTCTAAATTGCACTAGTCTTTTACATTGTATACCGATTTCTCCGTAATACTCTTTAAAATCACTGTAATGTATTTGCCGATTTCACTCGAAGGGACATTAATATTAGAGCATATAGGTCTTAATGGATTGTCTTTATGGATTTTGCGAAGTCCATATATTCTTGGAGCTACGGTCACGTAAGTTTTTAGTTTTTTTCTTTCAATTTCCAAAATCACTTGCGTATTGAAAAGCTCTTCAACCAATGCATTGCATTTCCTTTGAAAAACATCTTTGATATGTCATCATTTTTCAAATAGTAGAGATTGTCCCGTATATCAAAATAAATTAAACATAAAAATTAGAAGAATTGGCTTATCGGTTTAATGTGCAAGGATTAATAAATAATTATAATTAAGTGGAAGTTATTTCATCAACAGAAAACCCGCACTTTTTTATACTTTCGAAAACACATATTACAAAAGACGTAGAAGAAAATGAAATTATATTACAAGGATTCTATCATATTGTGTCGCTATCTGCATCTAATAGAACTGGAGGAGTCGTTATTTATTTTAAAAGGCTATGGAAATTAACTAAAATTATTGAAAAGATAGACGGTGTTAAATTCTGGATTTTAGTATGTAAAGCCACATGTCAAGACAACCAAATGAGAGTTTTGTAAAATTTTTGAGGAAGTCTTAGAAGAAATCTGTGATTACAACTGTGATATTTTAATAACAGGAGATTTTAATATTGACTGGTCTAAAAATTCGACATATAAAAATCAAATGGAATGCATACTACATGATAATGGTTTCAGGCAATTAGTTAGTGAATATACAAGAGAAGCAAAAAGTTCCAGTACCATAATTGACTTTGTTATAACCAGGGCAAGGAAGTGCATGCACTTAAAATCGCAAAATATGCGCATAAAACATGGACTAAAAATCGCAAAATATGCAAAAATAAAATTAAAAAATATGCATTAAAAATATATTTATTTAACCATTTAAAAACGTAAAAACTTAACATAAAAAAAAACATAAATACATTTCATACAGTCTTAAAAAACATAGTTTAAAAAGTAGTAGTAGATTAAGATTTATTTATATAAATAAATAAGTTTGTTTTTAAGTTATCAAATGTAAAACTCATTCTATTTGGTCTTAAAACAGTTTTATACAACTGAAAATGTTCGTTCGACATCAACGGATGTAATAGGTACATATTAAAAAGTGGTCAGCTCCTTTGTAAAATATTTATTTTCTACAATATTTTCTTTACTGGAAGGTAAATTGTTATACATGGTTGTGGTGGAGGGTTCAAGTCAGGATATTTTTCTTTAAATAGTGAAACAAGCAAAGGTGATTTTAAAAATATTTTTTTTCCACATGATATCAATGAATCTATTGTATCAAATTGATTTCTAATTTTGTCAGCCACACGATGCATGGCATGAGTTAAGCATGTGACATGTAACATTTTTGGGTAAAATACCTTTAAAAATGTCCGGACTTAATCATGTACGGCGCTGCATCTGTCAAGTAGAGCAAAATTTTATTTTTGTTAAAGTCTTCTCCTAAAAGAGTCATTGAATCATTGAAAGTTCGAGCTATTGAAGCATGATCTACCTTTTCCAACTGTGCAACATTTAACAAAAATTTGTGTTTACTCTGTTCTTCCAACAATTACGTTGACCACGCAACGTCCTTCAATGTCCGTTGTTTCGTCAATGGACACCCACAAATTATGTGGCTTAATCTTTTTCACAATGTCACATATAAAACTATGTGTACAACTTGTCGAGATAAGTTTCTCTAAGGGCTGTTTCCGAAGGAATGGTTTCATTGGTATATTTGTTTAAAAAATTTCTAAAATGTTGGTTGTTTAGCTTGTATAAAGGTATATCTGCAGACACCAGATCATTACACAATTCTAAAATAAATTTACTAGTTTTATCCCCAAAAACTGAGTTTTTTGAAATTAAAGATTGCGAAACCTTTTCAGCAGCCCAGTCACATAAATCTTTTTGTTTCTGGCTTTGAAGGTGCTAATTTACTTGAAATTTTCTCTCAAATGTAACACTTTTATTGCAAACTTTGCAATATATGCAATGATATTTTCTTCTTTTTGCATTTTTTTCCTTAAAAACAAATTGTTTAATTAATACTTTAATACTTTTTGGATTTTATGTCGTACTTACAGCGTAAATCAAGTTTTATGTTTAGTTCTCTTTCTTCTTCGACGAACGTTATTTTTATTTAATGCTTCTTCAAGTAAAAAAAAACCCATGAAAAAAATGAAATATCAAAAACTTTTTTATTGTTACTTCTACCATTATGTACACAGTAGCAACAAATTGTATAATTTTTAAATTTGTTAAACATGCCTACAAATATGTCCTACGGTTTGTTCTTTCATGGTTGCTAAATTCTATTTAAATTATATTTATGTCGTTTATGTGTTAGCAAAAATTAGAAACAAAAACATCACATAGTTTTAGCCAAATAAAAAAATTACTATAAAATACAACTCCGTAAATCTAGTAAAAGAAACAAGGTGAATTTATAATGAAATGTAGATAACTCTATACCAAGGCGAATTCAACTACAGGTGGTTGTTGCTTTTGCTCCTTGAAAATGTCAAAGTTAGCAGACTTTCCCATACTCAAACAGCTATAACCAGCTGACCCACTGACTACACCTTGAACAGAAAGATATTTCTAAACAAAAAACTAAGAAAAGAGCAATTTTTTTTTTATAAATATTTCAAAATATGACGAAAAATGTGAATTTATAACAAACAATCCCAAAATATTTTACAAAATATGACGAAAAATATGCATTTATAACAAAATATGCAAAAACATGCATTTAAGGCAAAATATGCGAAAATATGCACTAACAAATTGATGCCATTTTACTGAAAATATTGTGATTCGCAAAGATATTAACTTTAGGTGGGTCTCAGAGTAAGCACAACAAACATGCATTTGCATGAAGTCCCTTGCCCTGGTTATAACAAATAAATATAATATATCGGTAAACAACAGTACTACAAATAATATAACAGATCATGAAATGATAAACATATTAATTAAGAGTGAAAATAATGATCATACCAACATAGACATTATTAAATACAACAAAGAAACATTTAACACAGAGTTAAGCAAAAATATGGTATATAATGAAAATAAAAACATAAATGAAAATGTAATTTTATTTGATAATCATTTCAAACAGACTATACAAAAATTTACAAATAAGAGAATTATAAAAGAAAAAAACCATGTAAATCGGTGGTTTAATAATGAATTACGTTTAATGAAAAATGATAATATATCAAACAGCAAAATTGATAAATACGAATCAGGCATGAACCAATTACAAAACAATAAGAAATTTATACAAAATAAAAATCGAAAACGAAAAAAATAAATACATTAATAACAAAATTAACAATGCAGGCGATCAAAACAAATGTGGAGAGAGATAAAAGATCTAGTAATTAAAAAAAAAACATAAGGAGATAAAAACTGTGATATTTAACCAAGTAGAATATAAAGATTATAATTATTATAATTATTCAATAATTATTTTGTAGATAGTATTAAGTTAATACGAGACTCAATCAAGAATGTGCAATATAAAAACCAAATAACTGTGATAAACCATATATTTAAATTCCGTTCAATAAACATTTTAGAACTTAAGAATATAGTTATACAAATGAAAAATAAGACAGACTGTGATAAAATATCCAATAAAATAATTCTTGATAACTGGAACGTAACAGGAGAAACAATATTAAAAATTATTAATAAATCGCTAGAGAAACGATAACGCCAATTGAAAAAGTAAATACACTGAAAACATGTGAAAAAATTTTCGAAAAAGTTGTGAAAGAACAATTAGAAAAATATATTGAAAATAATTCTTTATTGTCTAAATATCAATCGGGATTTCGTAAAAAATACTCATGTGAAACGACTGTAAATTATGTAATAAGTAAATGGAAAAATATAGAAAAAACTAAAAAAAGTGATGGCAATATTCCTAGATTTTAAACGAGCCTTTGAAACAATAGACAGACAAATAATGGTAAAAAAAACTCTATATGTATGGAATACAAGGTACGGAGTTAAATTGGTTTTGGGAGCTCTTTTATTTATTATATATATAAACGATATGCCAAAGGTATTAGACAGAAGTGAAATGGTGCTGTATGCGGATGATACGTTAATGTACACGGAAGCAGACGATGATGAAAGTTGTACAGAAAATATGAACCACGACATCAATAAAATCAATACTTGGTTAAAAATGAATAAATTGAAACTAAACGAAAATAAAACAAAAATAATTAAAATAAATATGAGTACTGAAGCAATATTTGAAATTAATGATAAAATAATAGAAAAAGTTGAACATATTAAATATCTGGGATTTATAATAGATAAAGAGTTAAAATTTAAAGAACATATAGACTAAAAATGTAAAAAAATCGGATTGGATTTTTTAAAAGAATAAGAAATAAAATATCTAAAACAACTGCAATAAATATCTGTAATACTATAATAAAACCACATTTTGAATATGGATCGACGATAATATATACATGCTGTAATGATAGTCAGGTAGAAAGAATGCAAAAACTGCAAAACAAAGCAATGAGTGCTATACTTAAACGCAATCGATATGCACACATTAACGAAATGCTTGGAGAACTTAAATGGATGAATATAAGTCAGCGGCTGAAATTCAACACTTTAATTTTTATTAAAAAAAAGAAACTAGGTGATGCCCCACAATATCTGTGCGATCAAATTTAGTATGTTGGAGAAGTACAACCATATGGACTAAGGAATGCAGAGGATTTTCGAATCCAAAGAGTCACGACAACACAAATGAAAAGATCTCTTTTTATAAGGGTTTTAAGCTATTTAATAAATTACCACATAATATGAAAATTGAAAGAAATTACAATGTATTTAGAAAAAAATGTACAAATTTTATAAGATTCAATTTATTTATATAGAGCAACTGTAATTAGCATTAATACTATATTATTTTTTATTGAATATTAAAAGTATTTTAATACTAATAAAAAAAAAAAAAATCATGTCACCTATTATGCTCCCCATCTTTTCATTGTAGTCAACTTTTTCCATTGCCACCGTAATATTGCCCTTATCAGCGTTTACAATTAAAATGTTCTTGTTTTTCCCTAAAAACTTTTTCGATGTTTCCACTTCATTTAATGTAAACTTGCCTCTGTCGTTCAGTTGTATTTTGTGTCAATAATCGTAGCAAATTTTGTTCTGGCAATTTCCTGTTCTTTTGTCTTGTATTGTTTGAACAAAATCCTCACCGTCGGTTATAAATTTAGGCATTGGGAATTCATGTTTGGTAACTGGTAGGCCATGTTTTTTGCCCAGAGATAAAACCCATTGAACTTCCTCCGGAACATCCATATTAATAAAAAGACCTTGCTCTCAAAATAAGATCTTTTATTTATATATTATAAAGGTAGAATAAAATACAATAAACAATTTATTGAAAAAAATATTTCTTCAATATACCTTATACTCGGAGAACCACATACCTTTACCAAACCTACTTATGAAATCAGCAAAAGCTACTTGCGTTAATTTTTACAGAAATTTAACTTGAAATCTCTATCGACTCAAATTTCACGTGATTTCGATTTCCAGAAAAAAAAGGAAACCTGTTTGTTAGCTATTTGAAAAACGTCTTTATCCCAAACATATATCACGATATAGCAGTTGAGTTAACACCTGCTATTGATAGAACAGCTCCTCTCCTACGATTTGAGATAACAGAAATAGAAAAGGCTATTTGTGACTTGAACACCAAGAACCCACCTGGTATGGATAAGATCAGTAACAAAATGCTTTTGGAGCTACCTCGCATAGCAAGAAAATAATTCTTCTTATTATAAATGCTATTTTACGCCTTGAATATTACCCGCAAGCATGGAAGGTCCTTAGTAACCATGATACCAAAGCCTGGAAAGGATCACAGAAAAGTTGAGTCATACAGGCATATTAGCTTATTATCTAAAATTTCAAAGCTATTTGAGAAACTACTAATGTCAAAATTATCTCCGATTTTAAATGAAAATAGATGTTTAACAAACCATCACTTCGGCTTTAGAAGAAAGCACAACACAATTGAACAAACTCATCGAATAGTTAATGGTCATAAGAAAAGCCCTTTAAGAAAAAAATATTGCGTTGCACTCTTCATCGATGTGTCTCAAGCTTCTTATAAAATCTGGCATGAAGGATTATTACTGAAATTGCAGCAAAACTTACCAGCAAACATACACAAGCTATTAGAAAGCTACTTAGTCGGTCGTAAATTTATTATAAAAGAAGGCGATTTTTTAAGTGTTCCTCAGCCAATTGACGCTGGAGTTCCACAAGACAGCATCCTGGGCCCTCTATTTTACTTATGGCGATTTCTTTTCTGAGAAAAATATGTTACAGTATATACATGTAACACTTTCTAATTTTACCTTTAATCACTCAAAGTGTTACATGTTGTGCAACTTCAACAGAACAAAATAAGCTGCTTTTATTTAAAACTGTTACACTTTTATCGAGAATGTTCTTCATTGTCGATTTTAAAAGCTACTGAAGCGGATTTAACATACTATTACGGTTTGGAAAAAAAATATTAACATCACTAATGGCTTGAAAAAAATTGCAACGATATAAATATACATAGAAATTTTTTCGTTTTAATATGTAAACATTTTTGTATTTTGTTTTTAAACAATCTTTTCACAAAACTATAAGTGGTATGTAATATGACAAATAAAATAAATGGTTGGTATTACAAGCAAAAAAATAAGTACCAAAGCTTTAAAACAGGGCAGTATGAGCACCATAAGTAAAAGTGATTAACTTAGCATTTACACATGCCACTGCCAGTTCGAAAAACTCAATACACTCACGATTTTTTACTAATACACTCACATTTTTCGCAATGGCAGCTCCAGTGGCAGCAAAAATTGCATGCGAGTGAAAATTTGTCATTGCATGCCACTAAATGTCAAAACGATTAGCAATGTTACCCTGTTCAATATTTAATGCAAATCGACTGTATTGTTGTCGCACTGTAATTAAAGTTTTAACTGTTAAATGCATTTTTATGATTAATTTGTAGTAACGGGCGTTAAAATAAGTAAGTTTCCTAATTATAGAGCATTAATTTTGCTAAAATAAATAAATGTAAACTATTTCCCCAACACTAAAACTATGTGATGAAGTCGGCAACTCTTTTTTGTTTTCTGGTACTTTTTTTTAATTTGAGATGTAAACAAATTATCTCAAGTTGACGCTTCGACGACATTTTGAAAATGAACTGGCAGTGGCATGTGTAAACAGAAACGCAAATGGCATGAGATTCGACTATTTCGAACACTTTCGTTTATAATATGTATAGAACAGTGGCATGCCACTACTTGCATGTGTAAAGGCAACGTAAAAGCAATAATCAAATAATACCTCAACACTCGATTTAAAATACCTCGGTATGCATCTAGATCGTTTAAAGTGGAAATGGCATATATAAGCAAAATTAACTCAAATTAAACTGAAAGCAAATAAAATTAATTGGCTTATTGGAAGAAATTCTGTTTTTAGTATCGATTACAAACTTCTTCTTTACAACTCTATCTTAAAAACAATCTGGTGCTACAGTATTCCGTATTCCAATATTCACAAGAATCTCCATGATGACGAAATATGCAGTAAAATATTTAAAAAGGCTTGAACTGCACCCAAATCCACTAGCTCGAAATATTTGAAATTATGGCGGCCACACTCGCTTAAGAAGAAAAGACACTGCAGCACTCACCCAAACAGAAGATCGATAAACACCTGCATATGTATGTGAATAGAATCCGTGATGACGAAACTTTTCGGCTGACACTGGGCAGAACCTAAATTAAAGTATTAGGATAAGATTTGATTAATTATTGTTAGTTCATATTTAAAATATGAAGATTAAATTAATTAATACTGAAAAAAAATTTGTGTGAGAGTATTCTAAATATAAAATATATTTTTATATAGATGTCATCTATGGAGATATTTCGAACGGTATTTAAACATTTTGGCGGAATCAACGATATGGAAAAAAGTCGCAAGTTTTATTTATTACACGCCAAGAACTAAAAAACAATGAACAGATATTTCATACAAAAGGCATTTTATTATTACAATTCGTTTCTATAATGCTGAAACAATATCATTTGAAATATATAATCCTGTCTAAGATCCCACTAACAAATAAAAACCCATTTAAAATAAATTTGAAATAATATGTCAAATAATAAATTTATTAAATTGTAATAATTATGTTAAACTAAAGTTCTTCAAAAATTCTAAAGCTATATTCACACCTATTTAATATTTGATCTTAATTACATTACACAATTATCTTCTTACAAATAAAGCTTCGTAAATAAATATTTATTTCTTAAAATAAAGTTTAAATTTGATCAATTAACTGGTCACGCTTTTTTTGGATTTTATCGTAAAATATTTGTTAAATCTGAACATACCTTTAGTCATATTTTGTGGGCTCCTTGCCTTTGTGAAATGTTTTGTATTTATTCAAATTAACTTGTTGTTACAAAAACCAATTTAATTTTTGTGTTTTTATGTCTTCGAATTAGATCCTGTTAACCAGTTAGTTTAACAATGCTTAACCGAAAACCGGGGTTTTAAAAAGCAACTATTCGAAATATTCGAAACCCGGTTTTTGAAAAAAGTCAAATAATCGATCGTCCTAATCACGACCGCGAATTACACCGAATACATGTTAAAAGTTGGCAGTCTGTGACGGTTCATTCACACTTTTGTTCCCTATATTTAAATCAACATAAATATTTTCCCATTGGTCTTATCACTGACAACATTTTTTTCTTCTTCTCAACTCTTTCTTTTATGAATGATTTTCTTATTTTATCACTCATAAACTTTGATAATTCCAATTCCATTTGATCTCTTCAAAGAATTAAGTTATATACACTGCTTAATGAGTGTAGTAGATGATCCGTTGTTTTTTTATATTAAATTTATGAATGGAATTTTACAACCAGACTTTATGAATGAGAATATAGGACAGGTGTAGGCATTAAGTGATTTTTCTAGAAGCTCTTTAGGCAATGGTAAAAAGTTAAGCAAATGACATTGTGAGTTTGACCGTCAGAAGATGAGGAAGTTTTAAGCAAAGAAAATAAAGGAAAAATTTCACAAATTAAACAAAAGCAGAAAAAAGAAAAGAATATTAAATTGAATTGCCAGAGGCTACTAAGGAGTTAAATTTTTTTTTTAATTTTTATCCACCGATCATCCAAGTGCCAATACGAGCAAGCTCACCCAAGTGCCAGGCATAATTTCGGCAAGGAGTGTTTTATATCTCAAGTTTGGTTGGAACAGCTACCAATAGCGAAACCCGTTCATTTCATTTTACACCAACAAGTATTTTAATATACAATTAAACTTTTTTTTAAATATTTAAGGCAAATTTATTAATCCTTTCCATACTTTTGAGCATATTAATTAAATACAAAAATAATATTTCAATATATGTATATAAAATTCATATATATATATATATGTATATTTACATACATGTTAAATAAAGATGGATCTATACTGTATATACATACATGCAGAAAAAAATATGTACATACATATGTATGTATTTAGTATGTATTGAAATTAAATGACGTACTGAAAGGTTCAATAAGGATTTTCTTTCTAATATAAAACATATTGAATTTTAATTTTCAAAATTTTCTTAAACCCTTTGAAAGTCACGTATGACAAAAAAAATTTGTTTTCCATGTACAAATTATTTATTTTAATCAAAGTTAAAATTTACCAATTTGTACTTAATCGTATGTCAATCTGTTAATATCCCTAGTTTGTATTTTAGTTTTTTTTGTTTCCATTTATATGCGTATTTGATTTTGAATCTCATTTAAGAATCATCTCATATTTTGTTGTATTATTTAATATTTGTAATATTACTCTACAAAAACAATTACCAACTACAACAAAACTGGTGTTTCGACAACCAAATTGCACAGGCCTGAGCAACGTTTAATTAAATGACAGTGAGTACAAAAATAAGTTAAATTTTATATTAGAATATTAGATCGATTCTTGACGCATTGAAAATTATTATTTGTTACATATTTAGTTATAACCATACCTATGTATATAGCTATGTACAATAAAATTAATTTTGTTATTTTTCATTTTTGATAATAAAGTATTAATATGACTATGAATTAAATTATTTGAAGTCAAGAAGCCAAACTAAGTTGGGTTGATTGATTTAAGGGGTTCTCTAATTAATATCAGGATGTGAAAGAGAACAATGGTTGGAGAGGGCAAGGTCTGTTAAATCAAAGGACCAAAGTATGGTGCAATCAAATAAGTAAGTCGTTAAATATCAGGAAAATCAATAGTCCGTCCGAAAATTAAAACTATAAATTATGTAACTATTTTGGTGTTCAATATTGAAAGCACGTTCAGCTTTGTTTTGGTATAATTGGGATATGAATGTGACAAAAACCCCACCACGGCGAGTGTAGCTCTAAAATGAACGTGTAGTCACATCTTTCCCTAAAAACTCCACCGAGTTAAACTCTCAAGTCAGACAGCTAAATACCGAAATGACTGCGAACTACTGGTTTTTTATTCTTTACGACTACATATTATACACTGTGCACTGTATATATATATATATATATATATATATATAAAATTTAAGCGTAAACAGTTGAAATAATCTTTATAAATGCGGACATTAGTATTCAAATTGGTTGTTATACCCAAAAAAGGGTATAAATAAGTTTGTTCCGTTTGTTATTTCCGTCCGTCTTACGTTCAATGTATTTTCCGAAGACTCCAGATATGATAGGGGCTAGGTTGTTTTACATTTATGTCACATATAGTCTATTGAAATTCAGCATGATCGGTCCACAAATGGCTAGGTTAGGTTAGGTTCCATGGGCAGCCATCGAGAGACAGCTCACTTGGGTCCTTTAGCGGTCCCTTTGTGATACCCAGCGCCAATGCCCATCCCGAAGAGCAGTTATTCAGATGGCGTCTTTGCAAGGTTGAGCCAATTCGTCTTCCTAATGAAGAGAAGAAGCAATCTTACTTCTATTTTTGATACATCCTCCAAACAGGAAAACACCGGTTCTCCCAGGTATTTTTCCCTAATGCCCCGTAGCCCAGGGCATTGACAGAGAAAGTGAATCATCATGACAACTTCTACAGTAGTCATTGAATACCAGACCCATTCTTCTAGCATGAGTCCCAACAGGCCAGTGTCCAGTTATGACCGACACCACGGTCCTGATTTGGTTCCTATTGAACCTAAGTAGAGATTTGGTTCTCCGTTCATCATATCCAGGCCAAAGTGCCCTGGATGTGGAGCAGGTGGACTCACGGGTCCATCCCTCTTGCGCCGCATGAGTGACTTACAGTGAGCCATTGGAAAGCCAATGAATTGATCAATGAATGTTTCATCCGTACGACCACCTTCCTTGGCCAGCTCATCTGCTACCTGGTTTCCCGGGCAGTTTGAGTGCCCTGGTATCCATATAAGCGTTAACTCTGAATGTTCAGCAATCTCATTCAAAGACATCCGACATTCCACAGTCAACCTAGATGTCGTATAGACACCCGCAAGAGAGGCAATGGCAGCCTTGCTATCAGTAAATATACGTATATCTCCCGATACGCGATAATACTTTAGCCAGTTGGCTGCCCGCTTTATAGCCGAGATTTCCGCCTGCAGGACACTACATCCATCCGGCAGACGAAAGGAAACTTTAACGCCCAGTTCCTCTATGTATAAACCTCCGCCAACTCTTTCCCCTTTCCTTGAACCATCAGTGTATACCCCCAGGGCTGGTTCATGGAAGGTGCCCATAACTGTGTGCCGCGTTCAACCGTATCGCCGAACAAAGAGCCATATGTCTGGCCGTGATGTCCACCGGCAGCCAGTTTAGCATAGTAAACAGCGCCCTGGTGGGAGTGGAGCCCATTGATCCTGTGATCATCAATGCGACCAGTCTGTGAATGTTCTAAAGCATCGCACGGTACCTGCCCTTGTCCAGCGCAGTCCACCATACGACAACACCATAATAAAGAGTCGGCTTTACTACAGCCTCAAATCCAATTGACACACCTCGGGCCCATGCCCCAGTTCTTGCCGATTGCACCTCTGCACGCATATATAGCAACAATTGCCTTTTCCATTCTCGTCTGGATGTTCAGCCCCACGACAGTTTACTGTCCAGGATAACGCCCAGATACTTGGCGCTGTAAGAGAACTTAAGTTCAGTCCCATTTAGCCTCGGAAGTCTCATGACCTCAGTCCTATACTTCCTCGTGAAGAGTACCAGTTCCGTCTTAGACGGATTAACACCCAAGCCGGATTGCCCTTGTTATCACTTCGGTAGACACGGAGCAAGACCGTACTAAAACCATAGTAGATCTTGCCCTGTCTCTCCCTCAGTGGTGCTAAGGATTGCTGGTTTAACACCACAATCGCCGTCCTTGAGGACCCTTCAGCAGCCGAAACCTTCACAACTTTCCAGTCCTGTGTGGGAAGTTGAGGGTTGCAGCACTGAATGATCTTCAAGATCTCCTCAGGTTCCGATGGTTCGGCAGGGATGATGACAATCGATCTAGGTCTCCGTGGTATCTCATCAACTAATACCACATCGAGCCTAGCACCTTCCCAGACCTCTCCTAGCATTTGGATGGCCCGCTTCAGAAGCAGCGCTGAGCGCTCATCTACGCAAGCCATCAACTTTACGTGACCCTGGAACCAGCTAGCATCATCGCATTGAGGAGGTGGCCCTGGATTCTCCCTAAGGATCGTCCAGAACACTCCCATTAATTTTTGTTTAACCAGGTCCCACTTGGTATGGGAGATGGCACCATTATCCACACCTCTATCGATAACAGCCCGTACAAGGTGACCTTTGGCCACCTCGCTGAAGGACTTATTCATCGATTTCGGCGCAATCTTAGGACGTTTCGTCCCTGGTTGCTGTTTCACGGCAGCAGCTTCCTCCTCCGAACGTTGCCGTTTAGGCATTGTCACCTTCGCAGGGACTGAAGGAGTAGTACATGGCAGCCCAGCTATGTGGGCTCTTGCCCATGCCAGTGAAGCTTTTTGTTCACTGGAAAGCTCTTCGGTTTTTTTTGGAGATTAGAAGCTCAATGAAACTCAAGGCGGCACGCCTTGTGTTGGATGCCCTCTTTGTAGGGTTTTTGTGCCTTGGAGACTTTTTATGGTCGCCGAATTTGGCGTGGGGTGGTGCAACCTTGGGATTGGATGTTTTCATCGCCATCCCTCCTTGCACAATGGGTACATGGGAAACTGCAATGTTCGACGACTTTGTCATTCCCAACTTAGCAGCACCCGAAGCAGGGGTTTTATCCGTTCCAATGACTGAAAGGGCTGAAGCGGTTTTTGAGGTGCTTGGATTGAAGCACAGAGGCACCCCGCCGCAATTTTTAGAGCAGCCGCCTTCTGGTCGAGCTGCCTTACCCCTTCCAATCAGCCTGGGCCGATCTTTTTTGGTCGCCGGGACTGTTACAGTCCCTGGCTTTGCCGTATTACTGTCTATCGTTGGCCTCGTTCTCCCCTGTCCGTCATCATTTTCCGTTGATTGTTTTTGTTGTTGTTTGTTGTCTTTTGAATTGTTCATTGTATATTTTGGTCCCACGAGTGTAGGGGAGTTGAAAGGTCCGCCACGTCATAGCCCCCAATAACGTGGTAAGGGCGTGGTCTATTTGCTGAGGTGCCAGGTATCAGCAAAGCTCCGTGATAATACAGTCGGTAACCCCTGACTGCAAACCAGACCGATAGGCACGGGTCGCATGACACCTTGGTTTAGGGGTGGATAACCTTTCGTCGTCAAGGCTTTTAGGTTCCGTATCTCAAACCCAGGCGCCGCTTGTGACGTTATTTTTTTATGTTATTTTTTTTTTTTTTTATTTTATTTTAGATTTTCATTAATTTTTATGTTTCATGTTAAAATTATTTATATATTGTTTTATACTAGCAATTCAATAATTGTATATTAATTTTTATTTTTTGTAATTTGTACCAAACAGATTATTAAAACTTTTTTATAATTTACGTTATAAAAATCCATTACTTTAATTATAAGATTTTTAATCTTGTTGTATTGGAAAGCAAATAAATAAATAAATAAATAAATAAATAAATTGAAATTGAAATACAAACCACAGCCTGGACTCAGCCACCACATCGCTGCAAGATCGTTATCCAAGGTGGTGGATGTCCTATATTAGGACAAATAAGATTTAAAACCTTAAAAAAATTATCTTAACAGAAAATTAGTTGATAAATATCCTAAATAGTAAAGACAGTTTTAAATACTTATCACGCTAAACTAAAGGGTCCGCCAAATAACTTTTTTTTTTGAAAATGCTATAAAAAAAACTACTGAATATTTTCTCAAATTTCTTTTTTTATTTGAAAGTACAATCCTTCCGGTTAATAATGGAAAATAATTTCATTCAAATGGCTGCCTCGGCTAGCCATGCAGTAGCCTACACGATCGGTCCAATTTTTAAGCACATTATCGATTGTGTGCAGCTGTATTTCACCAATGGCTTCATGAATATTGTCCTTTAAAGCGTTAATTGTCTCTGGCTTGTCGGCGTAACACTTATCTTTGACGGCATCCCACAAATTATAGTCCAACGGTGTCAAATCTCAGCTCCGAGGTGGCCAAACGACATCAGCTCTGCGGCTGATAATGCGATCTTCAAAAACAGGGCGCAAAACATCGAGTGTAGCTTCGGCTGTGTGGTACGTAGCGCCGTTCTGTTGAAACCAAATGTTGCCAATATCCTCCTCTTCAATTTTTGTGAACAAAAATTCGTTCAGCATGGCCCGATAACGATCGCCATTGACTGGAACGGCCACTCCTTGCTCATTTTCGAAGAAAAATGGCGCAATTATGCCTCTGGACCAAAATCCGTACCAAACAGTGACTCGTTTTGGGTGTATCGGCTTTCGTGCAATGTATGGACTTTTTAAGTGTATTTTCATACTTTTACACCTGCTTCCCATAGTCCTCCCATGTCAGGTGCTGCAGCCGGGATAAAGTGCCATGACAAGCGCTGATGACCATAATTACAGCCGTATCACGACGCTCTTTCATGTGTTTGGCGAAGTCTGCGTCGATTTCTCTAGCGGCGTCAACGAAGTTTCTGCCGTTGTCGGAATATATGCAGCTTGGACAACCACGACGGGCGATGAAACGGGCCAAGGCTCTTAGAAAGTCAGGGGTCGATAAATCGCTGACAGCTTCAAGGTGAATCGCCTTCGTAGAGAAACAAACATAGAGACACACGTAGCCTTTTGAGATTCTGCAGTATCTGCAACGCAGCCTTTATTTGATTTTGAAGCTTTTTTTCCATACAGCACACAGACCTTGCAATTACGAACCACTGCCTTTATCAGAGTTTTTGCTCGAATGATCCAGCACTCTTGTCGGACTACATTTAGAACTAGACGAGGGCCTCCGGGAAAGAGTAAGGTGAGCACGAATTCTACATACAGCCGAGCCAATCTACTGCCATACGCTAAGATAATAGGATGTCGCTCGGTGTAGGACAGACAAGCAGTAGAGCTAAGACGACTATTAGATCGAATGATGTCGTATTTAACAACAAAAGGGGTAAGTGTCAACAGGGGGTACGTGAATCGATTTTTCTATTCGCCTTGAGACAGCTGAACTCCCTATAGAGCCTATTTTCTCTCAAATCCACAGGGATTAGCCCCCGCGTTGCTAGATTGGCAGGAATGTCACCTGACGTCACGTGACACCAGTTTTTCTTCCCAACTTTTTCTAATATTGTTGCCTCTCTATTTGCCATGAACGTTTTCCAACTACAAGGGGGTTTTCTCAATCACGCTTAGACAATTGTGGAATCGGACCACAAATAAAGTGGGACTTGTTCACGTTGATAGTGGGTATCACACTGTCAACTAAAAATGTCAAAAGAACTCCAAACGAGGTAAAGATGGCTTTTTTATTGGGACCACTTTCGTTTTACACGTGAGCAAATTTGTCAAAACTTTATTTTCCAGCTGTACCCTTATATATTTTGTAGCCGCATATGCCAACCCAGACGCGTCCCAGAACCCGCGAAATTGTATACTACAGCCAGGCGAATATTGAACCCAACGTGGCCGCTTAATTTTTTCAATATCTGCATAATTAGCAACAAAATTATGCCATTTCTGCAGAGCCACGGGCTTGATAGGCTCGTCCCGCTGGATCTTATCAATCCACGTTTGCTGCATAATAATTTTGCAACTACCACCGGAGCCAACCCACCTGCAGGATCTTACAGCCTAGCGATGGTAGAAATAACCTCTCTTTTAGTGAATGAGGTTTTTAGTGTTATTTTTTAACACACAAAGAAAAACACATCTTTAGCCTCATTCCAGCAAATTCCTGGCTTATGCGTAGTGCTTTTCTCATCAAACGACAAAAACGATGAATTTAACAAGTGATCATGGGGCAAATTTTTCAAAATTTCTTCAGAATTCGAGGTCCATTTTTTTCTGAGCTCAAATCCCCCCATATCCAAAATACCAATAAATTCTGCACGTGCCGTTAAAGCATCAGTAAACTAAATGGGCACGCACTAGGGCATCGTCGACGTACATATTCTCTCGCAAGATTCTAGCACCTAACGGAAAACGTCGCTCTCCATCATTCGTCAACTGTAGAATGGTTCTAAGGGCCAAAGATGGGGCACAATTTACGCCAAAAGTCATCGTTTTCAGTTGGTAATCAGAAATTTCCTTACTACCACCACTACGAAAAACAATTTTTTGGAAGGGCCTATGGGAGTCACAAAAATCTGCCGGTACATTTTTGAAATGTCCGCATTAAAGACAAACTGAAAAAATCGCCATCTCCAAATCAGATAAACTATTTCAGCTTACAAAATAGGGCCAGAGTACAACAAATCATTCAAACTTCTACCATTTGCAGAGGGACTCGAGGCATTGAATACTACTCGCAATTTCGTAGTTGTACTTTCTGGCTTAAAAACGCCATGATGGGGTAAATAAAAAACAGGGTCACTTCGCATTTTCTGCTATTTCTAAATGCCCTAGAGCAATATATTTTTTTAGGACCTCATCATACTGGGCCTTAAAGATTTTTAATGTCTCAGATATTGACAAACAGTTATATGCCTATTGGGACCAAGCGACAGCAAACAATTTTTAAATGGCAGACTAACTGCGCATCTCCCTTCCGCGTTTCTTGTGGTAGCAGAACTATTTTTTATCTATCACATCATATATCTATCACATTTTTTATCCTCATCTGATAAAATACGCCTTTGAGAAATTTGTTCTAACTCCCAAAACTTCGACAATTGGTCTTCAATCGTTACTTTTGTTCTATGAGACACTCTAAGTATTCGAGGGGAAACTCTAGTAGGCGTTGGACCTGTAACTATCCAATCAAAAATGGTTTATTAAGCCACTAGCGATTCAAAAACACCATACCTAACTCCGCCACGAAGAATAGAAGGGTACAAGTCACCTCCTAACAATAAATCAATTTCACTGCTTTCATAAAATTTCGGATCAGCATAACACAACTTGGGCAGCTCAATCTCTTTTTGGGACATAAATGAGTGCGATGTAATACTACCATTTACACGAGGGACAACAAGGACCTGTATATTTAGAGACACGTTCTGATCGAAAAGAGAAACAATAGTAAAAACTGCCATTTTATATCTCCGCCTTACCCTGAGACTTCAAAAGTACGTACCTTTTCTTCAGGAACGGTCGGCAGAAGGACCAAAATGTTTACCTTGTAAGCGGTGATAAATGGGGGACTAGTTGGTCGAACAACCAACTCTTATTCGGTAAATACGTGTCTGCTCGTGGGTCCTTTTCCTGAGAAAAACAAGCGACTGTGGTTTTGGCTTTTCCCCTTTTTTTTTTAGTTTTTGTTTTTATTCACTCTTTTTCTCTTAGATTTTTTTTTACAAACTTACGTTTTTCGTATCGTTAATTTTAACTTTTTTTCTTCGATTTTAATATGGCCGGCGTCTGGCTGGTTGTTGGAACGTTTACATAGCAGTGCCAGGATAAAAAACAACATAAAACAAAGAACCCAGCCGCTCTAACTCATCACACTATTTTTGCAGAGTTGCCACCACGGTATGTTATGTGTTTCCCACGGGGATATCACAGCGTTTGCACGAGCCACCAATGACTTTCTATACCAGGGATTTCCAAAAATTTTTTGGTTGTGTAGTAGTGAGTACCAGAGAGTAAACAAATTGAGAGAATGCATTCATTTACAGCCGAAATAAAATGTTAGTAATATATTTTATAAGTTGTATAACACAAAGGTACAAAATTAAAAATTTTTTGTGTTGATAAAAAATTTGTAGCAACTCTTTACCAATTCAATGTCGCTGATTTTAAAACTGCACTTTTTTATTATGCGGAAGCTTTTTGACTCTAAATCAGTTTCAAATATCTTATCAAACAATAAGAATTCATAAAAAATAAATATTGCACGCAAATCACAGCTGATAGAAAAAAGTGCAGTTTTAAAATCAGCGACATTGAATTGGTAAACAACTGCTACAAATTTTCTATCAACATAAAAAATGTTTAATTTTGTTCCCTTGTGTTATACAACTTATAAAATAAAATCTTCTAAATTTATACTTTTTTGGCAGTTTCGTAATAGTAGAATGCTTTTCAAATGGGATGAACTTAATTTATTACGTTGCTTGGAACAAATAAATTTTAAATCCGAAAAAATTTGTTCGCATAGGTAAGTAGTGCCGAATAAAGAGAGGCACTTAAATGATTTTTTTTTAGTTCAGGATAGAACTCGCCATCCAAATCTTTCCAGAACTCTACAATATTATTTTCGTCTGGAGCATTTACATCGCTTCGTAGTATGATTAGTTCTGATTGAATATCAAATTCGTAGTTGCTTACATCGCAACTCGTGACTAGGGGGACCCCACAAGGGGGAGTTCTCTCTCCCTTATTGTGGCTCTTGGTTGTCAATGTCGTTCTGGGACGTTTTGACAGGAGCTAACATTGCCAAGGGCTCGGAGGTCACTATATATGTGGACCTTAGGGCCTTGATGGGCTGTTATGTGAACTCCAGGCTAGTGGACGATTGTAGGAGGGCTCTAGGAGTAATCTTATAGAATTATGTTGTGAGGCTCTGCTGGGTACCGGGTCACTGCAACATCACCGGCAATGAGATAGCTGATGAGTTGGCAAGACTGGGCTCGGAAATGGAAGATCCTGGCAGTTTTCAAGTGGTCAGGCCTCCAATGGGCTTCTATTTTGGGAGAATTAGGGAATGGATTCTGAACAGGACTAATCGGGCTTGGCGGGGCCGAACGGACTGCCGAGTATCGCGCACGCTGTGGCCGATGCTTAGTAGGTCAAATTCGGACGCGCTGCTGGGTAAGAGTAGGGCCTGCGTCAGGACCATGATAGGTATTATCACGGGCCACTGTATGCTAGGCAGAATGGCGGTGAGAATGGGGTCTGGCTTATCGGATATATGTACGCTGTGTGAGGACCCAGAGGAGCTGGAGACAGTTGAGCACTTTCTGTGCCACTGTCCCAGGCTACAGAACAGCAGGCTGAGGTGGCTAGGTAGCAGATTCCTGCACGAATTGGGAGATGTCTCGGGCTGCGGGCTCGAGAATCTGACGGGATTCGTAATGGGAATGACCTGGTTGCGCGGCAGGAGGCTGGGAAACATGTAGGCCTGTTTTTCCTGTTTGGTAGGGTTGTGTTTTGCTTGTTCTGTCCGATTTCTTATCTTCCACTATCTTCCTTCCCTGTGCTTTCACCATTAACTTCTCCTACTCTGTCACACTAGATATCTTTCTCTTCTTTCTTTCTTTGTTTCACTAAATAAAGGCATCACAATGGACCATAATGGTCTCTGGGTGAGGGTGTGAAGTTTGCTTCACACCAGCCTTTCTAACCTAACCTAACCTACATCGCAACGAAAAGGGTTTTCGAAAAGATCTAATAGCGGTTGTAAAATTACAAAATCTTGAAACCTGTCTTGAAAATTATTGAAAAGTGTTTCAAATATTTCGGCATATTCATATATTTTGTCGATTTCGAGATTTATATAAACAAGTGAAGTTTTTGGAAAATTGGAAAAATCACCAGTTTTAATGTGGGAAAAAATTGGAAAAAGTTTTGTTTTAAAATTGTGAATGATTTTTGACAAGTCGCATATATTGCGTTCCTTTCCAAGCAATTCCAAATTAAGTTCATTTAACATACTTGTCGTATCTGCCAAAAAAGCTAAGTCTAAAATAAAATTATTGTCTTTTAAACACTGTCTTAAAACTTTTTCTATTTTCTCAGTTTCTAGGAACTGAAGAACTTCTTCTCGTAAATCATAAAGTCTATTCAGGCAATCACCCCGACTTAGCCACCGAACTTCTATAAACATTTTCAGGTCACAATTCACAGCATTTTTGTTTTTTAAAAAGGTTACAAATTTTCGGTGGGTAAGCGCTTGATGTCCGCCTCGAATTTTATTTATTATATCCTCTGCTGTCTTAATAGCTGGGGTATCATTTATGAATTTCGATGCAAGAGCGGTCTGATGAATTATGCAGTGAAAATTATGAACTGCAAATTCGTGTTTTTTTAATTGGCCTATAAGCCCATTATATTTGCCCAACATTCTATTGGAGCCATCTATGCAGACTCCAGCAAATTTGTTTATGTCTACAATGGAAAGAAGCTTTTCTGTGACAACATCATACAACAACGTACCAGTTACATTTCCATAAACTGTTTCTAAAGTAAACATTGACTCAAAAATAGTGTATTCGCTGTCTACGCATCGAATACAAATTACAAGTTCACACAGATCATTTATGTCAGTGCTTTCGTCTAAACAAATTGAAAAAAATTCTCAATTTATTACTTTTTCCCTAATTGCAGATTCTACACATGTTCCTAATTGAACAGTACCTACGACGGTCTACAATTTGACTGGACAGGGGAAGAGACTCTATAAATTTAGTATCATAATTAAGCCTTTCCCAAATTTTTTTTTAGCAATTGCTTGATAAAAACACCATCCCACAATGGTCTTCCTTTCTTAACAATTTCCAATATTACTAAACTTGAAATCTCCTTTTTCAATTTGGGAACTGATTTTGGTTCATAAATATCCTCTTCTAATAACCATTTTTTCAATTTTTCTAAAAAAATTGTTTTATTTTTATAAAACAGGTCTTCTCTTTCCTTATAATTTAAATTATTTATGTTATTATGAAAACGATCGCATTGCCGTTTAATAACATATTCCATTCCTTCCTTAAATGTTGCATAGCATATAAGGCATTGGATGTTACCAAAAGCGTTTTTGACCGCACAATATTTTTTAAGTGCCATCATAAAGTTTTTTCTGTTAACCTGAAACAAAAATATGTATTAGTAGTGGCATACACAATTGTGCATAGAAATGTATTTCCCTGGTCTATTTATTCAAAAATAAAATAAATTACATGAGAATTATAACGTGAAAAAGTTATTTCAGTAAAAAGTTAGGGTATTCATAGTGGTAAGTAAAATAGAAAAGGTATTCCCGTTGTTGGGTTACTTATACTTCAAACATCTGTGCATTCATTTTAATTCTTGCTAATGGTATATCATAACTTTTTACAAAATACCAAATGCGCACCTGAGTTTGCCTGCAAAAATATAGAAAGTCATTATAACAGGTCAAAGTTATGTACATTAAATAAATACCATAAATTAGTAAGGTTAACTCTTTGGACTCGGTCATATAATTGTAGCATAAAAAAGTAAGCAATAAAAATAGTGCCAAACAATAACGCTTCATTAATACATCAATAAAACACATGTTCTTACCCAAAAATTTTACCTGCTGTCACATTTGCTTTTATGTGTATAGGTTTACACATAAATTGTAGGAAAACAAGACTTTTTTTAACTTGTTTTTTAAATATTTTTACTTACTTAAGAAAAGTGTTTTCAAAGAAAAAAACCTACCGACGCGATTGGTACAGAAACAAAAATATTTTTACAAGCACAAAATACCAACAAATTCTTGTGGCTATTTTTTTCTTAATAATTTCTGCATTTAGGTACGTCTTTTTTACGAAAGAAAAAGGGACCCTTTTACAGGCATCAAATAATTTTTTTCACAAACAAAACACATATCGTTAGCGATAATAATTTCCATAACGTTGCCTATAGAAAGAAATATTTAAATATAAAAGCTCATAAAATTATTACAGTAACTGACTGTGGGTTATTAAATTCGTTTTTCGCACTGTTTGTGTGTAGAAGTTGGAAAGAGCGCTGGATGGGAATCTGTTAATTATTCTCTGAGCCGATCGAATAAACAGATAAATTTATATATTTTGTTTACTCAGAAATTGCCAAAAAGCCCAATAGGAAATATTTGCAGGAATGGAAACAAAAATATGAAATAAAACAAGTATTAGGATTATGGCTAATTTTAGTAAATGTATTAATTAGATTTCTGTGGGGGATTACCTTTCACTACGTCTGCTGAAAGAACAAGAAGGATAAAAATCGTTAAGAAAAAACCGGAAACAGCATTTTGGACATTAAGTTAAGTTGACGGACGACTTAAGCATTATGAGCAAGGCAGAAAGCACGAATATTTGTAGCATTCAGCCTTGATATACGTTAATTACAAAGGGGAAAAACTTTGCACAGAACCTTTTAACCCATTAGTGCATGAAATTCCCCAGGAACTTTTAAACAATTTTTGTTATATATGTAATTAAAACTACTATTTAAATAAGTTTCACAAGACTTATTTAAAAAAATATATTTTTTTAAGATTTTAGAAGGTGTCCCTTATAAGGGACATTACGCAGTTTAGTCACTTGCAGTGTGAAATTTTTTAAAACATTCTTTTGGATGAAGGCCTTTGTTACATTTGGTGCATATAAAATTTGACTTCTTACCGCAGCTTGCACATCTCTTATCAGTTTTGGAATAGTCTATTAAGTGGTGTCTACCGTCATACCGTATGTCAGCATTAGAAATTGATGATCTGGATCCTCTTGCAGAGGGCACTCCCATACTTTTCTAGATAGTTAGTAGCTATGTATCGACGGAATTGCAACAAATTTGAACAATCGGGAGCATTTGGATGCAGCTTTCTCATAAGTAGCCAACCATTTACAACCGAACCATCTAACAGATATGCGATAATTGGCCACCACCACTTACGTTGTCTTACTCGCGATCGATAAACAGCAATTAACTGATCCATTTTGTCAACTCCGCCCATTCCTTGATTATAACGTTGAAATAATTTTGGTTGGGCTATCTACATAGCGCCTTGTCCCCTTGCGTAACGCTTACATGTTCCCATCTCGATGTTATCACAATTATTTCCTAAAGTGACTACGTTATTGTCTTTCCTTCGTACAACTAATATATTTCCATTATCAGTAAAACGATAGTCCATAGATCCTCTTTGATCTTTTTTCATTTCTGAAATGGAACGGAGTTGGCATTTTTCAGTTCGATCATCTCTGATTGTACCAGATGAGCATATTCCAGAATCTGATAAATGACGAAGAAGCTTCACGGATGTGATTTATTATCAATAAACACCTTTATATAGGAAAAATTAAAACTTTCAGAGTACTTAAAAAATAGAATAGAAGTAATATGATTATCCTCCGTTAAACCTTTGTTGCTGGGTATATTTGCTCTAGTGATAAGATCCACGACTTTGTCACCTCCCACACCAAAGCCAAGGGGCACTACATCCCATATAAATATCAAGTTGAAGCATGTATCCATTACTTGTGTTCAATGCCAAATTTTTAAATCCAAATCTTATTGGCTTCCCACGAATATATTGTTTTGCATAATGTTTGCCATAATAGGGAATCATGCTTTCATCAATAGAAAGAAACTCATCTATCCCGCCATGTTTCAAAAACGCTGCATTTAAATGTTCAATTAACGGACGTATCTTAAAAAGACGGTCATTATTTTGAGATTTGGTGTACTCATTTATGTGAAAATTGTTAAGTATTTTTTCAAATCTGTTGAGCCTCATACTATTAGATAGTAGTTTTGGAGTATCACCTTTTTTAGACCAATATAGACGTTTGTTTGGATACTTTGCATATCCTGACATCAAAAGTCCGCCAATAAAAACTATTATTTCCTCCAATGTCGCCTTTAAACCTATATTTCCCTGTAGGGCATATAAATTGGTTTGTTCAACGCAATGATTAAATAATTCCTCAGAAAAAAATAGTTCAACATATTCAGTTGGAGTTTTTGCCGCTTTTGCTTCGATGCTAGGAGCTATAATTTCGCACTCGGTTTCAATTTCATATGTCGGATTTGCTTTCTTCCAATGGAATTTTGATCCACGTTGCAGCTTTACATATATTGCAAGTGGCTCATCATCACTGTAATATTACCTTCCTCAGTTCAAATTCGAATTTGCAAGGGAAACGGGATAGATAAAAAAACATATATTGTCAACGCCATCTATGAGTGAATTCTTTCACCACCACTCTAGAAAATACTGTGTATGTATCGTCAATTATTTTTTCATCCTTATTTGTTTATTAAAAAGTTCGACTGATTTTGTTAAATTT
The DNA here is from genome assembly GCA_943735925.1 of Pollenia amentaria. Taxonomy (NCBI): domain Eukaryota; kingdom Metazoa; phylum Arthropoda; class Insecta; order Diptera; family Polleniidae; genus Pollenia; species Pollenia amentaria. The sequence continues at coordinate 75,112,563 of OX031010.1, forward strand.
AGTGCACATATTTTTTTTATTGATACATAATGAACCAAGGTTTCGTGTCAGAAAAACTTTAGTATTTTGCCATTAATTTGTTTAACCTGCCTACGGTGAACAACGATTGTGCGTCTTTCTGTTTTAAAATAAAACTTAAAAAAATCATAAGTGGATAAAAAAACGGTTTTTGGTGTTAAGCAAGAATTATTTTAATTTATTAATTGAGTAGGCACAAAAAAAATCTTCTTCAAGTGAGATAACTTGTAAGTATGTATTAGTGGTTGTAATAAGTTTCATTTATGTTTTTTTTATAAAACTTGGCTTGTTCATCGTGTAGGTTTTGGCTTACACCCTAATCGGTATCCCTAAATGAACACTTTGAGCTACGAGGAAAAGAGGTTACTTAATATTGTGGAGTTACACTTCGCTCGGTGCCAAATAAAGGTAATTTTATAGCCAAGTCTCTATAGGAAAATGTTGGTGTCATAGCTCTAATTGTTTCGAAACTTTACATTTCAAACAGATCTGCCAGCTATAGCTTACCATTATATTCTGCGTAACCTTTGATGTTCTGATATACACTTTCTGTCAGCATGCTATTTTGAATTTAAATAAAATCATTTTATCAGTTGACGATGAAGGGTCATTCATAAGGGATCGTCATAAATTATGCATGAAAGTATTTCATTTTCGATCATAAGGAAAAGTGGTAAAAATAAAATTGGCGAAAAGTGGAAAATGTTTTTAGTGCAAAAAGTTTACATAGGTTTGGAATTCACGAAAAAAAACCTAGAAAGCCCTGCTCAAAATAATTAAAATTTAACCAGAAAATGAGCATTATAAGAAATATAGTGAAATAATTAAAAAAAAAAAAAAAAAAAAAAAACGAACATTTTTGAAGCACTTAGTTAAGAAAAAAAAAAAATATTTACACCAAAAATAAGATAATTGGTAAAAGTTTCAGTAATAAAGAAAATTATATCAATGAACTATAAGTAAAATAGAAACAAAGGGCATGAAAAAAAGGTTTAGTAAAATAAAAAGAACCAAACCGGTGTAAATTTATTGAATTAAAAATTTATAAACCATGATTAAGTCAAAATGTGTTAACTAGTGTCCCCAAAATTGCAAAAAAAAAAAAAAATTAAGACCGGTTTTTGCTTTCTTTACTTAAAAACCAATTTAATTTAAATGCAATTGCATTGACATGCATACAGGTATGAGAAATTCATATTTAACGTATGTACATGTGTATGTTTAAACAAAATTGCATACCGAAATCAGAATTCTGTTAAACACGGTTAACAGCGTTTTTTCTTTGGTTAACAGCACTGATGTAATTAACAGTGGTTAATCTATTATCAGTGATTGTATGTATGCATGAAGTGCAATTGGATTTAATTTGATTTGAAGAGTCTTTTACAATTTTTTTTGTGGAATATTCTTATTCTTAAGGAAAATTATACTTATTATAAACAAAAAAAAAAAATTTTTTTTTTGGGAAAAGTGTTTCATGGGTTTCTTATACCCTTCACCGAAGGTAAAAGGGTATATATAACTTTGTCATTCCGTTTGTAATTTCTACAATATTGATCTAAGACCATATAAAGTATATGTATATATTCTGGCTTCTTATGAGAAGGGCAGTTCAAATCCGGTTGTCCGTCTGTCCGTCCGTTGAAATGGGTTTTCCGAAGACCCCAGATATGATGGAGGCTAGGTTTTTATACATTTATATCACATATAGTCCGGAATTGTTTGCTATTGAAATTCAGGAAGATCGGTCCATAAATGGCTGAGATATGAGCAAAAAACCACGACTACCTCTAATTTTTTCCATTAATCCCATGTTGTTGTTGTTTTTTAAATTCTTTTTTTTTGCATATCTCGAGAGCGGCAAGAGATACAGCTTTCAAATTTAGTACTCACATGTTGCTTGCCAATACACAAACTCTCTAAAAAAATGGGCGGGATTGGAAAAGTGGGCGTGGTACCTCCCGTACAAAGACATTATTGAAAATAGTCAAAATTTTAAATTTTAGGGCTCTAGTATGACATATGAACAGCATATATTTCCCGAAAACCCTGAATCCTTTCTCCCAAAAATGGAAGAGTAATGCCCAAAATTTTTTTTTTAAACATACCCATTTTCGGGAACAATAGATCTTCCCGAGTCCAAGTTTTATAATCTAAGTTCTAAAACGTGGGTATATAAATCTGCCAAATCGGTTAAGAAATGGTTAAGTTATTAGCAAAATACTCCAAAAATGGGCTAAAAAGCATCAAAATTTTTATAAAAACTAAATTTTTAGAGCTGTTACATGACCTATGGATACGTCTTATATATCAAAAGATCGGAAATTTTGATTAGAACATATTTGCTAAAAAACTCGGAAAAATCGGTTCAGATACAAAAAAGTTATTACCAAAATAAAATTTTTTTTAATAAAAATACCTATTTTCGGGAACCGTAGATCTTTCCGAGTCCAAGTTTTATTACCGAAGTAAATGGTAAATTTCTTCCTTATATCAATAATGAAAAAATATTCTGGTCCAATAGTAACAGATACATTATAGGAAACTCGTCTGTATTAAAATTTATTAAAAAGTATATATGTACATACGAGTATATTAACTCATAACATTAGAAACGAACAAATAATGGAAAAATCCTATCATAAAAATAATGCCATCCTGCTGGAAGCAAAAATCTTAGGATCTGCAGATGTTACTATTTATTCTTGGAAATTCTTAGCGTATGGGAGTGCAATGGGTTAAGCTGTGTACTTTCTAACAGTCCAATGAAGAAGAAGCTGATAGTCATACTTAATATAGGTTTTCTAATACATACATATATATGGATTCGGTTTATATTAATTTTACCGCACGGTTTTCCTGTTTGCTTATGCAACAATTTGCAATTTGATCACTTATTCCACTAACACGTTCAGAGTTTGACCCAGAATATCCATTTTTGACGTAAAAAAATTAATGTGTTTGTAAAAATATATCAAATACTCTGCTAATTTTTTTTTTAAATTAAGATTATTCATTATGTTGTTTAAGGAAATTATATACTTAATGATAAGCCATTTTTGATTTTGTTAATAGCTTGGATATTTTTTAAGGTGGAAGTTTAAAATTTTTTTTTAAATATTTAACGTAAATCGTAATCAATAATAAAGTCTATTTCAAAATGTTCAATGATACATTGCTTTGCATTTTAGCAAACGATATGTATACTGTTGTAAAAAATTCTTTGATACTTTTAAAAGGGACCGTTTTTTTCTGAAGCAGACATAAAGGCAAAACTCATTCAAAAAAAAAAACTCTAAGTACTCAATACGTGTTGTTGTTGTAATACAGTTTTGGGTTTACCAACCAAAAAAGTGCACTCACAATATTCTGTACGTAAAATTAACTGAAATTGTAATATAAAATAAATGAATATCCGGTTAAAAACCGGTCTACTTATTTTTCATTTATTTTTAACGAAGCGTTCATTTAATTTTTACTGTCAAAAATTCAACTGCGAATTCCGTAAAAACAAATGAATTTTCAGTTATTTTATTAAAATTAACTATCAAAAAATAACTGACAAATTCCGTAAAAACAAATGAATTTTTAGTTATTTTATGTAATTCAGTAATTTTATATAATACATGTTTTACTCGAATTTCTAAAAAATACCAGACTCCTGCCCGCTTGTTATTCTAATGAGAGAGAGAGAATATTTATTTTTATTTACTTACCCCGTTACACATGTTTGTTTTAGTTTTGTTGTACTGACCACTTTGTTTACAGAAGAACTTTCAATTATAAGACACCAGCAGCATGCCCGATATGGTATTCGCAATTATTTTACCATACAAATTTCAAGTTTTTAACTAAAAATTTTAACAAATAGAATATGGAAATTTTCTACACAAAACAAGCAAATCGTTTTTTACTTTTACTTTTTGCCACAGATTTATAAATAGATTTATTTTTTGGTAGTTAAATTATATAAAATAACTGAAAATTCATTTGTTTTTACGGAATTTGTAGGTTATTTTTTTGATAGTTAAATTATATAAAATAATTAAAAATTCATTTATTTTTACGGAATTTGTGGTTAATTTTTTATGGAATTCGCGGTTGAACTTTTGGCAGTAGAAATTAAATTAACTTTTCTTTAAAATAAAAATAAAATGCAAAATAAGTAGATCGGTTTTTAAGTAAATTTACAGTTGTTTTAAATTTCATTTTCATTTAATTTTACATACAGAATACTTTTACTTAATCAACTGACAATATTAAATGCAACCGAAAATCCGTATTAATTAATGTGCTCTTAGTTTTTATAATAAATGTTAGAATCAGTTAAAAATTAATTTGCTTGGAATTTTAAATGTTTATTTATTTAAAAATGACTGAACGGAATACTTCTTGAATAACTTACAGCCCGTTACTGTAATAATATTGTGAGTGTGAGTTTTTTCGCTGATAAAATTTTTCTTAAATAGGTAACAAATATTTGAAATTAAAGTAAAAAAGGTCAATGAGTTTTGCCTTTATGTCTGCTTAAAAAAAAACGTCCCTTTTAAAAGCATCAAAGAATTTTTTACAACAGTAAACATATCGTTTGCTAAAATGCAAAGCAATGTGTCATTGAACATTTTGAAATAGACTTTATTATTGATTACGATTTACGTTAAATATTTAAAAAAAATTTTAAACTTCCACCTTAAAAAATATCCAAGCTATTAACAAAATCAAAAATGGCTTATCATTAAGTATATAATTTACTTAAACTACATAATGAATAATCTTAATTAAAAAAAAATTAGCAGAGTATTTGATATATTTTTACGAACACATAATTTTTTTACGTCAAAAATGTGTATTCTGTTTCATACTCTGAACGTGTTAGTGGAATAAGTGATCAAACTGCAAATTACTGTGTAAGCAAAAAGAAAAACAGTGCTGTAAAATTAATATAAACCGAATCCATATATATATATGTATTGCAAAACCTTTATTAAGTATGACTATCAGCTTCTTCTACATTGGACTGTTAGAAATTTCACAGCTTAACCCATTGCACTCACATACGCTAAGAACTTCCAAGAATAAATAATACCATCTGCAGGTCGTTAGTTTTTTGCTTCCAGCAGACTGTCATTATATGTATGATATGATTTTTCCATCATTTATTTAGTTTCCAACCTTTTGAGTTAATATATGTACATATATACTTTTTAATATATTTTAATACAGTCGAATTTCCCTATAATGAATATGTTGCTATTGGATCAGAATATATTTTCATTATTAATATAGAAAGTTTATAATACAATAGAAATATATTTTTGACCTTAATTTAAAATATTCTGGTATTTTTGTTAGGATTGCATTCTTCCAAGTCGTCCTTCATCAATATCCTCAAAAAGACTGTTATAAAGCCTTTTGTGTTAAATAATAAATTACTTGTCTTCTACGTCTTTAGAATAATAGCATTTCTTATCAAGTGCTGGAATATAAATTGTTTAGCTAAATTTTGTGTTAATCCTTTTACAGCTTTATTAAATACTTATAGTATTTTTTTAGGATAAGTGCTTCTTTGTACAACATTTTCGTTCACTCAATACTACTGTACAACTTGGCCCTAGTTCCAGTGGATCCCGTCCAGTCCAATTGGGTGTCGTCACGTGCAGTTTTTGATTAGCAAAAAATGAAACTACGGAGGCTTCCTTTTTGTAGGCTTTAGAAATTAAATTTTCTACTTAAATATAATTTTATTTCAATTAAATCCAGGCTTTAAATTTGTGCAATTATAAATGGTAGTGATAAGTTCAAAGGTCAAAGAATGACTGACTCAAAAATAATACATAAAAATTAAACTTCATTTTACGACTAAGTACTAAAACTAGATTATCGAAAATATTTGCTGACGGTGGCGCCTCCAGATGCAATTTATTCTAAGCCCGAGATAAAACCGTTTTCATTAAACAATACCAAGGATGGACATCGCAATACCATTAAATTCACGCTTGAACAACTACTTTCAATTGAAAAACTCTTTCATTCTTCTTATTTATATTTTTCAGAAATTAACTAATTAAACTTTACTTCTTGCAGAAGTTTTTTGAAATAATTCCTTATATGGAGACAAATATGCATATATGTATATGAGTCAAATTTTTCACAAAACTTGTTAATTGTAAAGAAAAATTCAATTGAGAAAATTCATTATAAGGACATCAAAATACACATTTGTTATAAATGAAAAGTTGGATTTTTAAAATTAATTTAAATTTAATGAAGTACTTTTTTTTTTGTTTAATCCACTTCTAATTAGAAATAAAAAACTATAAATAATATCTCTAATAATATAACATATCTACGTTCTCAAATGCAGTACTGCCTGCACTGCATCAGAAAAGCAAACTTATTTATTTCACCATGTCAACCCAGCCATTCTGTCTGTCGCGGTCGTTGAAGATAGACGTGTTTTCTAAACTCGGCATACGGTTTATTTTTTTTTTGAACAAATAAAGTATAAAAAAAGTAAATACAAGAAAAAGAAAAAAAAATTACATGTATGTACTTACATACATAAACACACATTTTTTCATTCTCGGTGTTGATAAACAATAACAAATAAGAAGAGCACAACTGTAAACAGTAAAAGAAAAAAAAAACTCTTATGAGTGCAAACAGTAGAAATGCATATATCACAGTGAGTGTTAGCGAAAAAAATACAGAAATAAAAAAAAGAATCGATGATAGCAAATACCTAACGGCTAAACCTATTACTCGTACGCGATCCCTCTCGCCGTCTGTATTTAATAACACGGTTGATACAATAACAAATACAAAACCTGCTAGCGTTGCCTCAACAGCAAAAACAATTTTAATAAGTGATGTAAATATTAACCCCCAATCAGGCATAATAGAAAACTCAGTATCACCTTCGGTGTCTAATAATACGGTTGATATTAATACAATAAAAAATATAAAACCTGCAAGCGGTGCCTCAGCGGCAAAAACGATTTTAATAAGTGATGAAAATATTACCCTCAAATCAGGCATGATGATGGAAAACTCAGCTCCACAAGTAAAAAGTGGTCAAAAGCCTCAAGTACAAGTTGGTATGGACAGGTACATAACAGTGCTTAAACGGGGTCGCAGCCCTACCTCTGCAGCAGTTGCTTCAGCCTCAAAAGTACCATCTTTTGATAAAATAAATTCTCAAAATCGATTTGCAATTCTGGAGGATGAATCCTCTGAAGCACCAAACGTCATAAAATCGTCCAAGCCTCCCCCGATATATCTTAGGGAGCAAAACTCAAATGAGCTCATAAAGAGTTTGATATCGGTGATAGGTGAAAATTCGTTTTACGTAGCTGCTATCAAGCGTGGTAGTATAAACGAGACAAAAATACAAGTCAATAATGAGAATGATTTTCGCAAAATTATAAACAAATTTGAAGTACTTAAAAAATCTTTTATACATACCAACTGAAAAGCAGTAAAGGTCTCCTGGTAGTGATTAAGGGAATTGACTCATGTGTGGACCCAGAAGAGGTAAAAACATTCCTCGAAGAAAAAGGCTTAAAAATAAAACATGTAGTAAATATAAAAAATAGAGAAAAAAACCCCCAACCACTTTTTCGAGTGGAGTTTGAACCCGGCGACGTAAAGCTTAAAAAAAATGAAACGCACCCTATTTACAATTTGAAATATATTCTCTATAGAAGAGTAACTATAGAAGAGCCACACAAAAGAAATGGTCCCGTTCAGTGTTTAAACTGTCAAGAATATGGTCATACTAAGGCATATTGCTATTTACCCCCTGTTTGCGTAGTATGTGGTGAATTACATGGTACAGATCTTTGCGATAAGTCTAAAACCGACCCCAACGTAAAAAAATGTAGCAACTGTGGCGGTAATCACACTGCCAATTATAGAGGATGCCCTGTATATACCATCGTCAAGCAGTCAGTTGGACCGAAAACTAATCCCCCTCAAATGCAGGTAACAAATCAAGTAAGCACTGGTGACATTCAGGCCCCGCAGCCTAGTAATAACAGAACCTCTTATGCTAACGTCGTAAAATCAAACCATGCGCCAACGCAAGGTGCTGCGCCAAGTAATGATGAAACTCCAGTTTCAAATTTAAGTCGTCTAGAAAAAACCATGGAAACATTAGTGCAAACAGTAACTAATTTTACGAACACAATGGGTAATATGATGCAGGAAATTCTTAGAATGCAATCGATGTTATTGCAATCTGTACTTAACAAGCCATGAACTGTTTAAAAATCTGTTTTTGGAACGCGAACGGCATCCGCCAACATAAAAATGAATTAGAATACTTTCTTAAAAATAAACAAATTGATGTCATGATGGTTTCTGAAACTCATTTGACCTCAAGAAATACGTTTAACATCAATGGTTATATACTATATGATACCAAGGACCCTCGAGATAGAGCTTGTGGTGGTTCTGCCATTTTGATAAAAAATCGAGTCAAACACTACCTAATGTGTGATCATCGTGAGGATTATCTCCAAGCAACGAACATTTGTGTTGAAGAGCTGAATCGTAGCATTGTAATCTCATCTTTATACTCTCCACCTAGATTTTCAATATCAGAAAGCCAATATTGTGAATATTATAAATCACTAGGACCCTGTTTCCTGGCCGCTGGCGATTATAACGCTAAACATACCTTCTGGGGGTCACGACTAATAACACCAAAGGGTCGTGTTTTGTTTAATACAATCTCTAAAATGAATTTAAATGTTGTCGCGAGCGGCCAACCAACATATTGGTCTACTGACCCGCAAAAAATTCCAGATGTCATCGATTTTGGCGTGGTTAAAAACATCCCCACAGAAACGATTCACGTTGAAGCTTCCCTAGAATTATCTTCCGACCACACACCTACAATTGTTACTATAATGAACCCCAATAGAATTGTATCTCCGACTGGTTACCTAGCGACGTCAGCCACACAAATAAATTGGTTAAAATATAAAAAATATCTCAGTGCCCATTGCACAGAAAATATTCCGCTCAGTACACCGGAGAATGTAGATCGCTCTATTGATAATTTTGACAGTTTTCTGAAACTAGCTGTTCAACATTCCAATATTGCCCCCAAAAAAACAAAAACTATTAAAATATATTCCACAGATGTCGAGCGTCTCTTGTCTGAAAAAAGGAGGGCACGAAGAGAGTGGCAATTGCACAGATCTCCTCAACTTAAGAACTTGCTAAAAGAGTGTACAAAAAGATTAAGAAAGTTATTGCAGACTCAGAAAACGGCTTCTCTGGAAAAATATCTTAAGGAACTTGATGCAACTCCACAATCGGACTACTCATTATGGCGTGCAGCTAGAAACCTCAAAAGGCCAGTTGTCTCTAAACCACCATTAAGAAACTTGAATGGAAGTTGGGCAAGAAATGATGTTGAAAAAGGAAATCTGTTTGTAAGTCACTTGAAAAACGTATTTACACCTAATATATCTCACAATATTGCGGTCGATTTACCACCTGTTGCTGCTAGAGCAGCTATTCCCCTAAGATTTGAGATGAGAGAAATCGAAAAGGTTATATGTGACTTAAACACTAAGAAGGCACCTGGCATTGATAAGATCAGCAATAAAATGCTATTAGAGCTACCTCGCGTAGCAAAGAAAATTATTCTTTTTATTTTTAATGCTATTTTACGCCTTGAATACTTTCCTCAAAAATGGAAGGTTTCCTTAGTTACCATGATACCAAAGCCAGGTAAAGATCATCCGAAAGTTGAGTCTTATAGGCCTATTAGCTTATTGTCAAATATGTCAAAGCTATTTGAGAATTTATTAGTTTCAAAATTAACACCGATTTTAAGTGAAAATAGATGTATTCCAAACCATCAATTCGGATTTAGAAGAAAACACAGCACAATTGAACAAACTCATCGAATAGTAAATGTCATAAGAAAAACATTTGAAGAAAAAAAATATTGCTCAGCACTCTTCATCGATGTTTCGCAAGCTTTTGACAAAGTCTGGCATGAAGGCTTATTACACAAATTGAAGCAAAATTTACCAGCAAACACACACAAACTGTTAGAAAGCTACTTAGTCGGTCGTCAATTTATTATTAAAGAAGGAAATTTCTTAAGTTCACCTCAGCCGATTGGCGCTGGAGTCCCACAGGGCAGCATCCTGGGCCCTCTATTATACTTAATTTATACTTCGGACATGCCAACAAACAACTACACCCAAACTTCAACATTTGCAGACGACACAGCTTTTCTAAGCGTCCACGAAAACCGTTATGAAGCATCTCGTTACCTACAGCATCATATATTTCAACTAGAAATATGGCTAAGACAATGGAGGATAATGGTCAATGAGCAAAAATGCGTACATATAACATTCACCCTGCGCCGGGAATCTTGCCCCCCTATTACAATCAATAATCAAATTATTCCTCAACATTCGCATGTAAAATATCTCGGTATACATCTGGATCGGCGATTAACGTGGAAATGCCATATAGAGGCAAAATTAACTCAAATGAAACTAAAAGCCATCCAAATTCATTGGCTTATTGGAAGAAATTCTGTTCTTAGACTCGATTGCAAGCTTCTACTTTACAACTCTATCTTAAAGCCTATCTGGTGCTACGGTATTCAACTATGGGGCACTGCCTCGGCCTCTAATATCGAAAAAATTCAAAGGCGCCAAAATAAACTTCTTCGTATAATCACAGCCGCCCCCTGGTATGTTAAAAACTCAAACATTCATAAGGATCTCAACGTGCCATTAGTAAAAACTATGATTACAAAATATGCAGTAAAATATTTAAAAAGACTTGAACAACACCCAAATCCTTTAGCTCGAAATATTTTAAATCATGGCGGCCACACTCGCTTAAGGAGAAGAGACACTGCAGCACTTACCCAACTAGATGAGAGATAAACACCTATATAAGTGAACAGAACCCGTGATGAAGAAAATTTTTGTCTGGCACTGGCAGGACATAAATAAAGTATTAGGTTAAGATTTGATAAATTATTGTTAGTTCATATTAAATATATGAAGATTCAATAAATAAATAACGAAAAAAAAAAAAAAAAAAAATGTCAACCCAGTCCTAATGATGCTACATATTAATTGTGTGATTATCATTTTTATATTACATATTTAAATTTATTGTTTAAACGCAGTATTGCATTTATAACCATGTACATTATCTTAATATTCTATTATACCTGTAATTTAACAGAAATATTTAATTATTTAATGTTTTAAATGATTGCTTAACTTAATACTATCATACTTTCGTTGATGATTCGTCGTTTTGCTTTAGACAATTACAAATTAAAATAACGTAACACACATAACTAAATAAATAACAGTAAAAATAATATTTTTTTATCAAAAAAAAATCGGTTATCGCATTTTTATTCTAAATATTTAATATTACTCTAATATCTCATATAATTTCCATTTTAGAACGTTTTTTGCTTGAAAACTTATGAAATTTGATGTTACAATAGTCTGCATGTAAGATGACGATATGTGCAGTTCTTTTAGTTCTTTTTATTTCAATAATATTTGCCTAAAAAAAACAACACACACATTTTGGTTCATCAGTCAAGAAATAATTTTACAAAAAAAAATACGCACAGACTAAACGTGCTGCCCGGCGGGGAAAAGTGCAGGCGATTCACTTTTTAGGCCTTTAAGAATGTTTACAATTGAATTTTTAGTAAACTTTTACTTATTCCACTCTGCCTTCTTTGAAAAGGTCTTTTAGAAAAGTTTTTATTAAATATTTTACAAATTTAAATTTTTCTTTTCTAAGATAAGGCCTGTCGCAATCGTTTTATTAGTAGTTATGTTAGAACGTGTTGAAAGTTTAGTTATTAATTGACTTACTTCGTATTACTTGCCACAACAATAAAATTTGGATAAAGCTTTAATCTTAAATCTTTTTAGAAACCCTTCCAGAATGCTAAAAATTGATGCAAAAGTGCAAGGTGTTGGTCTCCAATGGCACACCTTGTTAATTGGTAATAAAGTTAGCATGCGGCTGGGAGATCTTTAGTCTGCAAAAAGGCCTTCTATTACGCCTCTTTACTACTTGATTTTCTTGAATATTAACGTGAATTTTTTCAAATTTTTCATATATTTTTGCACTATTTGTTTCTTATATTTCTGCACTCCTGTTATAAAACTCAACTTCAAATTATATTTTCTCAATAAATAAACTACGCAGACACTAAAAAAAACATATTAGCTAAAAGTTAACTACGTGTTCACTAAAAAGTACAGAATAAGTACCTCAAAAGAACTTAACACGGACTCTAAAATAAGTTCGGTAAGTTATCTAAGTGTTTCTGTTCGTCAGCTCACAATAGTTATGTACCATATTTTGTTTGTGTACAAATGCACAAACAAAAAAATAAGATATAGAGTTTGTGTGGTAAGACAAGTACACTCCGTTAGTGTACAGTTTTTTTCGAACTCTGATCATAACACCTTTACCAATGTAATTAATGTAGTTAATGTTAACTCTTGTGTGGTTACTACTTTTTTTTTCTTAATATGTATGATAATGAAGTTTTAATGTACATTCCCATAGATTTTTATTAATATCATAATTTGGGTAGGTTATAGATTTAATTTTATTATCAGCTTATATAATGAATTTTAATAAATCATTCAATATGATCAGTGAATAAGTTAAAAATAATGACTGTTTAATTTGGTCCCTTTTGTGAGGCATTGGTTGTTTTACTTGGGGAATTGTTTAAAAATAAATTCTATATTTAATATTTCCTTTAGTCATAGTTGCGTTGGAATTTTCTGTTAGAATTTTATTACTTATACTTTTTGTTTTAATCATTTTTGTGTATAAATTTGAATAATAATTGTACAACAACGAATTATTTCTAATAAAATTTGGAAATTTTATCAAGAATTTATAAAAATATAATTTTTCGAAATTTCATTGGGATATTTTTTTATATTAAATCCGAATTGTGAGAATTTCAAGAATCTGGAGGAATCTGATATTAAAAGGTATGTAACAGAATTCAAAGAGTTATTTTTTTTTAGTCGTGTCGTTTATAAAGGAAAATGTACTTATTTTAGTGCTAAATTTTGGAAATCCTAGTGATATTTTTGTTTTGCCCTGTGTATCATTTGGAAACAGGGCAAGATAATTTTAAATTCTAGTGGAAAAAGTTATAATCAAAATTTGGGCAAAAATTTCCATATTAAGAATCGATTCTAACAAAAATCGTTGGCGAAAATTCAATTACATTTCGGATAAATTTAGAAGTTGTTATTGAAGAATTCCTACCGGATAAATTTAATGCTGGCAAGATACCAACTTTTCGAACTCATAACTAAATTATTTATTTATTTTTTTTACCGGACAATGACATAAGGAAATACATTGCATTACATTATATGTCGGATATCTTCTCCGATAATCAATTTTTTTTTATTTTTTTTTTTTTAAATGTTAAATAATTTTTTTTTTTCTTATACACAACACATACACAGTATACCATACAAAAATCATATATTATCATCATTAACATTTATTAAAAAAATAATTATTCAAACATTTAATTTCAAGGACATCAGGCCTGAAGTCAACGAGGGATATATTTTGGTGAGTTACGCATATGTTTGACAAATTATTTAATTAATTTATTTTACACAAACAAACAAAATTGTTTTTTTTTTGTTTTGTTTTTGTACCCGTTCAATTTCAATTTATTTTAAATGTTATGTTTATAACATAATAATATTAACAACATACAAATTATAATGCTATTTACATTAAAAATAAAACTTTGAGAATAACATATTCAATAATAATAATAAAATGTAAATAGCATGAAAACCATATGTTAAAAGAAATACTCCTCAAAACGCATGTCAGTATCATGAAATAATTTATATAAATTTGAGGAAAATTTATTAATTTTTTTTTTGTAAAAAGATAACAAAAATATTTTATGTCAACAACATAACAATATAAAAATAAATTGATTTTGTTTTTGTTCTTTTCATTTATGAAATATTTATTAGATGTTATACTTACATATATAACTTTTAAATTTTGACATTCTGATCTAATATTTATCCTAACTCAATTTTTATCTTTTTTTTTTTTTTTTTTTTTAATATACATACATTTTTAATATGTTGATTAGAGTATAATCCATAGAGTTAATATAATAATGACATTTATTGTAAATATATCAGTTTTGTAAAAAAAAAAAAAAAATATGTTGTGTTAAAGGATTTAACTTTTAATTTCTCGAAAAGTTAGGTAAGATTAGTATGTAGATAATTTTTGGGCTATCTAGAAAGGCTAAGAGATGGATAGCATGGTTGGGTGGGTGTAGACAACGAAAGAAGATTTAACACCTTTCCTCTTCTACTAGGTTTCTCCTTTCTTTTGTATTTAATATCTTATTTGTCGATTTAGCAGCTACCTAATTTTTAGTTTGTGTGGCGATCAATAAGCTGTTTCAATAGGGGTAAGAACCACCCCATTTTTCCACTAGCACGGCCGGTTATAAAGGTAGCACATCCCCTTGAGAAATACGCCCTCGCGGTTTGGTTCGTTACATAAAATTAAATGGCGCCCAACGTGGGGCATCAGCCAATATACCTTTCTTGAAAAGAAAAATTTAATTACATCTTGGTGCTGATGCTTCTACATATTTATATTTGATTTTTTTATCGACTTCTTTTGTTTTCCTGTTCATTTTTTATTTATTTGTCATCTACATACATCTTAATTTTTCTTCTGGATTTTTGAACTTTTCAGAGTTGGGAGGTTTTAACTGAAGTATTTTTAGGAGATTTTATTTGGTGTTAGACTTCTGTTGAGATTTTTTATTTTAGATTTGTTTTGAAATAATACTCACAGTTTTTGCATTATGTTTTTTTTTTGGGTAATCATTTTTTTTTTTAAGTTTCTTTTAATTTTACAAAATTTTACTTTGAGATGCTGTGTGGTTGAGATTTCTGCATTTGGATGTATCTAAATACCTACTCTCATACTAATTTAATTGATAATTGTTTTTTTTTTATCATTTTAGTATTTAGAGGATTGATTATTACAATGAATGTATAGAGTTTATTGTATGCGTTCTCTGAATATTATTTTAATCTGATAAATTTTTTTTTTTTGTTTTGAGAGAAAGGTTTAGTAGTCTATTCGTTTTAATTTAGTTTTTTTTTTACATATTATTCTGACCCTAACTGAGTAGTGAAATTTTGTTATTTGTTTTCTTTCAAATTTAAAAAAAAAAATGCCTGTGACAAGAAGTCATGATAATTTATCAAACTTGGAGGTACCTACAAACTGTAGCTTTACAGTTTCAATGAAAGACTCCAACACAAATCCGACGCAATCTACGTCCAAGGGACGTTCCAAAAGAAATCCGGTTCAGATTAGAAATGATGGTGCGGATAATGAATCTGATAATCATAATAGAATTGAACAAATTGTTTCCAACTCGATGATACAATTTCGCGGTGAGATGACGGAATTTGTTAGAAATGAGCTTAGGTCAAGGCTAAGTGAAATTAATTTTGATGGTAATTCCGAAACTCGTAACGTTGTATCTTCAAATAATGACGCATCTGGAACTTCTCGGACATCAAATTTTTCTCGGGAACCTTTCGTAGGTGAAAAGGTTTCAAATATAATACGCAACTGGCGTATTAAATTTACTGGCGGTGACGACCAAATGACGGTGGACGATTTTATATATAGGATAAATATACTTACAACGAATAGTTTAGGCGGGGACTTTAGGCTTTTAAGCAAACATGCTCACGGACTATTTGACGGCAAAGCTTTAGACTGGTATTGGCGATACCATCGACATGACAATGAACTAGACTGGTTTAGTTTGACGATAGCTTTGCGTGAACAATACAAAGGGGACTACAACGATTATGACGTAATGGAGGACATACACAGACGCAAACAACGGATAAATGAAAACTTTGATGATTTTTACGACTCCATTTCGTTGATGACGGACAGACTTAAAACACCTCTTTCTGATGCGATCTTGTGTTCCATTGTTATTCGAAATCTCAGAAATGAAATCAGACATGAACTGATACACTTGGAAATATCGTCAGTAGCTCAACTTCGTCGTGAGGTTAAACGACACGAGAAGTTTGTAAAGGATATTCGCAATTTCGATTCGCGGAAAACTGTCAGAGGACTTGTAACGGAAATAAGTGACGCGAATTTCGATAATGAGTTAACTACGGACTTATCACCGGAGATTTGTGCAATTCGTGGCGAAAGTAAGTGTTGGAATTGCGACAAGACTGGACACAATTACTATGACTGTTTGGACAAGAGACGCATATTTTGCTATGGATGTGGTGCAAAAGACACCTACAGACCTTCGTGTCCTAATTGTGGTGTAAAATCACAGGGAAATGGACAGAAGGATGTCCGCAGGGTCTAACGCGGGCATCCAAGACATGTGATTTGAATGACTTTGATTTGACTAATTTTAATCCTGACAATGCTACAAAGACTGAGACAGAATCTGGTATCCCCAGTGGGGTTGGCCAACATCCATTAATGAGACCATACCACGTGCGTTTGTTGGAATACCAGAAGGCTCGTGATCGAATTTTCGGACTTACGGACAATACGGCAAAATCCAAACGTTCATCACTACGTATACGCAATTTTTATAAAAACTTAAAATCTCTACGATCCATTACCATTTCGCCTATAATTTCGCAGGGTGATGATAGTAGACCTTTCATACAGTTGAAATTTAAAACAGAAAAATTTTGGCTTTATTAGATAGTGGGGCCAATAAGAGCGTGATCGGTGGTACATTGGTTTCGGACGTTAGGGGGATGGAAGGTTTTCGTAAGTGTAACGGAAACGTAAGGACTGCGGATGGACAAAGACAGAATGTTTCGGGGACGGTGACATTGACAGTGACCTTTCGTAGACAAACGAAAACTATGGACTTTTTAGTGGTTCCAACTATCCAACAGGTTCGATTTTTGGATCAGTTTTGGTTTGAAAATTTCTGTTCCGGAAATTGGGGACATTGAATATAGTGAATTTGATGGATTAGTATTGACATCTTTAGAGAAAATAAAACTTGAAAAGGTAATTTTAGCATTTCCTAATTCGGAGACTGAGGGGTTAGGGTGTACAAATTTGGTTGAACACCAAATAGATACGGGTGACGCCAAGCCAATTAAGCAGAGATATTATCCTATATCTCCTGCAGTTGAGAAGCAGCTTTGTGCGGAATTAGATCGAATGTTATCGCTTGGTGTCATTGAAGAAGCTCCTAGTTCTCCGTGGTCATCTCCGACGGTGGTTGTAATAAAACCAGATAAAGTGAGAATGTGTGTGGACAGTAGGAAACTTAACTCTGTAACAGTAAAAGACGCTTACCCAATACCGAACATTGACGGACTTATATCAAGACTTCCTTCAGTTTATTGCATTTCAAAAATTGATTTAAAAGATGCCTTCTGGCAAATTAAACTGGAGGAAAGCTCAAGACAAAAGACAGCTTTTACAGTTCCAAATAGGCCGTTGTACCAGTTTACAAGAATGCCATTTGGACTGTGCAATGCACCACAGACGTTGTGCCGACTTATGGACATGGTGATTCCGTATCAATTGAAAACACATGTTTTTGTGTACTTGGACGACTTATTAATTGTTTCGACAAACTTCGAAGAACATTTGACACATTTGTTGGAGGTGGCTACGCAATTAAGGAAAGCGGGTTTGACGATTAATGTCAAAAAAAGTAGTTTTGCTCTCAATAGGGTGAAATATCTTGGATATGTTGTAGGAAACGGGACTTTACAAGTGGACGATGACAAAATTAGGGCAATACGAGACTTTCCGGTACCACAATCTATTAAACATTTACGACGTTTTTTGGGAATGACAGGGTGGTATCGACGTTTCATTCAGGACTATTCAACATTAACTTTCCCACTGACAGAACTATTGACGAAAAAGAAGACTTTCAAGTGGACTAACGAAGCACAAGCTGCTTTCGATATATTAAAAGCTAGACTGACAACTGCGTCATTACTTGATCATCCCGATTACAAGCAGCCATTTATTTTACAGTGTGATGCAAGCACATATGGTATAGGTGCAGTGTTGGCGCAAAGGGACGACAACGGATTTGAAAGACCTATTGCGTTCATGTCCCAAAAATTAAACAAAGCTCAGCGTAATTATACAAGTACAGAGCTTGAGTGCCTGGCGGTGGTAATGGCAATTAAGAAATTTAGACCGTACATAGAGGGACAAGAATTTAAGGTAGTTACCGATCACGCGAGTCTTAAATGGCTTATGAATCAGCGAGATCTATCTGGTAGGTTAGCACGGTTGTCCTTGAAGTTACAAGGGTTTCACTTTTCAATAGAACATAGAAGTGGCAAGAATAATATTATTCCAGATACGCTTTCACGTATCCATGAAGGTGAAGTATTTGTTGACTCTATTGAAATTGAGTCCTTGCCTTCTATTAATTTAGAATCAGTTGCTTTTGATAGTGCTGAATATAGCGAATTGCGTGAGAGTTTTTCTTCATCTCAGTTGCCAGATTATAAGGTCATTGACAAATTTATATATAAACGCGTGGACTTTTCGTGTGACCTGGACGAATCAGACGCTTGGAGGCTTTTTGTACCTAATGACCTACGACATGGAGTAATTTATTCTGCTCATGACGCGCCCGATTCTGCGCATAGTGGCATTGCCAAGACTTTGGAAAGAATCAGACGATACTTCTTTTGGCCAGGGCTAGTGACTGACGTAAAGACTTATATTCTGAATTGTGATATGTGTAAGACATCCAAGACTCCGACATTGACTTTAAGACCACTATTGGGTAAGATGGTAACGACCGAAAGACCGTTTCAGCGTTTATATATTGATTTAATCGGACCCTTACCACGGACTAAATCTGGACATATCGGTATATTGATTATTTTGGACCATTTTTCTAAGTTCACTTTTTTGAAACCACTTAAAAGGTTCGTTTCGAAACACATTATTGACTACTTGCGGACGGAAATATTTTGCTGCTACGGTGTTCCTGAAACAATAGTTTCTGACAACGGATCCCAATTCAGGAGCAAAGACTTTGAGAAGTTTTTGGAGAAATATGGTATTAAGCATGTGTTGACGGCTGTTTACAGTCCCCAAGCCAACGCTAGTGAACGGGTAAACCGCTCGATAAACGAGGCATTAAGGAGTTATGTAAGGAATGACCAACGAGTATGGGATTTGTATGTACCCAGCATTAATTGCTCATTGCGGAACAGTATACACCAATCGGTTGGCAGGACACCGTATCAGATAGTTTTTGGACAGAGCATGTTGACTCACGGTAAGGACTTCGAGGTTTTACGCAAACTGAAGATTTTGGCGGATGCGGACTCTTTTGTGGAAAGACAGGACGAATTTTATTTGATTAGGAGCAAGGTTAATGAATATTTGCGCAGGGCGTATAACAGCAATGCTAAAGCGTATAATTTACGCTCGCGAACTAAGTACTTTACAGTGGGACAGGATGTGTACAGACGGACATTTACCCAAAGCTCGAAAGCGGAATATTTTAATTCGAAACTGGCACCAGTAGGAGTAAAGGCTAGGGTTTTGCGTAGAATTGGCAACGTGAACTATGAGCTGGAGGACCTAAATTCTGGCAACAAAGGTACATATCATGCAAAAGACATCTGGTTATAATCAATTTGTATCGAACGACTATTGATTTCGCCTTTTTCAGTTTCAATTTTGAAAGGTAATATTTCAAAATTTTACCTGTTTTGTGAGGCATTGGTTGTTTTACTTGGGGAATTGTTTAAAAATAATTTCTATATTTAATATTTCCTTTAGTCATAGTTGCGTTGGAATTTTCTGTTAGAATTTTATTACTTATACTTTTTGTTTTAATCATTTTTGTGTATAAATTTGAATAATAATTGTACTACAACGAATTATCTATTATCTATTATCTTCTATCTTCTATCTTCTATCTATCTATATCTATATATATAAAAATGGATTATGTATGTTTGTTTGTTTGTTTGTTTGTTTGTTTGTCGCTTTATAGACTCCGAAACTACTGAACCGATTTTCCTGAAATTTTTACAGTAACATCACGTGAGCCCTAAAAATAAAATAGGCTACTTATTTTTTCGATAGGGGCAGGGGAATTGGTACCCCCCATAGGATGGCAATGTTAATTATCGCACGATTTTCCTGAAATTTTTACAGTAACATCACGCGAGCCCTAAAAATAAAATGGGCTACTTATTTTTTCGATAGGGGCAGGGGAATTGGTACCCCCCATAGGATGCCAATGTTAAATATCGCACGATTTTCCTGAAATTTTTACAGTAACATCACGTGAGCCCTAAAAATAAAATAGGCTACTTATTTTTTCGATAGGGGCAGGGGAATTGGTACCCCCCATAGGATGCCAATATTAATTATCGCACGATTTTCCTGAAATTTTTACAGTAACATCACGTGAGCCCTAAAAATAAAATAGGCTACTTATTTTTTCGATAGGGGCAGGGGAATTGGTACCCCCCATAGGATGCCAATATTATTTATCGCATATCTTAAGAGCCGCTGCACGCATTTTGCTGAACTTTTTGTAGTAGGATCTTCTGAGCCCCGGAATTGAAATAAAATAGCAGCGGGGGTATAGGAATACCCCATAGGACGCCAATGTTTAACATCGCATATCTTAAGAACTGTAATAGTGAGAATGTTCAAACTTTCTAAAAGTCACTCTTATGGTATACTACACTTTTGAAAATAAAAATAAAGCGGGTAGGCGCAGGGGGGGAAATACCTCCCATAGGATGCATACATTAAATATCGCTCAACTGAAGAACTATTAAAGGGAGAGTCTTCAAACGTGGTTAAAGCTACTATTATAGTAAACTATAAATTTCAATATAAAAATGTGCGGGGTCAGTGTAGCGAAGCGCACCGGGTTAAGCTAGTTTCTAATAAAATTTGGAAATTTTATCAAGAATTTATAAAAATATAATTTTTCGGAATTTCATTGGGATATTTTTTTATATTAAATCCGATCTTGTGAGAATTTCAAGAATCTGGAGGAATCTGATATTAAAAGGTATGTAACAGAATTCAAAGAGTTATTTTTTTTTAGTCGTGTCGTTTATAAAGGAAAATGTACTTATTTTAGTGCTAAATTTTGGAAATCCTAGTGATATTTTTGTTTTGCCCTGTGTATCATTTGGAAACAGGGCAAGATAATTTAAAATTCTAGTGGAAAAAGTTATAATCAAAATTTGGGCAAAAATTTCCATATTAAGAATCGATTCTAACAAAAATCATTGGCGAAAATTCAATTACATTTCGGATAAATTTAGAAGTTGTTATTGAAGAATTCCTACCGGATAAATTTAATGCTGGCAAGATACCAACTTTTCGAACTCATAACTAAATTATCTATTTATTTTTTTTACCGGACAATGACATAAGGAAATACATTGCATTACATTATATGTCGGATATCTTCTCCGATAATCAATTTTTTTTTTATTTTTTTTTTAAATGTTAAATAATTTGTTTTTTTCTTATACACAACACATACACAGTATACCATACAAAAATCATAAATTATCATCATTAACATTTATTAAAAAAATAATTATTCAAACATTTAATTTCAAGGACATCAGGCCTGAAGTCAACGAGGGATATATTTTGGTGAGTTACGTATATGTTTGACAAATTATTTAATTAATTTATTTTACACAAACAAACAAAATTGTTTTTTTTTTGTTTTGTTTTTGTACCCGTTCAATTTCAATTTATTTTAAATGTTATGTTTATAACATAATAATATTAACAACATACAAATTATAATGCTATTTACATTAAAAATAAAACTTTGAGAATAACATATTCAATAATAATAATAAAATGTAAATAGCATGAAAACCATATGTTAATAGAAATACTCCTCAAAACGCATGTCAGTATCATGAAATAATTTATATAAATTTGAGGAAAATTTATTAATTTTTTTTTTGTAAAAAGATAACAAAAATATTTTATGTCAACAACATAACAATATAAAAATAAATTGATTTTGTTTTTGTTCTTTTCATTTATGAAATATTTATTAGATGTTATACTTACATATATAACTTTTAAATTTTGACATTCTGATCTAATATTTATCCTAACTCAATTTTTATCTTTTTTTTTTTTTTTTTTTAATATACATACATTTTTAATATGTTGATTAGAGTATAATCCATAGAGTTAATATAATAATGACATTTATTGTAAATATATCAGTTTTGTAAAAAAAAAAAAAAAATATGTTGTGTTAAAGGATTTAACTTTTAATTTCACGAAAAGTTAGGTAAGATTAGTATGTAGATAATTTTTGGGCTATCTAGAAAGGCTAAGAGATGGATAGCATGGTTGGGTGGGTGTAGACAACGAAAGAAGATTTAACACCTTTCCTCTTCTACTAGGTTTCTCCTTTCTTTTGTATTTAATATCTTATTTGTCGATTTAGCAGCTACCTAATTTTTAGTTTGTGTGGCGATCAATAAGCTGTTTCAATAGGGGTAAGAACCACCCCATTTTTCCACTAGCAGGGCCGGTTATAAAGGTAGCCCTTGAGAAATACGCCCTCGCGGTTTGGTTCGTTACACTTTGTGGTAAAGCTTACTTGTGACAATTTTTTTTTTGAGATCATGAAAATGTTGAAATTATTTTCAGCTTTTAATTAGGGTGAGAAGACCATGATCATGGCTGGGTGGGCAACAGAGATCAGCAATGAGTAGTGAAAAAGTGAGTAGAGCCGAATCATGACTCATAATTTCTTGTACTTATACGCACTCATACTTATTGTAATTCGATCGAAACTCATATTCACTCAGAAGTTTGATTTTACTCATCGTACTCATACTTAGAACATTTATGTAGTGGTTGATTTAGATTCAACAGAACTCAATGTGTATAAGCGAAGCAAAATGTGAGTCCACAATGGGCTTCTACCCTTACGTTTTTTCACTAATTGGAAAACTCCGCTATTTATTTTTTCCTTTATCTCACTATTTCTATCCATTTTTTACAACCTGCTGTAATTTCCCCAAAATGTTTCTGTATAAACTTACAATTTTATGCTTTTTTATATTTTTATACATTTTATACTAGTTAGAAACTGTTAAATGACTAAACTTGTAAATATACTTGGATGAGTTAAATGAGCTGAATCAATGTGAGTATTATAAGTATTTTCCTGAAATTACAAATCAAATTGAGGTCATTTTTAAATGTGTGAGTATGAGTCGACGTCACACTCATATTTGTGAGTGTGAATGAATCAGAGTAGTTGAGTTTAAATGATTTCTACTCACTTATACTTAAAATTTCATGAGTCAGTATGAGTAGCGAAAAAGCGATTCATTGCTGATCTCTGGTGGGCAACAGATTGCTTTGTTAACAACCCCTTTCTATACTCAATCTGTTAAGACTTATAATAAAAAAATGTTACTCTTCTATTTTTCTTTACCTTTTCTAATTATGCACGCATTTGAAATAAATTTATAGGTAGTTACAGGGTAACGATTTGATATGGCCACTGAACCCTCCCTTCGACGAGCAAGTAAGCCGGTCTACAAGCGTGCCTCGGACATATTCAAATAAAAAACGAACATCTGAACTTACGGTGATAAATTTTACCTTAGGTTATATGCTACATCACCTTCACTCCAATCATCCTCACTGTCAATACGTTGTACTTCACACTCTGCACTTAACAATTTCGGACCCAGGTGATTTAGAATCGTGATCTGTATCATATCCATCCAAATATATTGATATTTGGAATGTTGTCATCTAGTTCTTCCAACTGTTCCAATATTTCACTGTAAGTCTGTTTAATAATAACGATAAAAATTATTAGCATTTTGTTAACATGAACAAACAACGACAATCACTAATATTTTTAATCACACTTATATTTTTAAACTTGAGCAGAATAATCACTTAACCACATTAAAAAAATATGAATATGACAAAAATTTGCTAAATTGTTTTCATTATTACATACCCTCGACGTTCACTGCGAATTTTATTATTCCCGTTATACATTTTTTATACAATATTACGCACTCAAAAGAATTAGTTTCAAAAAAAACTTGTTGCTATGAAGGAGACACTTGTGAGAATGAGATTCTAAATGAAAGTTAAATTTTAAATTCTTAGTTTCGCTGTAAAGTGGAAAAATAATAGAGTCCCTTAAAAGGGATCTTATGCACTAATCGACAATCATAGGTGCGATTGTGGCATTAACATTGCCGCCCGCCTTACAGGTATATGCAATGAAAAAAATGGAATGATGATGTCAAATATGCTGCCTCAAAGTAGGTAAACAGCAAATAAATTAAAAAAAAAAAATACTTAAATTTCGTAATCCATTTTTGAAAATTTTTAAATTATGTACTTAATTCTAATATTTGGTTTTCAACAATTTATAATAAAACAAAAGAAAATTCAAACACAATTCATTTTTTTTTTACTTAAATAATGAAAAATTAATAAGGAATTCTATACGTTTTGTAATTTGCTTGTTGTTTATATAAAAAAAGTGCTTTTTGTTCTATATATTAAATGGAACATGGACCATAAATTGTCCACCCGAACAACGTGCTGTGGGCAGTAGGAAAACCCGTTCAGGAGAAAACTCCCTGACAAATGACCTTTGGATATAAATCCACACCAATGACTATATCGATGGCTGCTGAATCATAGAATTTGGAATCAGCCAAAAAGAGATCCTTAAAATTTGATCTGTACGCTTCAGGTAGAGAATGTGCTGGATGAATCAAATCTTGGCTTCAATACGATCGGACAAATAGTTTTATCATGCAAGGTGTAAGCTGTCAGGTCCAATTTATCGGCAAGCTATTTCGATACCCTACTGACTGGAGACCCAGAATCTAAAAAATAACGGGCATGAGACGTAGTGGAACCTATCTTTACTAATAAGGTGGGTAGCAGTATCAAGGTGTTCTGACGGAGTATTGAGGTTAGTGACGCGGATTTGGAAGTAAGTGCAGAGAACGCCTCGTTTTTATTTTTAGGCACGGTGGACTTACGACTTTTGGAGGACGATGATTGTTTGGGTTGTGGTGACCGAGATTTGGAGCGAGTGTAAGCGCGAATTCAGAAAATCTTTAGCCAATCTTGGATTAACATGGAGTAACGCGTGATGGAACTTGTGACAATGTTTGCATCCATGTTTGGAAAAACACGTTCCATTGGAGGGGTCATGTGGCAAACAATTGAAACAATATTTGTTCTCCCGGACTGCACGAATACGTTCGGAGCTATTCATGGCTAGAAATTTCCGGCAAGTGCGAAGAGGATGAGGGCGATTACATATACGACAAGGGTACGAGTTGTATAATTCCATGAGACCTTTAGAATGAGTTTTGGATTTACTCTAGGCCGCAGAAATTTTTGGCATTATGCACTGAAAAAAAATGAAATCAATACGTGGGTCGTTCTTAAAAAACATGACCATTCTGAATTTTGTAATTTTTAAAAATTAACTTGGCCAAATATGTTTATAATTGGACTCATGTGGTTACGGATCTTATCAACAATAGGAATCCATAACCAGCAGTAATTTTTTAAATTTTTGGAGTTTTTACAGATAAAAACATGAAGATACCAATGCACTTTCGTCCACTCTGTTACCTAAATTAAATACCAAATAAAAAAACATCAACAATTGAAAATAAAATTATTTTTATTGTTATTCCCCAGGAAAGATAATTCATTTTAATTTATTTTATAAAAAAATTTAAAAGTAATATAAAAATAACAAAAAATAACACATATTGTCACCCATATTAATTCAAATTTCATTTTGGTGAACTAAGTTAATGATAAATAAAATATTAAATAGTTTAATACTGGTTAATTATTTTTAATGACTTTAGGCCAGTGTACCTTATTAAATTACACTCATATAATAAATCTAATGACTTAAGCCTATAGTACACGGCATGTAAAAAGACACATGCGCATGTGGTTCTGACGTAATTTTGACGTCAATGCAAAGCCACAATAAACATTGCGCGTTGTGTGATGACGTCAAAATTACGTCAGAACCATATGCGCATGTGTCTTTTTACATGCCGTGTACTATAGGCTTTAGCCTTATTTCTTAATTAAAGAAAAGTAGATGGTAGCAGAGGAGACTTAACGTAACAGAGGAGACGTAACGTAACAGAGGAGACACTGTTACTGAAGCACTGTACTATTTAAGTATCCGCTATTACCATCACTTTTTTTTACAAAGTAGATTATTAATTTGAATTGTGTTAACATCCTTTTTTGAATTTCTTATCAAATCAAATATTGGCTGCAAATGAGCCCATATTGCGCTGGGGCTGTGTTCGTTACAGACCGATATAGTACAAAAAGAAAAAGGATTATTTTCACCTGAAAAATATAATATACGCTTGATAGGTGTACAAAAAGAATGGGTTAAGTTCGCCTTACCTGAGAAATATAATACCCCTGTATGTAGTGTGATCTGGTTACGCGAAGATCCAAAATGATGGCTTTGGATTTCCTGACCCATTTTACAACTATAGTTCTCACTGAAGTCGACGTGTAATACAGCCTCATTGGTTTTTAATTGATCGATACAGCTCCGATATGCTTTATGTTGAGTGCGAATGTTAAATATATGTTTTTTAAAAACTTGTAATTGAGAACTAAATTTCTCTGCTAATAGCGATGTTGTTGTGGTATGCTCTTCTCGTATCATTTTAAATAGCAACAGTTACTTTTTCATTTTTTTCGAACCGCTCTTTTCGAATCCATTCTTTCCAGGCTACTTCAGATTCATTTTGAATACTTAAAGTGCAAGTTTTATTTTTGCATGAGGTGCATTCATTGTACATGCATCTTTTGCTGTTCATATCGCAAACTACAGACATTAATAATTCATTTAAATTGCTGACATGAATTGCATTAATTTGTTTCAAAGCGGACAATTTGAATTCAAAGTTTACATGGAGTTTGCATGCACATGTATCTCTTGATGCAACTGTAGGTGAAACCACATAAAATGGACGATGAGCAGCAAAATATGAATAAGAATTCCGACCTCCTTCAGACTTATACTTTTTGTAGATATTCTGTAAGGTATCAAGAAGATATCGTTTTTGTAATTTCTGTTTTAGTTTAGTTCTAGTTTCTTTCTTGCCAGCAGTAGCACGACTTATGTCATCTCTTTCGTAAAAACGTTGCAGACTTAAAAACTCTTACGTACTCTTGTTAAATTGAACACATCGCGATGAAATTGCATTTTTAGCTTGTATTTCCGAATAAGTTTATTGCTCAAAATTGATTTAAATCCTTCTTTTTGGCTCCTTGTTCGCAATTCCGCATACCTATTTTTTAACCCTTCAGTTAGTGTGGCGTATTTCAGTAAATTTGTTTTAACAGTTTCAACTCCAGCACCTCGTACATTTGGCAAACATGTGTTTATTAACTCGTTGGTTTTTGAAAGTGGGCTTAACGCTGAACTGATAATATTAACTTTTTTGGATCGCTGTCTCTGGTTCTTCAATTTCTCATTTTTTTTTAACTTATTAACTTCGACTTGCAATTTGATATTCTTCCTATGTACTTTTGCTTTTTCCATACGCATTTTTTTACGGCCACAGACGACATTTCGAACCTGCTCTGTAGAAGGCGACGATGGTGGTGTTATATCGATGACGGCTTTCAATTTTTTTACACGTTCACGATATGTGCGCCATTTTCTTCTTGCTAACCTAGCCTCTCTAATTTTCATATCACTTATAAGTCTTTTTTTATTATGATACCTTTCCAAATCTTTCTTCAACTTTCTCCTTATTAAGCTTCCATTTTTCCCTATATCGGCGATGTTTTTCCGCTGCAGATAATGGTTTATTCTTGCCCATTTTCTGAAAAACAAATAGCAAATTGAGGCATAATTGTACACTCTGCTACTTTTGAGTCCCTTCTGTTACTTTTTAATAAGTCACAGAGTGGACCGGTAACAGAGGGGACAAATTAACTCAAAAATACCATATTTTAGCTCTTTATTAGAATTTTGTAGAATTTATTTGTCCACTTAATAAGTGTACACAAAATATTTATAAACAAATTTAAAATAAATTAAAAATCACTTTACTCACCGTTTTTCAACAGTAACAGAGTTGACACTGAATAAGAGTACGCACCCGACCTACAATTAAGTTGCTTACTCAACCACGCACTAAACAAGACTGAACAGTTAAAAACACATTTTGTTGATTTAAGCTAAGTTATGATGGAGAAGCATCAGGATACGCGTTATAACGTTTACCAAAACCTGGGGACAAGATTTTTCTTCAAAAAAGTTATACAAAAAAATTATTTTTCATCATTCTTTTCTATATATGGTATTAATACATACAAACTGAATAACAAAAATTGTAAATATTATTTTTTTTCAATTTTATTTTAACTGAAAATAACTATTAAATTTTTATAAATTGGCTCGGGACACAGGTTTTTGCTAAGCCTTTGACATTAAAAATATTTTTTAAGTTATTTTCAGATAATTAATAATTTTTTTTTTATAATATAGTAACGTAGAATCGATAATAATTTATAAAAATGCAGATATTTTTCTATTTTCTTTTTGGAGCAACAAAATATAAAATAGTAAAGTCTGGGGACACCAATTGGTCATGTTTTTTAAGAATGACCCACGTAACATTGAATTTTGGTAGAAAGTAACATTCTGTCGGTAGCAAAACTAGCTTAACTATCGGCCTTGTTATCAAGCCGCGTTGAGTAAGTACATCAGCTACGCGAACACGATCATCTTCACCTGAATATACATTAGTTTTTCGACCGAGTCGCCAACAATTCGGAGGGAGGTTTTCATCCTTAATCACTACCATTTCTCCTTCCTTAATATTTACCTCAGGTTTTTGCAACTTAACTCTTTTACTCATTTCCTTTAAATATTCGTTTTTTCATCTAGAACAAAAGTTTTTATGGATAACTTTTAATCTTTGCCACCGATTGATGAGGGACAAGACGGAATCGTTGACCTGTGGATCGACAGGTTCTAATATTGGACTGCCCCTAAGAAAATGACCGGGGGCCAGTGCACAAAGATCAGTAGGATCCGAAGATATCGGCGAGATAGGTCTGGAATTTAAACAAGATTCTACTTTGGACAATAAAGTTGTGAATTCTTCGAATGTGTATTTGGAGACGGCAGCGATTTTTCGAAAATGGGCTTTGAAACTTTTCACACCAGCCTCCCATAAGCCTCCCATGTGTGGAGGTCCTGCTGGTATGAAATGCCAGGAACTTTTCTGATGCGAATAATTGGTTTCTACACATTGTCGGGAAGACTATATGAACTCTTTCGCCAGAACTTTGGAAGCGCCTACGAAAGTTGTGCCATTATCAAAATGAAGGTGAAGTGGGCAACGAATCGGCTAAAAGCTGCAAGAAATGCCTGGGTAGATAAATCCGAAGTGGCCTCTAAGTGAATTGCTTTTGTTGAGAAGCACACGAACACGCAGGCATATCCTTTTGAAAATCGACCAGAATAACTTTTGACGTCGAATGGTCCAGCGATATCTAAGCCAGTGTGGGCAAATGGACGAGTAATTTGACATCGTTCGCGAGGCAATGCTGCCATTATTTGCCGTTGGCACCTCTTCATGTAAATCACACAAATTTAACATATGTTGATCTTCGTTTTTATTAAATTTTTAGCTTTTGAAATCCAATACTGTGTTCGTAAAAGACGTAGAACTAACTGGTTTCCTCCGTGTAGGCTAATGTCGTGCACAAATTTAACCAAGAGTCTTGTGTAGTGGCAGTTGTATGGAATAATAATTGGATGTTTTTCATTATACGTTAACCCTGGAGAAGATTGAAGCCGACCGCAGGATCGGATAATGCCTTCAGGATCTAAGAATGGATTTAAGCTAAGGATATTACTGGATGAGGAAATAGTTTGTCGCGCATCAAGAGCCTTGTACTCATCAGGATAATAAGACCTTTGACAAATAGAAATGAGTTGGTCTCGCACAGAACTAATCTCAGAGCTGGAAAGTGTTACCGAGTCTTTGAAGAAGTTTAAACGGTTACGACGATGAGTTTGATAGAAAAACCTGTAGACGTATGCCATAACTCTCATTGCCCTCTGATACGAGGAGAATCTTGCCAACAAATCTTCAAAATCCGTGAAGTATGAAAAAAGAACTTTAATCGGTTTAATTTCTAAGTTGGTATTTGGAATATCGGACAACGGAAAATTAGGCCAATGCGATTTAGTTTTCTTTAGCCATGGTGGGCCAAACCACCATAAGTTATTGCCAATAAGTTCTTGCGGACCAACCCATCTACTTGCCAGATCTGCAGGATTATTTTCTGAGCTGATGTAATGCCACTGCGAATAATTAATGACCTGAGAAATTTTCGAAACCCGATTTGCAACAAAAGTTAGCCAATTGCAAGGCGGTTTTATCATCCAAGACAGAACTATGGTTGAATCCGTCCAACAATAGGTAGTGTATTTTTCAAATCTTATCTCGGAACTACAGTATCTATCATTTCAGCTAATAAAACTGCCCCACACAGTTCAAGTCTTGGAATGGAAATCGTTTTAATAGGAGCCACTTTCGTCTTTGATGTTATTAAGTGAGTTGAAATAGAACCAGAATAGGCTATACGAACGTATAATGCTGCTGCGTATGCTTTTTCGGATGCATTGCAAAATCCATGGAATTCAATATCAACCCGAATGGTACTGATCACGGAATAGTTGGATTGAAAAATGTTCCACTGAGTAAGAGCATCTTTAGCCAGGACTTCATACCAACCAGTACCATCTATCCATATCTTTTGCGTTAATATTTTAGATTGGACAGCACAAGGAGCTAGCCAGCCAGCTGGATCGAATAATTTAGCTATTTCGGATAAAACTTCTCGTTTTGTGTAGTTTGAGGTCTCGGAAAATGGACTTGCAGTAAAGTAGAATTTATCCGAACATGCATTCCATCGAATGCCTAGAGTTTTTGCTAAGCTGCTATCTTCAAACTTCTGGAAACCCACATGTAATAAATGGTCTGGTGGAATATCGGCTAGAATATCTTCGGAGATAGATGTCCACTTTCACAATGAAAACCCAGCGGAATCTAGATCTCGAATTAGCTCATTTTTTGCTTTAATGGTTTCATCTTTTGTATGAGAACCTGCAAGAACATCATTAACGTACATTGAAATTCTTAGTACCGTACTCGCGATTGGATAAATGGACTCAACGTCATCTGCTAGTTGAAGTAATGTCCGAATTGCAAGATATGGTGCACAGTTGATACCAAACGTCACAGTCTTTAATTTGTAATGGCAAATGGGACTATTCGGATTACTTCGGAACAAAATGCGCTGATATGGAGTATGATCAGGATTGACCAGTATCTGCCATTTTTTGAATATCCGCATTAAAAACGAATCGGAAAAATCGTAATTTCAAAATGAGTAGAGTTAAGTCGTTTTGGAGAATTGGTCCTATATGAAGCAACGAATTTAAACAGTGGCCATTGGATTTTGGAGCGGAGGCATTTAAGACGACGCGAACCCTTGTACTGGTACTATCTGGTTTTATCACAGCATGGTGCGGTAGATAGTACTCTTTTAAACTTTCGAGTGGGATAGGCACCTCGATTTAAGACATATGTCCTAACTCTTCATATTCTTAGACAACTTTATCATACTCAATATTAAAACTTGAAGTTCGAATAAGCCTAGATTAATTTCTGAAAAACTGTGCCATAGCACTGGATCTAGAGTGTCCAATATTCAACGAATCCGGTGATTCTTCTTTAAAGGACAACGAAACTACATATCTCCCATCGATATTCTTTTTTGTAGTTTTTACATACAAATCCTCACAGAACCTATCAGAGGCTGACATAAAGTTCTTCCTTGGAAGATTCTCCACCTCCCAAAAATGTGCAATTTCTAAAACAATTTCCCAAAATGGAAACAATGGATGGAAAAATATCCCCCCAATCAACATATTGATCTTCGAACTACGATAGAATTTAGGATCAGCTAACTGAATTTCGGGAAGATTTGAAAATATCGAAGATGAAATATTCTGGGAAGGTAAGCTATTAGAAAGCTGTGGAACTACCAAAGCCTCAACAGGGATCTCAATTTTATCATTCGTTGGTGATCCTAATACGAAGTTGCACTTTCGTTGGACTTTGGCCGAAACAGTATTATTTAATCCGGAAATCTGTGCATTAGTACGTTGAAAAGGAAGCTTAATAAAATTGAATAGACGTTCGGAAATAAACGTTTCCTCTGAACCTGAATCTACTAAAGCTCTTGCCTGATATTTAATTCCCAAGTGGCAAATATTAACCCAAGCTATTCCTAACAAAACTCCCTTGGAATTCGTAGTAAAGCAGGATTGTACCCTGTTTGAACTTGAAGGACTAGGCGACTGTATCCTGCTAGAACTTGGTTGAGAGAAGGGAGCGGAATTGGGGTTAAGAGTTGAAATAGGATTTGCATTTTGACTTGAAGAAGGACTAGGACTATCAACTTCCTTACGTAGGAGAGTGTTATGTCTCTTTTGGCATTTAAAGCAACTATTTTTGCTTGTGTAGTTTCTTACACTGTGTGTTTTTGAGAGACAGTTTAGACATAAACCCTCCTTCTTTATCGCGTTTAGCCTTCGTTGATGGTCCATCTTTAAAAATTTTTGGGCATTTGCGAATAGGATGGCTTTCATTCAGACACATTTGGCATTGCGGACTAGCAATATTTGCTTGAAGACTGTGAACTTTTTTGTTGGAACTCAAATCTGAATTATTTTTCGCTTTTGAATCATTTGTCCTGGAGGTGTTAGAACCTCAAATCTCTGAAACCGATTCTAAAGTTCTATAACAATTTGCTAAGAATTTATCAAGTTCGGAGCACTTCGGAATAGCTGTCTTATCTTTCAACTCCTGTTTCCTTAATGTTAATGTATTTTCTGGAAGTTTGTTTGTACATATGAAAACAAAAATTGGATCCCAGCTTGCCACGTCAATACCATAGAGTATTAACCCTCGAAATGCAGGTACTAATGTCCCTTTGTAAGTGCTTTAGACCTTTGCCCGATTTAGAATTAATAGTCTGAAGGTTGAACAAAATCATCAATTGAAAATTTACTAGAACCATGCGGTTCTCGTAACGTAAGCACAGACCTTTCCAAGCAAGATCGAAACCATAATTTGTAAGGGGAGCTTTCTGTACAATTTCCCTAGCTTCATCCTTTGTTTTTTTGCCTCAAATGGAACAATTTCTCAACATTACTTGCTCGAGAATTAGAGAAAACTGCACTGAACATGTCACGAAATATGAGCCAGGAAGCATAATTGCCATTGAAAGTCTCAATTTCAATTGGAGGTAAGTGAAGGCTGTGTGTTGTAGATGAAATAGTGCTTGGCGGAATTGCTGTGATAGGAACGACGAAGTGCCTTAGACATTTCGGCTAACTTGGTTAAGCACTTACAATACGTTGTGTACGTGCTTTTATATATTTTAATTTAAAGGGTTCTATGTCCAAAGGATCTTTATTTTCGCTAGCCTCTTTTTCCGCCTCTAACATAAATATGTCATAGGCGGTCTTAAGACGACTCCAATTCGAATTAAGTTCATGACGATGAACTTCCAGGGCATGAGGAGAAGCTAAGGGGTACTGGTTGTCGTTAACATCAGCCTTAAATTCGATAATACTATCGGGCACATGGATAAAATGATCCAAAGACATGGTTCGGTATTTAAAAAGGTATATTAAAATTTCAGAGCCAAAAAAAATTAAAAAAATTACGAAATTCAGACATACTACAGGATTTCGAGCAAAATGGGCGAATACCAAAGTCTGAGGTTAATATAGCTACACCACACCAAGTTATGCAAATTAATTATTAAAATAACTTAATTTTTTACAAAAAAAAAATGAATAGAATGTAAAATTTCAAAGCCAAATCATAATAAATATTAATACTAAATACTAATATTAAATCTTTCTTTCGAGGCCTGTTTCATAAACATGGGATTTCTAAGAATCTCTGATCAAAAACCGAAATTTTAATTCAAATGGTGAATGCACTGGTTTGAATACCTGCCTAAATAGCGATTGCAGCTTATGAGATACTGGAATATAGATCAGCTGTGCACAGAAAAATATTTTAAAAATGTCATTCCCCTTTTATTTAGTTGGAACTTGTAACAATTTTCCAGGCTATTATTAAAATATTAGGTCCGTTCATATACCAAGAATGCACAAATGAAAAATAGTAAAAGAAATTATGTAAAAAAATTTATTTAACTAAATTTGCAACAAGCCAGAAAATTATGTAGAGCAAAAGGCAAACCATCCAAGTATATGCGGAAATCAAAACGGATAAAAATTAATGAATCCCAAAATAGACCACAAATAAACCAACGGAATAAGAAAAAAATCATTAAAAAAGTTAATGTAACTGGTCTTAATAGTTTAATTAGCACATTAAAAATAAAACAATTAAATAAAAAAAATGTATTTATTAACCAATGCATATAAGAGAACAGACCTTTTGTGCTTTCATACAAAAATCACTGTTCGCTCCGCACTTCCAATATGAATAAAATTCCCGTGGGGAGAGACAGGAATATCTCACTGCTTACACCAAATAGGGATTAAAAGAGAAACAACGGTACCGCGAAACCGTTTGGACAAATTGAAAAATCTCAGCACTATTATATATTGTCTCTTTATAATATTTTCATATAATAAAATTAACCCACGAATCCAAACAAAAAAAAGAAAGAAAAATAATAAGACGAATTTATGTACCTTTATTTTACCATTTATGTACTTCTTTTTTTTACTAGGCTTGCCAATTAAACGAAAGCGAAAATACAATATAATTTATTTGCAGTGTTATCAAGCAACATTATATTATATTTGTACTCTTTAATTCAGATTATACTGAATTGGGTTAAACTAGTTAGTTTAACCCAGCGCAAATGTTCAACTAATTAAATTGAGTTGAACCTTGAAATAATTTTTATTAACAAGGCTATGAGCCGAGTAACGTTTGTAGTATTGTCCAGGCAGTAACACCAGGACACTTCTGTATCGTAACGCAAGCACTTGGAACTTGGTTACAACGGAGTGGAGAAAGTAATAACAAGTTTATTTGTTTTTCTTATTAAAAACCTTCTGATTTTATTTATTAAAAATTAGGGTTTATATACTTATAAATTAATAACTAAATAATTTCAGCCTTGAAATAAAGTATCAAATTAAATAAAAATGTTAAGTTAGTAAAAGTTAATAAACTCTAAAAACATTGTATATTGCTGATCAGGCATTTATGTCGCTATGTGGGTCATTGTTTGCAACGATCAGTATTTCTTGTTTAGCAGAAGGGTGCAAAGAACTTTAGCAACCAAACAAACATAAACTAAATAATAAACCATAAACCTAAGTCAGCAAAGTTAGGTTAGGTTAGAAAGGCTGGTGTGAAGCAAACTTCACCCAGAGACCATTATGGTCCATTGTGATGCCTTTATTTAGTGAAACAAAGGAAGAAAGAAGAGAAAGATATCTAGTGTGACAGAGTAGGAGAAGTTAATGGTGAAAGCACAGTAAAGGAAGATAGTGGAAGATAAGAAATCGGACAGAACAAGCAAAACACAACCCTACCAAACGGAAAAAACTGCCCTACATGTTTCCCAGCCTCCTGCCGCGCAGCCAGGTCATTCCCATTACGAATCCCGTCAGATTCTCGAGCCCGCAGCCCGAGACATCTCAAAATTCGTGCAGGAATCTGCTACCTAGCCACCTCAGCCTGCTGTTCTGTAGCCTGGGACAGTGGCACAGAAAGTGATCAACTGTCTC
Source organism: Pollenia amentaria (assembly GCA_943735925.1). Lineage (NCBI taxonomy): Eukaryota > Metazoa > Arthropoda > Insecta > Diptera > Polleniidae > Pollenia > Pollenia amentaria. The sequence goes on from OX031010.1 coordinate 75,148,609, forward strand.
CAGCTCCTCTGGGTCCTCACACAGCCTACATATATCCGAAAAGCCAGACCCCATTCTCACCGCCATTCTGCCAATCATACAGTGGCCCGTGATAATACCTATCATGGTCCTGACGCAGGCCCTACTCTTACCCAGCAGCGCGTCCGAATTTGACCTACTAAGCATCGGCCACAGCGTGCGCGATACTTGGCAGTCCGTTCGGCCCCGCCAAGCCCAATTAGTCCTGTTCAGAATCCATTCCCTAATTCTCCCAAAGTAGAAGCCCATTGGAGGCCTGACCACTTGCAAACTGTCAGGATCTTCCATTTCCGAGCCCAGTCTTGCCAACTCATCACCTATTTCGATGCCGGTGATGTTGCAGTGACCCGGTACCCAGCAGAGCCTCACAACATAATTCCCTAAGATTACTCCTAGAGCCCTTCTACAATCGTCCACTAGCCTGGAGTTCACATAACAGCCCTTCAAGGCCCTAAGAGCCGCCTGGCTGTCCACATATATAGTGACCTCCGAGCCCTTGGCAATGTTAGCTCCTATCAATTCCACGGCCCTGAGAACCCCCAGAACCTCCGCCTGAAATACACTGCAGTCGTCGGGAAGTCTATATGACTTTCTGATGTCCAGATCCTCAATGTAGACCCCTGCACCAGTGCCCTTCATCTTCGAGCCATCAGTGAAAATCGCAAATCCCCTATACAATCTGCCCTGTCCTGACCAGCTCTCCCTAGAAGGTAATATCACCTCTGGCAAACGCCCAAAATCGACCCTAGTGACCAAATAATCCGTAGAGCCGGGCGAGCCTAGGTGATAACCACTAGTACTAATTTCACTCAAGATCCGCGAGTGACCCTCCGTGAAATTTCCTAACAGTCCTAGCTCCCTCAGCCTAAGAATGCTCCTTGCTGCCATTTCCCTCACATACTGCTCTATAGGCAGAAGATGAAGAATAACATCCAGAGCCGCCTGAGGGGTACTTCTCAAGGCACCTGTCATACCGATCGAAGCACACCTCTGAGCCTTAGACAGAAGGTCCCTCCGACTAGCTAGTTTCAATGCCTCCCACCAAACACAGCATCCATACGTAAGAATGGGTCTAACCACCGAAGTGTACAGCCATCCCACAACTGACGGCCGGAGTCCCCAACTCCTACCTATCGAAGATCTGCAAGCATAGAAAGCATTGAGACCCCTCTTTAGTCTCTCCTGAGTATTCCTCCTCCAGGATAGCTTACTGTCCAGAAAAACTCCTAGATACTTAGCACTATCAGATAGCCTAAGCTCTACTCCCCTAGTACCGGCAGCCTAAAATTCTCCACCTTGTACCTCCTAGTGAAAAGAACTAATTCTGTCTTCTCCGGATTAACTCCCAAGCCCTTATCAGTCGCCCATGCTGACAGTTCGCCCAGCGCCCCTTGCATGACAGCGCTAATTGTCGGCAGAAACTTGCCCGATACCAATATAACTACATCATCCGCGTAGGCGACGACCTTCTGACCTATCCTGTCAAAACGTCCCAGAACGACATTGACAACCAAGAGCCACAATAAGGGAGAGAGAACTCCCCCTTGTGGGGTCCCCCTAGTCACGTTTTCCTTAAGCGCTCGTTTCCCCAGTCCGAGTGAATAACTCTGCTGCTAAGCATCAGAGTTATCCATTCGACCAAGAATAACGAAACCCCTAAATCACTCAGTGCCTGCCTTATGGCCTCTATTTTCACATTATTAAAGGGCCCCTCTATATCCAGGAAAGCCGCCAAGGTGTATTCCTTGTCTCGCAATCCCCGTTCTATATAACCCACCTCTCATATAGAACATGTGTGCTCCGATCCAGTTTTTTGATCAATATGTGAAGCAGTATTAGGTCCCAAGAATAGCGAAACCCCTAAATCACTCAGTGCCTGCCTTATGGCCTCTATTTTCACATTATTAAAGGGCCCCTCTATATCCAGGAAAGCCGCCAAGGTGTATTCCTTGTCTCGCAATCCCCGTTCTATATAACCCACCTCTCATATAGAACATGTGTGCTCCGATCCAGTTTTTTGATCAATATGTGAAGCAGTATTAGGTCCCAAGAGGCAGTATTAATTCCGATATTGTTATAATAAATATTGTTTTATCGATGATGCAGAAGGTCCTGCATTGGGCTGATCCAGTAGCTGTTGCATTGTATTTGTGACAATAATACGATGATTATTAAAGCGTTCTTGTTATAGCCTCCAAGCAGTGGAGTAGTTATCTGCTGTAGCTGAAAGATGGCTGATTAATTTTTCAGCCTCACCTCTCAAATTTGGCTTTAGATACCACATCTTTTGTGAGTTGTTGACTGTCCACTAGTTGCGAGAACAGGTCAGAAAAGGCTCTCCACTTTACATAATCTCCACTGAATTTTGGAATTATAACCTTTGGTAGCGGAAGAACGTTGGGTTGCACGAACTCGCCACCTTGCTGTGGTTCTCGTGAAGACTGCTTAAAGTTTTCAATTATTAACTTTTCCAGGTCAATGTAGACTTCCATGTTGTACCCTTCTTGCCGTAGATCATCGCTGGCCTCCCAAATTGCGAAATGCAACTCTTGAATTTGTGCCCATAGTTTTTCTTTAAGCTGCATGTTTGTTGCTGATGGGCCCGATGTGAGAAGTCGTTTGAGGGATGTCATCATGACGTTTTGCCATCTAACCAATGAATTAGAGGTTGTAGAAAGTCGGCTCTGTCATCATCATGTTGCGTAATATCAACCAACTTCGACTTTGTAATGGAACAAGACTGGCTGTAAAAAATCTCATGAGCAACGTCATCGAAGCGACGATTATTAAGGTAAAATATAAAGGAGAGGATTTTTTGATTCCGCGCATCCCGTTGTCTCCAAATAGTATGCCATTCGAGTTTCAACGGCTGCAATTCCCTGTGCGTCTGACCTGTTCAATGACCATAAACAAATCACAAGTCCAGTCCCTAGAAGTTTCCGCGTTTCTCGCACGGACAGCTGTATGTTGCGTGTCGGTACGTCATTATCTTTATTTGTTTACGCGCCGCACAACAAAACAAAAAACATAGTTTACCAAAAAGCTTTGAATTGAATGTTTATTTAATTTTTATCTATTCATATAAATAAAGATACATTTATTTAAATCAAACAAGAAACGACTTTCATTTAATAACCAAAGAAAACTCCAACGCACAAGGTGCGGCCAATATTGCCTATTTCAATTATTTGGAGTTGTAGGGATGATTGGAATTCATAACAGCTTATGAAGAAATATAATAAAATCAATGTTAGGTGGAACGAAATTCACCGGGTACAGCTAGTAGAAAATAAAACAAGTATTAGGATTATAGCTAATATAAGTAAATTTATTAATTAGATTTCTGTGGGGGATTACCTTTCACTACGGCTGCTAAAAATGCAAGAAGGATAAAAATCGTTATGAAAAAAACCGGCAACAGCATTTTTGACATTAAGTAAAGTTTACAGACGATTTAATCATTGTGAGCAAGGGAGAAAGCACGAATACTTGTAGCATTCAGCCTTGATATACGTTAATTACAAAGGGGAAAAACTTTGTACAGAACCTTTTAATGTCGACAACACTATGCAACAAATGGGAAGTTTTTTTTTCCTTGAATAATCACTATATTTTTTTGATCCGCTATAGTCACCTAACTGCAAAAATCATCATTATTTCAAATTCTATGGCAAGGTTTTTTTTAAAAATGTTTTTTCTAAAAATTGAGATTTTTGAAAAGGCTGCTCCTCACATCTTATTATAACTTTGGAACGACTTACCGGATTTAGTTATGCAATCCGCTTAAACATTTTAAATTACGCCAGATTTAAGTTTCTCTAATATCATTTTTTAATTTAGCATTTATTTTTGGAGTTATTGAGGCCGAAGTCACGAAAAAAATATTTTTTTTTGTTTTTTTGTAAAAATTTTGAATTCAAAAAATTCATAAAAAATTGAAATCAACAAATACTTACCAGTTTTAGTACTTAAACTCAAACCTGCATGTATTAGAAGTAAAATAAATTTTATTTCATGAAAATTCATGAATAAATTCCTGTTTTATTCCCGATAAAGTGAAAGTACCTACTTTGACATTTTTTATCGCAAATTTGTGTAGAGCTAAAACTTTTGTGATTTTTTAAAGGTTTGATTGCACAGTATTTTGTTTAATCCTTTATTTTTTATCATTTTTTCATAAAGCTGCATATATTAGAAAAAAAATTATTTCATGAAAATCCATGGATAAATTCCTGTTTTATTCCCGATAAAGTGAAAGTATAAACAAAGTTATCAAGTAGTTATTTTTTTAAGCAACAAGATTTACAAAGCATAATCTAAAAATAATTTCGACTTTTGTTTTGTCGGCTATGATTTTCTGTGTTTGATTCTCTTGTTAGAAACATATTTTCATTTCATAGGCCCTAATAACGTTGTTTCATGGTCTGAAGTTGTTGATTAAATCACCAAGGTTTTCCGGAAAACAGTCCAGATGCGAGTGCAAGAAATGTATTCTTAGTGACATATTTACACCTTAAATAAGAAATTAGGAAAAATAAACAAATATGAATAAGAAAGTTCATTTTATATATACCGATTTTTGAATAGTTTTCAAGCAAATCACGGACGATTTCTTTGTAATTTGGACTCCTGATATTTACTAGAAAGTTAGAAACAATTTATCGAAAAGAATTACACGCAGATTTCTCATTTGCTGATAATAAATTTTCAAAGTTCGAACTTAGAAGCAATTTTCGAATTAAAGGGCCTTCGAAAACCCCTTCTCCAATTTTTGTACACGAAAGGTTTAAAAATCTTGTTTTCGAAAAAGCAAAGGCTCTCCTCTCCTTGTCTAGTTTATTCATGTTACATTAAAACATGCGCCGAGTAATTTGTATGTAATGTTACTTGGATAATGTGTGCAAGTATGGTTCGCACACAAAGACACGCTACACCTCCCTTTTACGGAAGAATGTTCATATAACCGAAAGTTTTATGGACATTCTTTTACAATTATGTATTATACTTAATTTATTTGGAAACAATTTTGTTACTTAATTACTAATAATAATTCTTATATTTTTACTGAATTTTACTTAATGTTTAGTTAATTATGGTAAGCCTTAAGTCTATTCTTATGTACTAGTTGTTCTTTATTATTTTTCTAACCTAAATTTAACTTCCTTAGCATAATTATCTATATTATGCAAAGGTGTTATTTCCTGAATACTACTAAACTGTTGAAACCCATTTGGAAGTCTACCAAAAACTAACTCATAGGGACAATAGTCATGAACTGAGGATGGCGTAGTGTTGTAACAGAATGTAAAATACTTGAGCCATTCATCCCAATCGGGTTTGTCAGCGGATATGTATGATCTTACATATTCGTTGAAAGTTCTGTGACTTCTTTCTACAGTTCCTAGAGTCTGGTGATGGTAAGCAGTTTTTCTATCTTCAAAAGGTTACACAATTCAGTAAGTATTGAGTTTTTGCATTCTGTGCCCATGTCCGAAATGAACGTCTTCATTGGACCATAAGTAAGAATAAAATGTTCAAATATTGATATCGCAATTGACTTTGCGTGTTTATCTTGTATAGTTACCGTTACAAGATATTTGGTCATATCACATATTATTGTGACGGCATATTCATTTCCGAAATATGATTTTGGTAGCGGACCTATAGTATCCACAATTACCGTATCAAAAGGTTTAGTTGGTGTATTTGTCAATGTTAATGGTATTTTTGTATGTTTCGTTATTTTAGTTGTTTGGCATTTTTGGCACATTTTAACGTATTTTGTATCTTTTTATTTTATTTATAGTTCTTGAAACACCGGAATGTCCACCCTCTGCGGGATCATCGTGGTATCGTTTCATTATTGTTATTGATTTGGCATTTGTTACGTGGATCACCTCGTTAAGTAGCGCTACTTTTAATAATTTATTGCCCATTTCTTTAAGTTCATTAATAGATTTAAATTCGAAAATTTTTTTACTAGGTGCCACTTGTACTTTATGAATATTTAATTTACCGGCCACTTCTTCAAGCCCAGGGAAAAATTGTCCGAAGTCAAATTTCCCATTAGTAAACAATTCATCTATTTTAATACATGCTGTTATAGATTTGACACGTTTAATATAAATTTTTTGTGGTGTAAACTTTAGCTTACAAAATTTTTTGACGTCAGAATTTATAATTAGTACAAATATATTGGGCTTCTCATTTTCATTATTTAAATGCCGTTTGTTTATTGTAATTGGATATTTTTCAAGTGCTTTGTTTGTCATTGATCGAGTTGTTCCTTTATATACATTGTTGTTTTTATTGTTTATTTCTTTCAAAGCATTTATTGTGATGCGCGATAAAGCGTCGGCCACATAATTATCTTTTCTCCTAAGATATTCTACAGTGAAATCATATTCTTCCAAGTCTAATCAAATTCTAGTTAGTTTTGAGCTCGAATTTTTAATGGAAAATAGGTAAGATAGCGGTCTGTGATTAGTGCGGACTAAGAAATGTTTTCCATATATATATGGTCTAAAATGCGTGATTGCCCAGTGTATCGCAGGTAACTCTTGTTCAATTGTTGATTTGTTGCTCTCGCCCTTTGTAAATATTTTTGAAGCGTTTGCTATTGGTAGATGTTTCCCTCATACTCTTAAGTTGGTACAGCTCCACAAGCATGCTTGCCTGCATCTGTTGTTATACAAAACTCTTTTGTAAAATCGGGATACTGAAGAAATGTCGGCCTCATTAATGCTTTCTTTACATATTTAAATGCCGAGTCATAATCTTCAGTCCATTCGAACTGCACGCTTTTTTGGAAAATCTTGTGAGATGTCTAGAGTACTCTGAAAATTTTTTAATAAATCTGCGATAATAGTTGCAAAATGCTACAAATCTCTTTGCACTATCTGCATCTTTTGGCTGTGGATAGTTTTTGATTACTGCATATTTACTATCATCTGGGAGTATTCCTTTATCGGTACATTTATGTCCTAAATATGTCACTTCCCTCATGAAAAATTAACATTTTTCAGGATGTAGTTTAAGGTTGCGTTTTCGATATAATTCAAATACATTTGTTCAGTTAGAAAGCATATGTTTTTTCGAACATTCTAGAACAACTAAGTCATACATGTAAAGGAATGCTTGGTCGGGTCGCAAACCAGTAAAAGCGAGTGTCATCATTCTTTGATAAGAATTGTGCGCTATTTTTAAACCATAAGGTAATCTATTAAATCTATACGATCCATTTGTTGTTGAAAATGAGGTAAGATCTCTAGAGTTTTTCTCTAATCCAATTTGGTGAAAACCGGACATTAGATCCAGACATGAAAAATACTTGGCTCTGCCGAGTTGGTCTTAAATGTCGTCTATTCTTGGTAATGGAAATTTGTCTGCTATTAACTTCTTATTTAATTGTCTATAATCCACTACAAGTCTCCATCTTTTTGTCTCAGAATTTGGTAGTGATTTCTTTGGTACTAACAGAATTGGACTGTTGTACTCTGAATTTGATGGTTCAACTATTTTATATTGTATTAGTGTTTTCACCTGTCTATCTATCTCCTCTTTGTGTGTATGTGGTTGTGAAACCTTTACTCTCAACTTTTGTTCATAAAAATTATTAATTGTTATAGTTTCTGATTCTAAACCGAAAATATCGCTGTATGATGAACAAAGCTCAGTTAATGAATTTTTAAATTGTTTTGAAAAATTATTCTGATTTTCAATGCGTATTTTTGGTCGGACTGCTTTCGACTATATCATATTAAGAAAGATTTTCGGTTTTTATTTTACTTTTATTTACAATTGTTATGGTGTTATTTGTATTTAGGATATGAATACATGCTTCATTTGATTTTACCAATGTGTTTGCAATAAAAACTCTTGGTTCAAGTTCTTGATTTGGAATTAATATTTCATTATCGCAATTAGTAAAATTAACTTTACGTATTACTTCTGATCTTGGTGGCGCAATAAGATTGTTGGTGTTGTTAGTAATTTGTATTTCTATAGGTTGTGGTATATTGAATGGTCGTAGTACTAAGTAGTCGTACTGCTGGTTGAAGTTTAATATACAATTATATTTCTTAATGAAATCCATACCAATGATTCCATAGCTTGGTATTAGGAATTCATTGTCTACTACTTTAAAATTATGAGGTATTAAATAATTTTTAAATTTTAAATCAAAAAATATACTATCTATAGATATAATTTCACATTGTCCTATTCCACTTAATGTTGAGATTTTGTGAGTGAAATGTCGGCACTGAATGAAATAACATAAGTTGAGATTAAGGTTATACAGTTTATTTTTTACTGTTCTTATCTTAGGGGATCTTCGGAGTTTTCCGAACCAATTTCATTTGAGCCTGTTGCCCGTACGTAGTGTCTATTTCCATTATTATTGTTATATCTTTGTCTGTTTCTGTTATTATAATAGTTGGTATTATTATTACCATTGTTATTATTGTTGAAATGATTGTTTCGTGGATAATTGTTTTTACCACGAAATCTTCTGTTATTTCCGCGATAATTGTTGAAGCTGGGTCTTTGGCCGAAATACAGAATGTCATTTTTCTGGCCAGTTGCTTCAGTGCAAATATTTACAAATTTTGTGACGGCTTCATTCATGTCACGAAATTGTCCTGCTTCCATGATAAGTTTCACCTTATCAATGTTGCAGTTTTTGGTAAGTGCTCTCACAGCTATTTGTGTGGAATATTTGCTAGCTAGTTCAGTAGTTAATCGGTCCGATATGTATGAATTTTCTAGTGATTTTGTAAGTGATTAAATTTCAGTGCAATAAACATTAGCAGTCTTATTGCTTTGCAAAGTGTTCATTATTTTTGCAGATAGAACCTCAACAGAATCACCTTTGACAGATTTCCTTAATTTATTTATAATATCTAATATGGTAGATTCACTGTCTTTGATGTTCCTAGCACTTCCTTTAAGTTTTGTTTTAATCAGGGATACCGCAATTTGTTCATGTGTACCTTTAATAGATTTTACCAACTGAAGTGAATCTATAAAAGATCTAAGGTTTTCTGATTTCTCTTCAAATTCTATTATCAGTTTTGAGGCTGTGCTTAGAAATTCTGCCACTGATTGGGTCATTTTTGTGTATTTTTGTGATCTGTCCGAGTCTGAATTTGATTCTTCTTCCGAAATGGGATCAAACTTTTCAGTATCCCTACAAGTTAATACAATATCTGTATTAATTTTCAATGATCCCTCCACTGAATGAGGTACTTTTTGATTAATTTTATATTTATCTAAAATTCTCACTAACTGGTCTCTTGAATTCCAATATATTTCTAATGTCTCCTTCTTATGTATTGTTGTAAATTTTTCCTTATATTTATATATTATTTCTCTAATTGCTTCTAATGAGGTTACTATTATATTTAAATGTCTCCTCACTGTCTCTGGACGTACATAAATATTTTTATTTATACATTTATATGATCTCTTAAAATTTTCTTTTTCTGATGAAATAATTTTATCAATCCATATTTTATTTATTTGTTATTCTATTTCATAGATTGGCTCTTTCTTATTCGACTTTTAGAAATAAATATTAATTTTCTTAATAAGCTAATAGTTTTCTTTTTTTTTTTATATAAAAATAAATATTAAATTTATTTTATTTTATCCTATTTTATTAAAAAGTTTTGGTCTTGTGTTAAAAAACAATGTATTTGCCACGAGCGATTTGTCGCTTACAGGCCCTACGAGTGCGGATTTAGGCGCACTTCGTTAAAAACTAATATAAGGATGTGTATACCTACTTATTTGATTTTTCTTATATTTTCTATTTTGATGATGTAAACAAAAGAAAAGATTTATCTTCAGGATCAGTACAGTTCTTGTGAACTGTATATAAATGCACTTTCACTACTAAGTCCGTAATAGCCAATTAACATTACAACGAAATCTAGTACTTTCGAGATTTCGAGCCAAATCTAGTTGTACAATACAAAATCTACTCCGTGACTAGATTTTGATGAAATCTATTCGAAATCCATTAGTACTTATTGATGCAACTATGTTTTTCCCCATATAGCACTAAAAACTACTTCCCTGCACAAGAAAAAAATGACTTATTAACAAAAAAAAAACAAAAACAATAATAGCTGCTTGTTAAAATTGTTAAAAAATTCAAAAATTTTGTAAAATAATAAAAAATGCAAATGACAAATAATAATGATAAAATAAATTAAGTTGATTATAAAGAAAATGTAATGCAAATATTTAAATGCCTATTTCTTTATATGTATGTGTTAAATAAAAAATTTCAGTCGGATTTTTGTTGTGAAAACCTAATCTCAGTAAAGTCAAACAAGTATAATGTAAACGAACTAGATTTGGAGGAAGATTTCAAATGAAATCTACTAGATTTCGATGTAATGTAAATGCCCTATAACAAGCAAAAAACAAAACGTACCTTTTTTTATTGAAGATCGTTGAGCTGTATGTATGTAAAAATTTGACCACCAGAAATCCAATGATGAATTCTCAGAGAGTATTTATTCCAATCCGGTTCGAATGGACCAACATGCTTGTGTGTAGAAACTGGAAGGAGCGCTGGATGGGAATCTGTTAATTATTCTCTGAGCCGATCGAATAAACAAAATAATTTATTTATTTTTTTTACTCAGAATTTGCCAAAAGACCAATAGGAAATATTTGCAGGAATTGAAAATCTTAATTAAATTAAGCGCTTTGTCTTAGTCTCGCTAAAACTCGAGAACTACTTGACCGATTTGTATGATTTTTTTTGTTTTGTTCGTCTAATCACGAGGAAGGCTTAGAAAAAAAGAAAGTTCAGAAAAGCCCAAATATAGGTTAAAAAATCGAAGAAAAGCGAAAATTGTGTTTTGTATGCAAATTTTACATTGCACCATAAATTGCTGTGGATTAGTCTGCTTAAACTCGATAATTGCTTGACCGATTTCAATGATTCTTTTTTGGTTTTTTTCGTCTAATCACGGCGTTGGTTGCGAAAAAAAGGAAGAAGAAGAAAAGCCAAAAAAAATCGATAAATCCCAAAATCTAAAATGTACGTTTTGTATGCAAATTTGACTTAATACCACCAAAAGGAATTGTATTTCTTCAGTTGTTGGCGGACCCATTGTTTGACAGCTGCACAGAAACAAACCAAACCCATTTAATCATCCTATTTAAATCAATTAAGCTTATAAAAAATGAATCATAAACAATATGTTTATGATTGAGCGTCATAATCTCTAAATTAATTTAACTGTTAGTGTAAAAAAATTTATTTTATATTTGTTTAACTTTCCAATAAATAATTATCCTTGGAGTTGTTCCCTTTTCACACTTTGCGTAAATTTGTTATTTCTTATTATGCAATTTTTATAATTTTACTACGTTTTTGTTGTCATGCAATTCATCTAAGCTAACAAATAATCATGCAAAACTATGTTTCAAACAGTGTAATATCGGCAATTTAAGCGCACACAAGTGGTTATTATTAAAGTGTAACAAAACAACAAAAACAACAAAACATTTTTTTTCATAGAAACCTAAGCAACAGTAACAAACAAATTGAAATCAGTACAACTTTTGTTAAAAAAAAAACACTAACTGTTTCACAAATATTAAAAACTTTAATGAATACACAATCAATTTCAATAACAATTTTAAAGTGATACAATTGGATAGAATTTCCAAAACAAAAGTGCATCTGAAGAATATATTTGAGTAAAGTGAGATTAATAACATTTATTAATAACATAACTTAACAGCCATTTTATTAAGGTAAGCTGGTGATATTGTAAATTTCAACAGATTTGGTTTGTGTAAAACTGATTTTGAATTTCGCATTTTGACAGTTTGCATTACAATGCCAAGAAGAAGGCGAGCAGACATAGGTCGTCGTAGTAAGTCGAATGTGAGGCGATCGAATTCGCGAGCGAACCGCAGTGATACCCAGCGCACGACGGATAACGAAAATAGTCGTGTTACCATGTCCCAGTTACACTCGAGATTGACTCAAACCCAAACACAAAGAATTCGTGCACATCGGACACTACAACAACTAGCACGGCAGAATGTACATGACCGACATCGCCGGCGCGGTGAACCTATAAACCTAGAACGAGCGGCATTTCTATGCGATTTGGAAATCGATTATAGTGCGCACATTTCAGTAAAGATTGTAGAAATTTCTGTCGTTTGTGCACATTGTAAGACCTTGAAATTTAGTGGTGAAAGTCATGGATTGTGTTGCGTAGGTGGAAAAGTAAAATTGCCGCAACTAGCCCTGCCACCAGAGCCTATACGGTTATTAGCTTTTGGAATAGGAAGTGATTCCAACAATTTCTTAGCCAATATACAAAAGTGCAACAGTTGCTTTCAAATGACGTTGTTCGGAGCAACGCATATTGCACAAGGCAATTTCATGCCCACCTTTAAGGTCATTTGAATGCATAAGAAAACACACTGAAATCATTTAACACAGTCAATTTCATATACCAGATTCAAGGCCAAATCTATCATTTAGTTGGAGCGCTGTTGCCACCACCGGATGTGGTCCATCAATTCTTGCAAATATATTTTATGGGCAATTCGGATGCTGAAGCTAATCAGCGTTGTACCCATAATTTGGCAACGAAGCGAGCCGTTATCAGAGAGTTGCAAACGTTTCTCCATCAGAATAACGAATTGGTCAAACTTTTCAAAATTGCGTTGGACCGGATGCCATCCAACAGCCATAACATCGTCATCAGGGCAGACAATTCAATTCGCTGACGAAGTTGCTGTTGTTATTGTCGGAGAAAATTCCGATCCCAGAGATATTGTGCTACAACGTCGGAACAATTAACTGAAACGCGTGTCAAAAACGCACAGGAGTTACGATGCTCTACAATATCTATTGATATTTTAGCAAGGTGAGGACGGATACCATTTTAAATGTTCATGTGCATCACCAAACATCACCCACATTGCAAATGACAGCAGAAATGCACAATGAGACATTGATCATGATAGAAGACATGTGCTTAATAATGTTGAATAAAGTACTGTCGGATTTGGGCATGATGTCACCTAATCGTCCACTGCACGTTACATTCAACCACGAGCTACGAAGAGAACAGCAATACGATACAGAAGCATTAATCGAGGCAGTTCGTACAAATGTTCCTAAATTAAATCAACAACAAAAAACTGAGTACAACAATAGAACTGGTGGTTTTTTAATATCTGTGCTTTTGGCATCGACTATATCGCAGTATGAAGTTGCCCTGGCATTGGCTTCGTCTGGAATAGCAGCTACTTTGTTAAAAGGCGCACGAACTGAACATTCGGCTTTGAAATTGCGACATAGCCAAAAATAGTGCAATGGCAAAGATTCTACAGCGATGCAAATTGATCGTTTGGGACGAATGTACCATGGCCCACAAAACGTTCCTAGAGGCGCTGGACAGAACGCTTCAAGACCTTCGTGACAAAACTATTTTTGGTGGAGCCATGATTCTGTTGTCCAGTGATTTTCGTCAGACTCTTCCTGTTATTCCACGATCAACTGCAGCTGACGAACTAAATGCATGCATCAAATCATCTGTTTTGTGGCGACATGTAAAGACCATCCGATTGACGACTAACATGCGAGTGTTTCTGCAACAACACCAAGATGGAGATGTGTTTTCGAAACAATTGTTGGACATTGGTAATGGGAAAATCGCAGTTGACATCTCGACTGGATTAATCACTTTGCCATCTGATTCCCGCCAGTTGACCGAAACAAAGGAAGAGCTCATTCAACGCGTCTTTCGACCATTGAAAAAAACAATAAAAATCATAATTGGCTGAGCGAATTGTTGTGATCTCAACACAACAACTCAAAGTTTTATTCCGGGACAATTGTTTCAAATCGCTTGACACAATTACCAACCCAGATGAAGCAGTCAACTATCCCCCAGAATTCTTGAATGCATTGGAATTGCATGGATTACCACCTCACAATTTGCAACTGAAAGTCGGCTCTGTCATCATCATGTTGCGTAATATCAACCAACTTCGACTTTGTAATGGAACAAGACTGGCTGTAAAAAATCTCATGAGCAACGTCATCGAAGCGACGATTATTAAGGTAAAATATAAAGGAGAGGATTTTTTGATTTCGCGCATCCCGTTGTCTCCAAATAGTATGCCATTCGAGTTTCAACGGCTGCAATTCCCTGTGCGTCTGACCTTCTCAATGACCATAAACAAATCACAAGTCCAGTCCCTAGAAGTTTGTGGAATTAACTTAGAGTTTCCGCGTTTCTCGCACGGACAGCTGTATGTTGCGTGTTCGCGTGTCGGTACGTCATTATCTTTATTTGTTAACGCGCCGCACAACAAAACAAAAAACATAGTTTACCAAAAAGCTTTGAATTGAATGTTTATTTAATTTTTATCTATTCATATAAATAAAGATACATTTATTTAAATTAAACAAGAAACGACTTTCATTTATTAACCAAAGAAAACTCAAACGCACAAGATGCGGCCAATATTGCCTATTTCAATTATTTGGAGTTGTAGGGATGATTGGAATTCATAACAGCTTATGAAGAAATATAATAAAATCAATGTTAGGTGGAACGAAATTCACCGGGTACAGCTAGTAGAAAATAAAACAAGTATTAGGATTATAGCTAATATAAGTAAATTTATTAATTAGATTTCTGTGGGGGATTACCTTTCACTACGGCTGCTAAAAATGCAAGAAGGATAAAAATCGTTATGAAAAAAACCGGCAACAGCATTTTTGACATTAAGTAAAGTTTACAGACGATTTAATCATTGTGAGCAAGGGAGAAAGCACGAATACTTGTAGCATTCAGCCTTGATATACGTTAATTACAAAGGGGAAAAACTTTGTACAGAACCTTTTAATGTCGACAACACTATGCAACAAATGGGAAGTTTTTTTTCCTTGAATAATCACTATATTTTTTTGATCCGCTATAGTCACCTAACTGCAAAAATCATCATTATTTCAAATTCTATGGCAAGGTTTTTTTTAAAAATTTTTTTTCTAAAAATTGAGATTTTTGAAAAGGCTGCTCCTCACATCTTATTATAACTTTGGAACGACTTACCGGATTTAGTTATGCAATCCGCTAAAACATTTTAAATTACGCCAGATTTAAGTTTCTCTAATATCATTTTTTAATTTAGCCATTATTTTTGGAGTTATTGAGACCGAAGTCACGAAAAAAATATTTTTTTTTTGTTTTTTTGTAAAAATTTTGAATTCAAAAAATTCATAAAAAATTTAAATCAACAAATACTTACCAGTTTTAGTGCTTAAACTCAAACCTGCATGTATTAGAAGTAAAATAAATTTTATTTCATGAAAATTCATGAATAAATTCCTGTTTTATTCCCGATAAAGTGAAAGTACCTACTTTGACATTTTTTATCGCAAATTTGTGTAGAGCTAAAACTTTTGTGATTTTTTAAAGGTTTGATTGCACAGTATTTTGTTTAATCCTTTATTTTTTATCATTTTTTCATAAAGCTGCATATATTAGAAAAAAAAATTATTTCATGAAAATCCATGGATAAATTCTTGTTTTATTCCCGATAAAGTGAAAGTATAAACAAAGTTATCAAGTAGTTATTTTTTTAAGCAACAAGATTTACAAAGCATAATCTAAAAATAATTTCGACTTTTGTTTTGTCGGCTATGATTTTCTGTGTTTGATTCTCTTGTTAGAAACATATTTTCATTTCATAGGCCCTAATAACGTTGTTCCATGGTCTGAAGTTGTTGATTAAATCACCAAGGTTTTCCGGAAAACAGTCCAGATGCGAGTGCAAGAAATGTATTCTTAGTGACATATTTACACCTTAAATAAGAAATTAGGAAAAATAAACAAATATGAATAAGAAAGTTCATTTTATATATACCGATTTTTGAATAGTTTTCAAGCAAATCACGGACGATTTCTTTGTAATTTGGACTCCTGATATTTCCTAGAAAGTTAGAAACAATTTATCGAAAAGAATTACACGCAGATTTCTCATTTGCTGATAATAAATTTTCAAAGTTAGAACTTAGAAGCAATTTTCGAATTAAAGGGCCATCGAAAACCCCTTCTGTGGGGGATAGTTTTTGATTACTGCATATTTACCATCATCTGGGAGTATTCCTTTATCGGTACATTTATGTCCTAAATATGTCACTTCCCTCATGAAAAATTAACATTTTTCAGGATGTAGTTTAAGGTTGCGTTTTCGATATAATTCAAATACATTTGTTAAGTTAGAAAGCATATGTTTTTTCGAACATTCTAGAACAACTAAGTCATACATGTAAAGGAATGCTTGGTCGGGTCGCAAACCAGTAAAAGCGAGTGTCATCATTCTTTGATAAGAATTGTGCGCTATTTTTAAACCATAAGGTAATCTATTAAATCTATACGATCCATTTGTTGTTGAAAATGAGGTAAGATCTCTAGAGTTTTTCTCTAATCCAATTTGGTGAAAACCGGACATTAGATCCAGACATGAAAAATACTTGGCTCTGCCGAGTTGGTCTTAAATGTCGTCTATTCTTGGTAATGGAAATTTGTCTGCTATTAACTTCTTATTTAATTGTCTATAATCCACTACAAGTCTCCATCTTTTTGTCTCAGAATTTGGTAGTGATTTCTTTGGTACTAACAGAATTGGACTGTTGTACTCTGAATTTGATGGTTCAACTATTTTATATTGTATTAGTGTTTTCACCTGTCTATCTATCTCCTCTTTGTGTGTATGTGGTTGTGAAACCTTTACTCTCAACTTTTGTTCATAAAAATTATTAATTGTTATAGTTTCTGATTCTAAACCGAAAATATCGCTGTATGATGAACAAAGCTCAGTTAATGAATTTTTAAATTGTTTTGGAAAATTATTCTGATTTTCAATGCGTATTTTTGGTCGGACTGCTTTCGACTATATCATATTAAGAAAGATTTTCGGTTTTTATTTTACTTTTATTTACAATTGTTATGGTGTTATTTGTATTTAGGATATGAATACATGCTTCATTAGATTTTACCAATGTGTTTGCAATAAAAACTCTTGGTTCAAGTTCTTGATTTGGAATTAATATTTCATTATCGCAATTAGTAAAATTAACTTTACGTATTACTTCTGATCTTGGTGGCGCAATAAGATTGTTGGTGTTGTTAGTAATTTGTATTTCTATAGGTTGTGGTATATTGAATGGTCGTAGTACTAAGTAGTCGTACTGCTGGTTGAAGTTTAATATACAATTATATTTCTTAATGAAATCCATACCAATGATTCCATAGCTTGGTATTAGGAATTCATTGTCTACTACTTTAAAATTATGAGGTATTAAATAATTTTTAAATTTTAAATCAAAAAATATACTATCTATAGATATAATTTCACATTGTCCTATTCCACTTAATGTTGAGATTTTGTGAGTGAAATGTCGGCACTGAATGAAATAACATAAGTTGAGATTAAGGTTATACAGTTTATTTTTTACTGTTCTTATCTTAGGGGATCTTCGGAGTTTTCCGAACCAATTTCATTTGAGCCTGTTGCCCGTACGTAGTGTCTATTTCCATTATTATTGTTATATCTTTGTCTGTTTCTGTTATTATAATAGTTGGTATTATTATTACCATTGTTATTATTGTTGAAATGATTGTTTCGTGGATAATTGTTTTTACCACGAAATCTTCTGTTATTTCCGCGATAATTGTTGAAGCTGGGTCTTTGGCCGAAATACAGAATGGCATTTTTCTGGCCAGTTGCTTCAGTGCAAATATTTACAAATTTTGTGACGGCTTCATTCATGTCACGAAATTGTCCTGCTTCCATGATAAGTTTCACCTTATCAATGTTGCAGTTTTTGGTAAGTGCTCTCACAGCTATTTGTGTGGAATATTTGCTAGCTAGTTCAGTAGTTAATCGGTCCGATATGTATGAATTTTCTAGTGATTTTGTAAGTGATTAAATTTCAGTGCAATAAACATTAGCAGTCTTATTGCTTTGCAAAGTGTTCATTATTTTTGCAGATAGAACCTCAACAGAATCACCTTTGACAGATTTCCTTAATTTATTTATAATATCTAATATGGTAGATTCACTGTCTTTGATGTTCCTAGCACTTCCTTTAAGTTTTGTTTTAATCAGGGATACCGCAATTTGTTCATGTGTACCTTTAATAGATTTTACCAACTGAAGTGAATCTATAAAAGATCTAAGGTTTTCTGATTTCTCTTCAAATTCTATTATCAGTTTTGAGGCTGTGCTTAGAAATTCTGCCACTGATTGGGTCATTTTTGTGTATTTTTGTGATCTGTCCGAGTCTGAATTTGATTCTTCTTCCGAAATGGGATCAAACTTTTCAGTATCCCTACAAGTTAATACAATATCTGTATTAATTTTCAATGATCCCTCCACTGAATGAGGTACTTTTTGATTAATTTTATATTTATCTAAAATTCTCACTAACTGGTCTCTTGAATTCCAATATATTTCTAATGTCTCCTTCTTATGTATTGTTGTAAATTTTTCCTTATATTTATATATTATTTCTCTAATTGCTTCTAATGAGGTTACTATTATATTTAAATGTCTCCTCACTGTCTCTGGACGTACATAAATATTTTTATTTATACATTTATATGATCTCTTAAAATTTTCTTTTTCTGATGAAATAATTTTATCAATCCATATTTTATTTATTTGTTATTCTATTTCATAGATTGGCTCTTTCTTATTCGACTTTTAGAAATAAATATTAATTTTCTTAATAAGCTAATAGTTTTCTTTTTTTTTTATATAAAAATAAATATTAAATTTATTTTATTTTATCCTATTTTATTAAAAAGTTTTGGTCTTGTGTTAAAAAACAATGTATTTGCCACGAGCGATTTGTCGCTTACAGGCCCTACGAGTGCGGATTTAGGCGCACTTCGTTAAAAGCTAATATAAGGATGTGTATACCTACTTATTTGATTTTTCTTATATTTTCTTTTCTTCTTCGGGTTTCCACTCGTTCTATTTTGATGATGTAAACAAAAGAAAAGATTTATCTTCAGGATCATTTATTTTTGTGTTGTTTGCTCTTTGGAGGATCTTCTTCGTTGGGCAGAGTAGGCTTTCTCCGCCTTCTTCTCTATTTTCTTCCACATCATGCCTCTTGGCCAGGCGGTATTAAAATTTTTTTGATTTATAAGGATGCTTATTACAATTTAGCACTTCTTCTTTAAGGGTGCTTTTAAGCACTTCCTTTTACTTCTCTTTTAAGAGTGCTTTAAATAAAAGAAGAGTGCCATGTAAATAAAAGAAATGATTTTAATTTATTTTGATTCTTTATTTCTGTGCGGATAGTACGCACTGTTTGATATTGAAATTAGTATTAGTTTTACATTGGAATTGTTCCGAGTTTTATACATAATTAATGCAGATTAAGCATTTTAGTTACAGTGGAAGGTATAACGGTTTGCTTGAGAATTAAATTCAATCTCGTATCCAATCGTTCAACATAAAGAGTGTTGATAGTATTGCTATTGATCGATTGTGTTTGATCGTACCAATATAAATATTGCATAGATATACACACAAACACACGACACACAGCACACAATACTCAAGTGCTTTATTCATGTTACATTAAAACATGCGCCGAGTAATTTGTATGTAATGTTACTTAGATAATGTGTGCAAGTATGTTTCGCACACAAAGACACACTACACTATCAACAAATAACCGCCAGTCACTTGGTACTTTTCATTCTGTCTGTCGCGGTCGTTGAAGATAGACGTGTTTTCTAAACTCGGCATACGGTTTATTTTTTTTTGAACAAATAAAGTATAAAAAAAGTAAATACAAGAAAAAGAAAAAAAAAAAAAAAATTACATGTATGTACATACATACATAAACACACATTTTTTCATTATCGGTGTTGATAAACAATAACAAATAAGAAGAGCACAACTGTAAACAGTAAAAGAAAAAAAAAAAACTCTTATGAGTGCAAACAGTAGAAATGCATATATCACAGTGAGTGTTAGCGAAAAAAATACAGAAATAAAAAAAAGAATCGATGATAGCAAATACCTAACGGCTAAACCTATTACTCGTACGCGATCCCTCTCGCCGTCTGTATTTAATAACACGGTTGATACAATAACAAATACAAAACCTGCTAGCGTTGCCTCAACAGCAAAAACAATTTTAATAAGTGATGTAAATATTAACCCCCAATCAGGCATAATAGAAAACTCAGTATCACCTTCGGTGTCTAATAATACGGTTGATATTAATACAATAAAAAATATAAAACCTGCAAGAGGTGCCTCAGCGGCAAAAACGATTTTAATAAGTGATGAAAATATTACCCTCAAATCAGGCATGATGGAAAACTCAGCTCCACAAGTAAAAAGTGGTCAAAAGCCTCAAGTACAAGTTGGTATGGACAGGTACATAACAGTGCTTAAACGGGGTCGCAGCCCTACCTCTGCAGCAGTTGCTTCGGCCTCAAAAGTACCATCTTTTGATAAAATAAATTCTCAAAATCGATTTGCAATTCTGGAGGATGAATCCTCTGAAGCACCAAACGTCATAAAATCGTCCAAGCCTCCCCCGATATATCTTAGGGAGCAAAACTCAAATGAGCTCATAAAGAGTTTGATATCGGTGATAGGTGAAAATTCGTTTTACGTAGCTAATATCAAGCGTGGTAGTATAAACGAGACAAAAATACAAGTCAATAATGAGAATGATTTTCGCAAAATTATAAACAAATTTGAAGTACTTAAAAAAAACTTTTATACATACCAACTGAAAAGCAGTAAAGGTCTAGAGGTAGTGATTAAGGGAATTGATTCATGTGTGGACCCAGAAGAGGTAAAAACATTCCTCGAAGAAAAAGGCTTCAAAATAAAACATGTAGTAAATATAAAAAATAGAGAAAAAAACCCCCAACCACTTTTTCGAGTGGAGTTTGAACCCGGCGACGTAAAGCTTAAAAAAAATGAAACGCACCCTATTTACAATTTGAAATATATTCTCTATAGAAGAGTAACTATAGAAGAGCCACACAAAAGAAATGGTCCCGTTCAGTGTTTAAACTGTCAAGAATATGGTCATACTAAGGCATATTGCTATTTACCCCCTGTTTGCGTAGTATGTGGTGAATTACATGGTACAGATCTTTGCGATAAGTCTAAAACCGACCCCAACGTAAAAAAATGTAGCAACTGTGGCGGTAATCACACTGCCAATTATAGAGGATGCCCTGTATATACCATCGTCAAGCAGTCAGTTGGACCGAAAACTAATCCCCCTCAAATGCTGGTAACAAATCAAGTAAGCACTGGTGACATTTAGGCCCCGCAGCCTAGTAATAACAGAACCTCTTATGCTAACGTCGTAAAATCAAACCATGCGCCAACGCAAGGTGCTGCGCCAAGTAATGATGAAACTCCAGTTTCAAATTTAAGTCGTCTAGAAAAAACCATGGAAACATTAGTGCAAACAGTAACAAATTTTACGAACACAATGGGTAATATGATGCAGGAAATTCTTAGAATGCAATCGATGTTATTGCAATCTGTACTTAACAAGCCATGAACTGTTTAAAAATCTGTTTTTGGAACGCGAACGGCATCCGCCAACATAAAAATGAATTAGAATACTTTCTTAAAAATAAACAAATTGATGTCATGATGGTTTCTGAAACTCATTTGACCTCAAGAAATACGTTTAACATCAATGGTTATATACTATATGATACCAAGGACCCTCGAGATAGAGCTTGTGGTGGTTCTGCCATTTTGATAAAAAATCGAGTCAAACACTACCTAATGTGTGATCATCGTGAGGATTATCTCCAAGCAACGAACATTTGTGTTGAAGAGCTGAATCGTAGCATTGTAATCTCATCTTTATACTCTCCACCTAGATTTTCAATATCAGAAAGCCAATATTGTGAATATTATAAATCACTAGGACCCTGTTTCCTGGCCGCTGGCGATTATAACGCTAAACATACCTTCTGGGGGTCACGACTAATAACACCAAAGGGTCGTGTTTTGTTTAATACAATCTCTAAAATGAATTTAAATGTTGTCGCGAGCGGCCAACCAACATATTGGCCTGCTGACCCGCAAAAAATTCCAGATGTCATCGATTTTGGCGTGGTTAAAAACATCCCCACAGAAACGATTCACGTTGAAGCTTCCCTAGAATTATCTTCCGACCACACACCTACAATTGTTACTATAATGAACCCCAATAGAATTGTATCTCCGACTGGTTACCTAGCGACGTCAGCCACACAAATAAATTGGTTAAAATATAAAAAATATCTCAGTGCCCATTGCACAGAAAATATTCCGCTCAGTACACCGGAGTATGTAGATCGCTCTATTGATAATTTTGACAGTTTTCTGAAACTAGCTGTTCAACATTCCAATATTGCCCCCAAAAAAACAAAAACTATTAAAATATATTCCACAGATGTCGAGCGTCTCTTGTCTGAAAAAAGGAGGGCACGAAGAGAGTGGCAATTGCACAGATCTCCTCAACTTAAGAACTTGCTAAAAGAGTGTACAAAAAGATTAAGAAAGTTATTGCAGACTCAGAAAACGGCTTCTCTGGAAAAATATCTTAAGGAACTTGATGCAACTCCACAATCGGACTACTCATTATGGCGTGCAGCTAGAAACCGCAAAAGGCCAGTTGTTTCTAAACCACCATTAAGAAACTTGAATGGAAGTTGGGCAAGAAATGATGTTGAAAAAAGAAATCTGTTTGTAAGCCACTTGAAAAACGTATTTACACCTAATATATCTCACAATATTGCGGTCGATTTACCACCTGTTGCTGCTAGAGCAGCTATTCCCCTAAGATTTGAGATGAGAGAAATCGAAAAGGTTATATGTGACTTAAACACTAAGAAGGCACCTGGCATTGATAAGATCAGCAATAAAATGCTATTAGGGCTACCTCGCGTAGCAAAGAAAATTATTCTTTTTATTTTTAATGCTATTTTACGCCTTGAATACTTTCCTCAAAAATGGAAGGTTTCCTTAGTTACCATGATACCAAAGCCAGGTAAAGATCATACGAAAGTTGAGTCTTATAGGCCTATTAGCTTATTATCAAATATGTCAAAGCTATTTGAGAAATTATTAGTTTCAAAGTTAACACCGATTTTAAGTGAAAATAGATGTATTCCAAACCATCAATTCGGATTTAGAAGAAAACACAGCACAATTGAACAAACTCATCGAATAGTAAATGTCATAAGAAAAACATTTGAAGAAAAAAAATATTGCTCAGCACTCTTCATCGATGTTTCGCAAGCTTTTGACAAAGTCTGGCATGAAGGCTTATTACACAAATTGAAGCAAAATTTACCAGCAAACACACACAAACTGTTAGAAAGCTACTTAGTCGGTCGTCAATTTATTATTAAAGAAGGAAATTACTTAAGTTCACCTCAGCCGATTGGCGCTGGAGTCCCACAGGGCAGCATCCTGGGCCCTCTATTATACTTAATTTATACTTCGGACATGCCAACAAACAACTACACCCAAACTTCAACATTTGCAGACGACACAGCTTTTCTAAGCGTCCACGAAAACCGTTATGAAGCATCTCGTTACCTACAGCATCATATATTTCAACTAGAAATATGGCTAAGACAATGGAGGATAATGGTCAATGAGCAAAAATGCGTACATATAACATTCACCCTGCGCCGGGAATCTTGCCCCCCTATTACAATCAATAATCAAATTATTCCTCAACATTCGCATGTAAAATATCTCGGTATACATCTGGATCGGCGATTAACGTGGAAATGCCATATAGAGGCAAAATTAACTCAAATGAAACTAAAAGCCATCCAAATTCATTGGCTTATTGGAAGAAATTCTGTTCTTAGACTCGATTGCAAGCTTCTACTTTACAACTCTATCTTAAAGCCTATCTGGTGCTACGGTATTCAACTATGGGGCACTGCCTCGGCCTCTAATATCGAAAAAATTCAAAGGCGCCAAAATAAACTTCTTCGTATAATCACAGCCGCCCCCTGGTATGTTAAAAACTCAAACATTCATAAGGATCTCAACGTGCCATTAGTAAAAACTATGATTACAAAATATGCAGTAAAATATTTAAAAAGACTTGAACAACACCCAAATCCTTTAGCTCGAAATATTTTAAATCATGGCGGCCACACTCGCTTAAGGAGAAGAGACACTGCAGCACTTACCCAACTAGATGAGAGATAAACACCTATATAAGTGAACAGAACCCGTGATGAAGAAAATTTTTGTCTGGCACTGGCAGGACATAAATAAAGTATTAGGTTAAGATTTGATAAATTATTGTTAGTTCATATTAAATATATGAAGATTCAATAAATAAATAACAAAAAAAAAAAAAAAAAAAAAAAAAAAAAAAAAAAAAAAAAACTTGGTACTTTTAGTAGGTACTTTTACTTTATCGATCATAGAATAATTAATAGCCCATCGATTTTCAAGTAGCTTTAGGAAAAATAGTAAAACTAGTATGTACCTGATTTCCATTATTCCAATAAAAATTAAAATAAAATAGGCATACTCGCAGGTAGTCACAACTAGAACATGGTATACCGAAAGTCTCAAATAGGACGCATGTAAATTAGTTATATAAAGACAACACAATAAAAAGGATTAAAAAATATTGTGTAATAAACAGGGTTAAAACGTTGAAAATCACAAACGTTTTAGCTCTACACAAATTTGCGATAAAAAAAATGTCAAAGTAGGTACTTTCACTTAATCGGGAATAAAACAGGAATTTATTCATGAATTTTCATGAAATAAAATTTATTTTACTTCTAATAAACGCAGCTTTGAGCTTAAGTACTAAAACTGGTAAGTATTTTTTGAATTCAAAATTTTTACAAAAAAATATTTTTTTCGCCACTTAGGTCTCAATAACTCCAAAACTAATGGCTTAATTAAAAAATTATATTAGAGAAACTTAAATCTGGCGTAATTTGAAATGTTTCGACGGATTGCATAACAAAATCGGGAACGTCGTTCCAAAGTTACAATAAGATGCGAGGAGCAGCCTTTTCAAAAATCTCAATTTTTAGAAAACAATTTTTTAAAAAAACCTTACCATAGAATTTGAAATAATGATGATTTTTGCAGTAAGGTGACTATAGCGGATCAAAAAAAATATAGTGGTTATTCAAGGAGTTTTTGCTTGTTGCATAGTGCAATCAGAGGAGGGATTGTGGCATTAACACGCACTGTTAATATTGAATAAAATATAGATATTTTACGAATAAATATATTTTTTTTAACATTTATTTTTGTCAAAAAACAAACTACCCAAAATTAATGTTTTTTTCATACTTATATTGTTATGTAGTTTGACTTTTTGTCGGTTTAAATGTATTTTTTAAAAGTAAAAATTCATAAATGAAAATTTAAAAATTAATGTAAACTATTTCATTTATTTTTAATTATATTAAATTTGTTAAATAAATTTAAGTTGTTTCAAATTAATTTTCTTTTGAATGTAGCTATATAATATTTGGAGTGTATACGTGTAGAAAACTACATAAAATGTCCGTAAATTTTTAATAGGATAAACCATTTTCGTTAAATCTTGCTCTTATTTTAACAAAGACATGGGTAAAGCTAGTTAATATATAAAAAATATTTGTTTTAGTTGCTCTCACTATTCCTCCCAACTTTTAACTCTAATGAAAAGAAGCTTAAATATTTATTAAAAAAGCTAAATAGTATGCCAAATGAAAATTTTGTGGCAAAATCTAAGTTTTTAGAGCTGAATTTGGCTGCAAAAATGGTCACACTAGTTAAATTCTTCAGTAAATTTCGCACAAACATGCAGGCCTATCGTTCGTCGAATAAAGTCGCAATTTGATCTTTTTTTGGCGGTGTGCGGTTTTTTGTGAGACTTTTTAAACTTATCTAATTTCACGACTTTTTCTTATCAAAAAACCCCTTAAAATTACGAGCAGTGCCGTAGTCTGCCATCGTCGTCATTATATTAAAAGAAATCAACAAATTCTTCGTTTATCAATATTGCCTTTTTCCTTTTGCAACATTGACATGTATAAAATATTGGACAGCTTTTAAGAAAATTGAAACAAAAATATGTCAATTCAAACAAATACAATATTTTGCAAAATTATTCAAAAGCATCAACTATTTAAGTAACTAATCTTTTAATTGAGCCGGAAAATTTTAACACCGCTACATACTTTCTTTTTTTATTTAGTTTGATTTTTTCATGTTTGGTATGCTTTATGTATTGTTATTGATAAATAAAAATAGTTTTGCGAGTTTCATTTCCTAAAAAGAGTTTTTTGGCCCCATTTATATTTAAGTACATGTATTTATAAAACGAACCATTGTATCACATTTTAATAATGCACATCGGCAGCCCTGCAAACATGTAACATAGTTTGTGTGTTGCCATTGATTTCGTTATTGTTGTTGTTTTTTTTTTCTTTTTAAATAGGCTGTGGTGGGTTCAATTTCTTTGTTTAATTTCACCTATTCACCTATTATACAGAAACAACAAACTCATACAATGAAATTTGTTTTAAATAAAAATGTATTGATACGGTTTATTTAATTATGAATATAAACAGCAGTTCTATGTGCCTCAGTGGCTGAATGGTCAAGCTGCTCTCCCACAAATATTTCCCTGTGAGTGGTCGGTTTCAAATCCTTCTTACTCCATCAATTTTTCTTTTGTCTTCCGATTTGGATGAAATGCACCAAGGTTAGTGCTATTGGATAATAGTTTAGACACAAATGTTCAACCAGATCGGTAAAAAAGTTTCTGAGTTAGAGGGGGCCAAACTGGTGTTCTTGCTCATCTATCTATCTTATCTATTGGTGTTAGCAAAATTTGTCCCAACCAAATAAGATAGCTATTTCTTCAATCTTTCGAAGAAATTATTTTTTTTTTAAATTATTTTTAAATTAAAAATTTTTTTTAAAGTTAAAAAATTTAAAAAAAAAACAAAAAAATTTTATAAAACGATCTTTTTTAGATTATTTATCTTTTTGTTATTATTATTATTATTTTATATTAATTTAATTATTATTACAAATAAAAAAAAATTTAATTTGTCAACATCTCTATAGAAAAAAGTGATTTTATTCCTGGGATTAACATATTGTGGGTATTACAGTATCGAGGGTATGAAATGCTAGTTAGGTATGTTAAATGCCGTCGGAAAGGTTAATTGGTCTAGTTTCTCAGCATAAGTTTTATTTTTAAGATTTTAAAAACACTTACACACAAATGGGAAAAAATTCAAAATAGTGCATATGCTAAAAATTTAAAAATACTCGTCTTGACTTAGAAACAATTTTTTTAACCAGAACTACTTTAAAGGAGAAGACCGAAACTTTCTTTTGAGCAAAAAAAAAAATCATCCAAATCGGAAGGCATCAAGTTGGGTCACTTGACATGAAATCCCCCATAGTTATAAATTTATATATATATACATATAAATTTATATATATATATATATTTTTATATAGGTATATGGATTTTATATATTTAGGGTTATTAAAAGCAATCAACAAATTAATCTTCGCTTGGCAACATTGCCTTTTTATTATTTTGCAACATTGACATGTAGGTATAAAATATTAGGCAGCTTCTTACCAAATTTATTCAAAAATATGTGCATACAAATATATATAATATTTTTGCAAGTTGGTTTGAAAGCATCAACGATTTAACAACGTTACATGCTTTTTATATATAGTTTGGTTCTTTTATGTTTCGTATATTTTATGTAGTGCAATTGATAAATAAAATAAAAAAATAATTTTCTTTGACTTGTCGGGTTCAAATCCCACTCCATCAAACTTTTTTTTTTTTTTAAATATATGTGACTTAAACACTAAGAAGGCACCTGGCATTGATAAGATCAGCAATAAAATGCTATTAGAGCTACCTCGCGTAGCAAAGAAAATTATTCTTTTTATTTTTAATGCTATTTTACGCCTTGAATACTTTCCTCAAAAATGGAAGGTTTCCTTAGTTACCATGATACCAAAGCCAGGTAAAGATCATACGAAAGTTGAGTCTTATAGGCCTATTAGCTTATTATCAAATATGTCAAAGCTATTTGAGAAATTATTAGTTTCAAAATTAACACCGATTTTAAGTGAAAATAGATGTATTCCAAACCATCAATTCGGATTTAGAGGAAAACACAGCACAATTGAACAAACTCATCGAATAGTAAATGTCATAAGAAAAACATTTGAAGAAAAAAAATATTGCTCAGCACTCTTCATCGATGTTTCGCAAGCTTTTGACAAAGTCTGGCATGAAGGCTTATTACACAAATTGAAGCAAAATTTACCAGCAAACACACACAAACTGTTAGAAAGCTACTTAGTCGGTCGTCAATTTATTATTAAAGAAGGAAATTACTTAAGTTCACCTCAGCCGATTGGCGCTGGAGTCCCACAGGGCAGCATCCTGGGCCCTCTATTATACTTAATTTATACTTCGGACATGCCAACAAACAACTACACCCAAACTTCAACATTTGCAGACGACACAGCTTTTCTAAGCGTCCACGAAAACCGTTATGAAGCATCTCGTTACCTACAGCATCATATATTTCAACTAGAAATATGGCTAAGACAATGGAGGATAATGGTCAATGAGCAAAAATGCGTACATATAACATTCACCCTGCGCCGGGAATCTTGCCCCCCTATTACAATCAATAATCAAATTATTCCTCAACATTCGCATGTAAAATATCTCGGTATACATCTGGATCGGCGATTAACGTGGAAATGCCATATAGAGGCAAAATTAACTCAAATGAAACTAAAAGCCATCCAAATTCATTGGCTTATTGGAAGAAATTCTGTTCTTAGACTCGATTGCAAGCTTCTACTTTACAACTCTATCTTAAAGCCTATCTGGTGCTACGGTATTCAACTATGGGGCACTGCCTCGGCCTCTAATATCGAAAAAATTCAAAGGCGCCAAAATAAACTTCTTCGTATAATCACAGCCGCCCCCTGGTATGTTAAAAACTCAAACATTCATAAGGATCTCAACGTGCCATTAGTAAAAACTATGATTACAAAATATGCAGTAAAATATTTAAAAAGACTTGAACAACACCCAAATCCTTTAGCTCGAAATATTTTAAATCATGGCGGCCACACTCGCTTAAGGAGAAGAGACACTGCAGCACTTACCCAACTAGATGAGAGATAAACACCTATATAAGTGAACAGAACCCGTGATGAAGAAAATTTTTGTCTGGCACTGGCAGGACATAAATAAAGTATTAGGTTAAGATTTGATAAATTATTGTTAGTTCATATTAAATATATGAAGATTCAATAAATAAATAACGAAAAAAAAAAAAAAAAAAAAAAAAAAAAAAATATATCAGTGTTTGTTATTCTAACCTTTTATGACCAAAATCCTTAAAAAGGTATATTTCTATTATATCATTATACCATCTTTTTATACCCTTTACCGATTTTTAATACCCTTCACCGAAGGTAAAAGGGTTTAACTAACTTTGTCATTCCGTTTGTAATTTCTACAATATTGCTCTTAGACCCTATAAAGTTATATATTCTGGCTCCTTATGAGAAAGGAAGTTCAAATCCGGTTGTCCGTCTGTCCGTGCGTCTGTTGAAATGGGTTTTCCGGAGACCCAGGATATGATGGGGACTTGGTTGGTATATATTTTTGTCAGAAATGCTCGTTTTAATTTTGCCATTGAAATTCAGTAAGATCGGTCCATAAATGGCTGAGATATGAGCAAAAAATCACGACTACATATAATTCCATAAATTCCATATTATTGTTGTTTTTCGTTTCTTTTTTCTGTTTATCTGGAAGGCGACAAGAATCATGGCTTTCTAATTTAGTACAAAAATATTGGTTACCAATTCTCTAAAAAAAATGGCGGGATTGGAGAAGTGCGTGTGGCACTTCCCATACAAACATTACACATTTCTTTATATCTGGAGAACGAAACGAGCTAAAGTTCCCAAATTTAATACAAACATATCGGTTATCAGGATTGGAAAAGTAGGCGTGGTACCTCCCGTACAAAGACATTATTGAAAATACTCAAAAAATGGTCAAGAAAACATAGAAATTTAAAATTTTAGGGCACTAGTATGACCTATAGACACGCTTTATATATATATATATCAAAATAACGGATTTGTGGCAGAATGTATATCCCAAAAATACAGAAACTTTTTTCCCAGAAATGGAAGAGTTATAC
The DNA here is from genome assembly GCA_943735925.1 of Pollenia amentaria. Taxonomy (NCBI): domain Eukaryota; kingdom Metazoa; phylum Arthropoda; class Insecta; order Diptera; family Polleniidae; genus Pollenia; species Pollenia amentaria. The sequence goes on from OX031010.1 coordinate 75,178,953, forward strand.
CCAAAAAAAAATAAGGCCGGGATTCACTTTCCTACACAATCGTACGATTCATTCACACGAAAATCTGACGGTATTCTATCCGACATTAAAAAAATGTCTGCAAAATCTGCTGTCAATGCTACACTATCCCACAAGGAAGATGCAAACTCAAATGACGCTTCTACTTTACAAGAAAATGCAACTCTGATCGCATATAAACATAAACATTTGCAAATCGGACAGGCTTGTCAAAAAAATCTGTCACTTAATTCATTTTTAAGCCACACTGTCATACATTATCAGCACACACGATTTTTTTGACATATCGTGCGACTAAATAGGATAGTGAATACCGGCCTTTACTTAACACAAACAGCTGCCTTGAAGTTAACAGTGTTGTTTAAAATGTTACAGAATGGCAAAATCATTAACTTGCTTGTGAGATAAGGGAGACGGTGGGGGATAAGGTAACATGGGCGGTTAATACTTTTGGGTCTTACAAATCGGCAGGACCAGATGGTATATTTCCGGCTATGCTACAGAATATCCAGGGATCATCACTCCTGTTGCTGCCGACAATTAGCGATGTCAGGTTAAGGGCGCTGGGCGAACTGTCAGCATGGGCGACTGATAAGGATTTGGGGGTTAATCCGGAGAAGACAGAATTATGGATGCTGTGCTTGGTGGGAGGCATTGAAACTAGCTAGTCGGAGGGACCTTCTGTTTAAGGATCAGAGGTGTGCTTCGATCGGCATGACAGGTGCCTTGAGAAGTACCCCTCAGGCGGCTCTGGATATTATTCTTCATCTTCTGCCTATAGAGCAGTATGTGATACAAATGGCAGCAAGGAGCATTCTTAGGCTGAGGGAGCTAGGACTGTTGGGAAATTTCACGGAGGGTCACTCGCGGATCTTAAGTGAAAGTAGTACTAGTGGTTATCACCTAGGCTCGCCCGGCTCGACGTATTATTTGGGCACCAGGGTCTATTTTGGGCGTTTGCCAGGTGTGATATTGTCTTCTAGGGAGAGCTGGTCAGATGATGGGCACGGGTGCGGGGGTCTAAATTGAGGATCTGGACATCAGAAGGTCATATAGACTTCCCGACGACTGCAGTGTATTTCAGGCGGAGCTTCTGGGGGTTCTCAGGGCCGTGGAAATGGTAGGGGCTAACATCGCCAAGGGCTCGGAGTTCACTATGTGGACAGACAGGCGGCTCTTAGGGCCTTGATGGGCTGTTATGTGAACTCCAAGCTAGTGGACGATTGCAGGAGGGATCTAGGAGTAATCTTAGGGCATTATGTTGTGAGGCTTTGCTGGGTACCGGGTTACTGCAACATCACCGGCATCGAGATAGGTGATGAGTTGGCAAGACTGGGCTCGGAAATGGAAGATCTTGACAGTTTGCAAGTGGTCAGGCCTCCAATGGGCCTCTACTTTGGGAGAATTAGGGAATGTATTCTGAACAGGACTAATTGGGCTTGGCGGGGCCGAACGGACTGCCAAGTATCGCGCACGCCGATGCTTAGTAGGTCAAATTCGGACGCGCTGCTGGGTAAGAGTAGGGCCTGCGTCAGGACCATGATAGGTATTATCACGGGCCACTGTATGATAGGCAGAATGGCGGTGAGAATGGGGTCTGGCCTGTCGGATATATGTAGACTGTGTGAGGACCCGGAGGAGTTCGAGACAGTTGAGCACTTTCTGTGCCACTGTCCCAGGCTACAGAACAGCAGGCTGAGGTGGATAGGCAGCAGATTCCTGCAGGAATTGGAAGATGTCTCGGGCTGCGGGCTCGAGAACCTGACGGGATTCGTAATGGGAATGACCTGGTTGCGCGGCAGGAGGCTGGAAACATGTAGGGTAGTTTTCCTGTTTGCTAGGGTTGTTTGTGCTTGTGCTGTCCGATTTCTTATCTTCTACTATCTTCCTTTCCTGTGCTTTCATCATTTACTCCTCCTATTCGTTCACACTAGATTTCTTTCTCTTTTTTCCTTCTTTCTTTCACTAATTAAGGACCAATTTGGTCTTTGGATGGGTTGTGATGTTTGCTTCACACCAGCCTTTCTAACCTAACCTAACTTGCTTGTTAAATTTTCAAACAATCACAACTGTCGTTAAAATTTCTTACAGAATCGCACTACTGACATTTGTGGGAGGCAGACATTATTAGAATTGTCATTTTTACCAGGGTTGTGGAGCAGGGAAGCAATTTTTTTTAATATTTATCCAAAATTGGTTATTCAATTATTTTTGGTTATTTTTTAATATTATTTAAGTAAGTGAATACTAAATCGGTATATAATTGAATTATTGGCAGTGTTACCATATACGAATATTTAGATTATTTTTAAAGTTTGGGCTTACTTTCTATATTTTCAACAAAAAAAATTGTCAACGATATCAAAAACGGATGTTTTAAATATTTTAAATATTTTTTTTACAAACAACTTTATTTGTAAGTTATTCAGACACAAGTTCATTTCATTAACATCTATTCAATTCTGCCACTTGTATACACAATTAACTTTTTCTGTATTTTTAGAAGTTCTAAAAATTTAGTAAATAGAATTTTCTTTCTAAGGAAAATAATTTAATGAACTTGAGCCTGAATAATTTACTAATATAATTGTTAGCAATAAAATATGTAAAACACTTAAAAAATCCGAAATAATTCATAAAGACCGACTAAAAATCTAAATATTAATCTTAAAATAATGTTTTAAAAAGTGTTTGCAACTCGGAATAAATTGTTTTGAAAATTAATTTTAATATATTCAAAATAAAGTCTGGCAACACCTTATTACTTGGTTCATTTAAATATAATTTTGAATATTGATTATTTGAAACAGAATGGTTACCAATTATCATTTTTTTTTTTTGTTAAAACTGTTTTCAATTGTTTGAAAAGCTGGAATAAAAGTGTTCCTCATTACAAGTGTTAAAAAATATCAGTTGTTAAATAAAATTAATAAATGAGTTGACAAATAGAAAACTGGTTTGTATCAAGCAACAATAGCTCTACAAGACTTAGTACGGAACCTACCACTGATAATGCTAGAACACCCAGTACAGACTGGTTCTGAGACTGAGTTGCAGAGAAATCTTGGATAGCGATTTTGACAAATCGAATGAAATTATGTTGCGATATATTAAAATTTTTGTTTTTTAAAAATTCATCAAAAATGGGAAAGTGCAGCTGTGCTTCTAATTTTTTCCAGACATATAAAAAACGAAGTTGCAAGCAAAACAAGCCATAAACGACTCCTGATGGGTTGGTCACCCAACAGGGTGGTCAAATCTATGACCAACCTGGGCACTGCAGGGTCCAAATTTAAGAATTTGACCCCCTAGGATAACCCTAGATGCGTCAAATGTATGACCAACCCCACTTTATTTTTCACCCCAAACACTTATCTCTAACATACCACCCCGCTATCTCCATTCATTCAAGGCGCTACCATACCTAATGTTCAGTACAAACTAGAAATATATTGCAGAAAAAGTGCCATAAATGCCCATGAGTCGCAACTATTGGGATATAATGTATTACATAATTTATATAAAAGGCCGTAAGTTTTCTTATATATGAAGAATTGTTGTTTGGTTTGAAAATTTGCTTTTTATTTAAAAATATGAATGCCAGTTTGAAATTTGTTTTCCCATAATTATTTAAGAAATTTTATCAAAAATTATTTTCGGGAATGAAATATTTATTATTAATTAATTAATTTATAAATGATGTGCTAATAATCCCAATTTTTGAATGAAAACACTGAAATTTATTGTTGTGGGAAATCTAGTTTCTATACGCATTTCGCTGTTTGCTTAGGGCAGCTCATCAGGAAACTTTTTCCCAATACTTTAGAAAAGCTAAAAATATTATACACAATTTTAAATTCTTAATTTTCCCCAAAGAAGTCACAAAAAGGCATGACGAATTATTGGATAAAATAAAACAAATTTTTTTTATAAAAAATAATAGAACTCAAGCTGAATAAATAAATATAAATTTTAAAAATTAATTAATTTACTATTTTAGAATGCCTGATATTTCCAAATTTTAAGAAAATCCTAATGATCTCAATTTACTCTGTTACAGACCGTAGTACAACTTACAAGGTATTTGCTGTAAATATTGTTTTTATTCTTAAAAATATGATCTATCTTTTATAAAATTTTTAGTTTTCAAATGAATAAATCATTATATGTCTTTCTGTTTTGTTTAACATGTCTGTTTATGTGTTTTCTTTACATAAGTCCGGCGCAGTCGAATATTTTTTTAGTCGTCAAAAAATTCGGCGCAAAGCAGCTCAGCCTCCGTCGAAAATTTTTAATCGGCTTTTCTCTGCTGTGGAGTCGGAGTTAAAGAGTCGGAGTTGAGGTTTTTGTACCGGAGAGTTGTAAAACCTACAAAAGCTCACGACTCTGACTCCAAAATTTTTCGGCATCAAAAAAATGTTTTCCTAGTATTATCCAAAATAAAAATTCTTCGAAATTGGCGATTCAGTATTTCAAATATCGATTTGTTATTTTTACAGAATCATTTTCTTGCTATAAAAGGTACTGCATTAAAAACAAGTTGGAGTGCTATATTCGGCTGTCTTTGATACCCTTCACCGAAAGTTTGAATATATGAGAACTATAAATTATAAAAATTGCTTCCGGTTTCAACCAATTGGACGATAATCGGACAGTGATATGGTTTCTTCTAGCAATTTGAACTAACTTGAATAAAATATCATGATTCGTAACAGTTCATGTCGAACTAAAATGATTTTCAGGAGGGGAATTTATATTAGACCCATGGTAAATTATGGGCTAATCATCATGCAATCCTGTAGAGTGAGTTCTGTTATTCAAAATTTACAAGGAACAAATCTCAAATAGTAGTGAAATGTATTTTCGCGTTTAGAGTGCTTTTCAGCAGGCTGCTTAATATGGGATCTAAGGTTAATATAAACCGATAATCAGAAAACTCCATGATATTATTTCTGGCTATAAGAACCAAAGTTGGACCAAACTTTACCACAATATCTATATCTGTTACGGTTTTAGGCGTATTTAAATAATTTCTCAGATTGGTAATAATATTGGACATTATATGGTAAATTATGGACCGAGCTCCAGCAAATTTTATAGTGTGATGCTTAGTCCTATAAATCTTTGACGTATCAAATTGTATTACAATAGCACTATTTATTACGTTTTTTAATATACTAAACTGTTTTCCGAGAGTAGGTTTTAGATGCGGCCTAGGGTAAATATTGGACCGATCTTCTCGAAATTTTAAAGTATAATTTCTAGCTTTATAAAACGTGACGTACCAAATTTTATTATGATACCATTATTTGTTACGGCTTATGGCGTCCGGTAGTAGGCTTTATATGGGGCCTTTCGTAAATTATGGACGGATCTTTACGAAATTTGACAGTGTGATTTCTAGTCCTATAAAGCTATGACTTAGAAGATATTAATATTATAGCAATATTTATTACGGTTTTAGCTACATATACAGAATGATATCTAGTCATATACAACGAGATTGTGCAAAATCTTATATATGCTACCTTTTATGTTAGTTTTTGTAACAAAATTGTCAATTTTTTAGGGTGGTAGTTCTACATTCTTATTCATAACTCTGATCCTACTGATCGGATTTTGCTGGAAGCAATTTTTCTCGAACATTGTTGTTATCTTCTGAGTTTTTCGAAAGTGAGCGTGCTTTCAATAAACGGACATGGCTAAATTGACATAGCATAATTCAAAAACCAGAATAGATATAATTTTAGGGGTCCTATCTGCGTAATAAAAAGTTTCACACGGCATGAATTGCTTAGTATACCATCATTCAACACTAGTGGTGTATGGTATAAAAAGAGTTTAAAGTCGAATAAGGACCAGTCTCATATAAATTTAGCATCAAAGTTAGAGTAGGAGTTGGAGACGAACTTAGAAAATTTCAGCGTTTGGGGTAGGAGTTAGTACTTTTTTCTGACGACTCCACAGCCCTGGTTTTTAAGGATAGTCAAACAAAAGAGAACGTGGCACAGTGGCGCCCGTAGAGCAAGCGAGGTTGCAAAAATCAAAATTTTCATGAGTGCCGACGAAGTTTTGAATAAACCCATGTTATAGGAAACTTTTCAACGATTTCAAATATGCCACTCTTAATAATATCACATTTTTAGTTTAGAAGATATAACCGTTCAAAGTTAACCGACTTTCGGTTTTCAAAAAAACACACAATTTTTAGTCAATTTGTTGCGATTTCAGGTGTAATATCACGAAAAATAGGTAACGAATCGCCTTATTTTTTGTTTGTATTGATTGATGTATTTATTAAATGTATAATGATAAAAAAAAATTAACTGTTTGCTTTGTGTTTCTCCTGGTAAATCACTATTTAAAAACTATCCGTTTTTTCACTATTTTTCAACTTTGACGGAAAATAAAAAAAAACTATATTTTTCTATATTTGCCATACGTGCAAAACCTGTTCTTTGATTATTTCTTTACATAATTCAAAAGGTTTTATCTGCCCGTACGTGCCCGTTTGGCTTCTAGAGGTAAAAAAGTTTAAAAAGACATGGTTGCAGGAATTGTATGGCGTCCATCCCTTATATGTTTTGACTGACAGTAGTTTGATCTAATAGTTTGAAAAAAACTACTCATTGAAATTAGCAGGTACGTACCTCACTTGAATAATACTTTGGCGTACAAATGGTCAAGAAAAATATTCACTTATGGTCCCTACAGGTAGGCACAAATCTTATTTGGACACGTGCATAATATCAAAATTGCATTATTCAGCCTAAATCCATATGTATGCAGGGAACAGGTAAATTTTTAGGCATGGTAGCATAAGCCTATATATTGCAAATGTTCAAGAACAATATTGACTTATGGTCCCTACAGGTAGGCACAAATCTTATTTGGACACGTGCATAATATCAAAATTGCATTATTCAGCCTAAATCCATATGTATGCAGGGAACAGGTAAATTTTTAGGCATGGTAGCATAAGCCTATATATTGCAAAATAAGCATAACGCCTGGATTAGTCTACGACTGAAAGTTGGCACAACAATTACTGAAACCATTAAACAATTTAAGTACTGAAAACATGGCGTTGAACAATTTAAAATTATTTGAACTGTTTAGAAAGTCAACCACACCAAAGTTTTTCACGGAAGCTGCTTTAGAAGAACTTGATAGCTTATACGGAAATATTGAGAGAAGCGAAATTACAAAGATAATTTTTATCTGATATATGCAAATATTAAGGCAAAATGGGTGAAATCTAATCGAACCATTCAGAACTTCAACTCCAAATACAAGGACTGGCTTAATGAAGACACCATCCTGGATATATTAGCAGTAGATAAACCCACCACATCAACCAGAGGAGCAAAAGGAAGGCCAAAAAAAAGTATTGAGGAGTGTTCAATTTTCACAAGAAAGAGGAAACTTGCCGATGCCACCAATGACTTGACCACGAAGCATTTATCGGACGCGCTGTCTATTAAATATACAAAGGATAGTGAAAGAGTTAGGTCGCAGATAACCAAATCTGTTGCTGATGCAAGCCCACTGCGACTAAAAAGGATTAAGGAAAGCATTCCCACGCCCACAAACGCACACATTAAAAAGTATGGTTCCGAAGAAGCCTTGGCCTTGTTTATGGACTTAGAACTTTCCAAAGAGAAATATGAGAAACTGCGGGCATCTTTAACGCGACACGGCGCTGACGTTTTACCCGGATACAAGCATATTACGCAAGCCAAAATAAATTCACGACCACTGCATACGGAGTTTACGGAAGTCTCTGCGAAAGCCAATCTGCAGGATCTCATGGGCCATACAGCAAAACGGTTGTTGGAGAGTCTTCCTGAAAATGAGGTGAAAATTCTTCCTGAGAAGTTGACATTGATCAGAAAATGGGGCTGCGATGGATCATCCGGACAAAGCGTTTATAAGCAAAGGATATCTTCCGATGACGCTACAATATCGGACGGAAATATGTTTATGGCATCTGTTGTTCCTTTGCGGCTAAAATCTGATGTTTCCCTACACTGGAAAAATCCACGTCCGTCATCAGTGCATTATTGCCGACCAATAATGTTTCAGTTTGCAAGGGAATCGGCAGAACTCATAAGGACCACGGTGAAGGACATTGAAGAACAAATAAGCAAGATTAAGCCTACAAAGCTGCAAATTGGAGAAGGAAAATATATTGAATGCAATTACGAGTTCCACCTGACCATGGTTGACGGAAAAGTCGTAAACGAACTGACAGGAACAACCTCAACAATGTCATGCCCGATTTGCAAAAAGAGTCAGAAGAACTTTGGTAATTTAAACGATTCTACAAATGAGGAGAATTACGAATATGGAATGTCACCATTGCACGCAAGGATAAGGTGTATGGAATTCTTGCTAAAACTGGCGTATACCCTACCACAAGAGGAGGAAAACTTCGATGAAAATACATCAATAAAGGATAAGGAAAAGATAAGAAAGAAGCAAATACAGGATGCTTTTTTTAAACAAGTTGGACTAAAAGTAGACTGTCCCAAGCACGGATACGGTAACTCAAACGATGGAAACACTTCTAGGAGATTTTTTGAAAATTATGAGGCAGTAACTAGAATCACTGGAATTGACAATCAAATCGTGAAAAGATTGGGAACGATCTTGGATGTTTTAAACTGCAAAGAAAATGTCAGTAATGTCCATAAAATATTGGCGCATGGCAAAGATATAATTGAGTACCAGTCTTTGCCAATTGGAGAGCTTTCTGAAGAAGCACAGGAGTCTCTTAACAAATTTTATAAAAAATATAGATTGCAGAACACATTCAAAGCATCAAGGGTAAGGCAAAATGAGGACCTATTCAACATGTTGGCAGCATCTTCCGATCCACTTATTTCTTCCCTGCGGCATGTGAAGTCACGAATAGAGTTACAAAATAATTATAGTTTAGAAATGGTTAGTCTTTTAGATATACCTTCTCTTACGAATTGTGATGAATATTTTACAGAAAATTGAAAAAATAAATTAAAAAAAAAAATTATTTTTTTTTTAATTTGTTGGATAATAATTTAAAGCATAAAAGCCTTAAGAAAAAAAAGAAAAACAATCTAAAAATGTAAAAATAATTTTTTTTAGTTAACATAAAAATGATTTTTCTACTAATTTTAACTTTGATAACCCATAAGTAGGCCCCTACAAAGCGTAGCACCCTTTCCAAACGCTCATTTCATAGGCTGAACAGTTATCTATCATATGCTGTTTAAACTGTTCAATTATCTTATTCGGTTCAAAAGATATGATTTTTGCAACGAAAAAACTCAAATGGCGCCACTGTGCGTGGTAAGATTTTCAAAAAATTAAATAAAAATTCTTTCTTAGCTAGAAAATTGTCGGCAGCGAATGCTACCAATATATTTATCAGCGGCTTAGCCTGCTATTAGCCGCTTCGGTGCAGGTCTCTGCGTACTAGGGAAATAGATTATTCGACTTTTTTTAAAAACAGTACTTCGAATAATCTGAATAGGTGCAATTAAAAAAACAGTTTTCGATTAAGCAGTTTTAAAATACGCGGTTAACCGGTTATGGTAATAAAACGTTAATTTGAATGAAAAAAAAAACAAAAGGTAGGTTCAGATTTAACTAATATTTGACGATAAAATCCAAAAAAAAAACGTGACTAGTTATTTGATCACATTTAAACTTTATTTTACGCAATTTATATTTACTTACTTAGCTTTATTTGTAAGAAGATAATTGTATAATGTTATTTAGAAACTGTTAAATGATGTTTGAGCTAGACAAACGTTTTGCAAAAGCAAATAAAAAATGATAGGAATTTAAAAAATGTATTATTTGAGATATTCTCCCAAATTTATTTTATATGAGTTTGAGTTTGTTTGTTTGTTAATTTGAAGTCTACTGATTTATACTGACATCGTAAACAATAGGATTTAGAAGACTTCGACCATATTTTTGAAAAGTTACAAACAAAACTTCTTAGCCTGGATTATATATTTCAAATTATTTTGTTTCAGCATTATAGAAACGAATTGTAATATGAACAAGCTTTTTGTATAAAATATTTGTCAATTCGTCGACCACAATTTAAAACCTTCTATGACATTGTTTGATTTCTTTAATTTAATTTTTTAGTTCTTGGTGTTTTAATTTATAAAATTGATGAATTATTTCCATATCGTTGATTCCGATGGAATGTTGTAGTTTTACTACTTAAGAGATTTTAGTGCCTTGATGGGCATTTCATCCTCGACAACACAACGGGTTAGTATTTCAATCAATGATTAATTTTTGTCAGCGTATTTTAGTAAAGTATTATTTGGCGTCCCTTTAGAACTACTTCGAACGGAGTTAAGTTTTATTTGGAGACACTTATGTCAAGTATGTGGACTAATTAAAGGTGATGAAAAATCGTGACGTGGAAACCCCCATGCAACTTATCATTTTAGCGCACTACAAGCCCCTTTCTTTGTCTCTTTAATCCCGTTCGAAATATCTTTGGATATTTCGCACAAATTACTATTTACTTTTTAACTGCACACGTTTTTGTAGTATTTTGAATAACTTTTGGTTTTTTAGAAAAGCACACGCATTTATTTTATTTGTATTTACATTGTTCATAATGTTTTTTGACTTTTGTTACATTTTGTTTTGACATTCTTCATAAAAAGTTAAAGTTTGGCAATATTCAATTAGGAAAATATTAAAATTACAGGTACATCTGCAACAAGAAAAAGGAAAACGTATGTATATAAAGTACACATTATTAAAATGACCGGTTTATTATACCAAAATAGCCGGTTTATTCGATATTCTAAAAATGGCCATTTTAAAATAACCGGGTTGGGCTAAACTCGAACAATAAGCGTTCGATCTCCCTACTGCGTACATCCCATAAATTTTGATGAAACATAATGATTTTTAATCGTAAAGAATTAATTTGTTCAAACATTTCATGACAATCTATGCATTTCGCACCCATTTTATGTCAGGATGTTTCAAGTTAAGGTCTAAAGCGCAACTAGCACTCCATTTAGTAACAAAAAGGATAACATTTGAACAACATGGGCCTACGTTACAAAAAGTAGACTTTTCGCTTGGAATGCCCATATATACATCCGTGTTACAGATTCCGTTGGGAATGCTTTCAATTCCGTATTTGCCATTCCGTTCGAAATAATTTTTCGTGCTTTGAATTACAATCGTTTTTATCAATCCGAAATATTTTGTTTAAGCGATTTTTATGTTACATTTGGTAACATTTGGTATCAATGTGTAATATGGCACCAAGTTCAATAAGAAAAACAAAAAACAGTTAAAGCAGACTATAGTTTTATAAAGATATTGCACTGCCATACAAAGTTGATACATTTTTCTGTATATGTTAATTTTTCTGGTGGATTTAGGGCCTAAATTTTAGGCGCTAAATCCACTTGTGAGAGTAAATTATAGTCTTTGTTTTTACTCTCAGAGAACTTTTAATTCTCATCTATCAGCGCATATGTGTATGTGCACGCGTGTGTGTATGTATGTACATGGCAATTAAAAAAATATAAAAAAAACTAAAACTTCGCACCGAAGTTCAAAGGCTGTTAATAAGAAATACTTTTTTTTTAAAAATTAACTGCTTTTTTATAAAAGATATTTTATGTTTACTAAAGCGACATGGCGACATAATCAAAATACTTTTGATTTTCATAAAAATTTGCAGCCAGTTTGATGTGTGTGCGTGTAATTACTTGAAATTTTAGTTATTTTTTTTTAGTTATTTGTTGTTAAACAACGGAAAGCTAAGTAGGCGAAGGCCGTAGCGGGCCAGAAAATGCATTACATTCTACTGGTGTCTAATAATTGTAAATTTTTCTGTACATACAATATACTTCATTGCTATCCAATAGAAAGCTAAGGTAAAATGTAACAAGAAAATACAACATAATAGTCTGGTTGTGAAAAAAGTCATTCCTTAAAATTTAAGGAATAGCACTACAACAAAAAAGCTTTATAAAATACATAACTGAAATTTAACTCATAGAATAAATTCGAAAAATGAAAAATGTTAAATTGAAAAATGTATGAAAAAATTGCTTTTCAATGTTTTTTGTTAAAATTGTATTATATGACAAATTATTAAACTGTTTCCGACGAACAATCCAATTTTATTAATTATTACAACAAATAATTATTACAAATTAAGACAATTGGAATTCTTACGGCCTATGACTATACGCCTAGTTCACTTATATGTGTGCCACTATGAGCAGGCCTGTCAGATGTGGCAATTTATAAACCTATTTGACGACAAAATTTTGTCATGGCGATTTTTTTTTTTGGCAAAATTTAAAAAACAGCGATTTAAGAAACGCATTTTACCTTTATTTCTTAATTATATAAAAAATTATGAGTACGGCTATAGTTTTTTCTTTAAATTTCTAACAAATTTTAAAATTACAATACGAATGCGATTGTTTTAGTTAAAAAATTGATATTATTGCCAGATAATTACATTGAACACATTTAAAAATTGTTGCTTTAGAAACTTGGAATAAAGCTTAAGCTTTATTTGATTTTCAGACATTTTCCTTGCCAAAAGTTATCAAACTTCGGATCTCTACAAGAAAATAAGTAAATTTTTTGAAAAAAAATTCTTAGAAAATAAATTCTAACGGATTTTGTATGAAAATCCGTTTCATAAACCCTTTATTGACATGCTTTATTTTTTATAACTTAGGCCGTAAAAATTTAATCGTGTTTGATTGCATATAAAATGGACTTTTACAAATATCTTAAAATTAATATTTTTGCAAAATTCAATTAACTGAACTTTCAAGTTCTAGGTTTTAAGATATTCAGCCTTGTTATGATATTCGCACGATTTAAAAAAGCAAAACGCCAGATTTATTTTACAGTGTTCGGAAACTCGTGCGTTATGCTTGCGATCTGCCATAGTTTCTGACAAAAATTATAGTTTCCTTCAGTATACTTTTGTAATTTTAATTCGCCAAACTTCTTGCCATTGTGATTTACAGAACACATATTTTACGATCTCAAGCCAGAATCGCAAATGTTAAGCGTTTTACGATTGTCAGAGCATGCCCGATTTATTTTAAATCGTTCAAAATACCATAATATAAACACACTACTGGAATAATGTTAAATATTGAAAATATTATTAAAGGTAAAATACACTTGTACTCCTCTTTGCCGATTTATGGCGAATTTAATATGAATTTATAAAAATAAAAAATCATATTAACAACACTAGCAGCGGGCTTATAGCTTTGCAACAGAGTAACAAACTGTTTTATACTACATTAACACCTACACAAAATCAAGTAGACTTTAGTTAAAATCTTAAAGAATTTTTTTGGCGTTTACACTACTGCTTTTTGACATATTGTCGGATTTCATTTTCATAATAAAAACAGCTGATTTAAAAAGGAAAGAAATTGTATTGTAAATTTTTTTTTTACCAAAAATGGAAAGCCAAAAACCAATTTTATTATATATTACATCCAGATTTAAAAAAATACTATCGGAATTAACATTGTTGCGTAAAAAAAAAACACCAGCAATTGTTAAATATGGGTTTCACAAACTGTAATGCAAATGTACTACCCGCAATAAATGATACCTGGGAAAAGACGATTGATACGGAAAAAAGCCGCTAAACGGCGACTTTTGAATATAACCCAAAAGGTGAACAAATAAGAGACAAAATTGCAAATTTTTTAATGTAGCAATTTTAGTGCATATCAAACAAAAACATATATAAACTTAAAAAACAATATTAAACTAAAGCCTCTTTGTTGGAATTCCAATCCCTTTTCTTTTTGTAGGTGAGTTTTCTGTAAATTAAGGTCACTGTAATGCTACACAGTTTATATTAATTTACATACCCTTTATTCATTATTGGTTTATCTTAATTTACATACCCTTTATTCATTATTGGTTTATCCATTTTCACAAATGTTTATTTTTGCATATTATTAATTTATTTTTATTGATTTTTTATTTTTCCCCGCTCTTTTTATATATTTTAATTTTTTTTTTTTTTTTGTCAAACTGTCAGATTTTTCTTGTTCAGAGCTGTATTTTTTAATACAATTTGTATGAAATTCATAGTTGTATCGTTGAATATTGGAAAACAAACAAAAAACGTAGGCTTATGGTGACTATAACGTTAATAATTTTTATTTTTTGGCTTGTCTAGCCGCTGATTAGGCTTGCCAGATCCAGATTATCAAAAAGCTGGACATGTGAATTAAAAAAGCTGGATATTAAAAAAAAAGCTGGACATTTGGAAATAAAATTTTCACGAAAAGTTACATGTTTATTGTACAAACAATTTTATTAAAAAATACCCATATGTACGAGTATGGCATTAATATTATTACATTGTTTGTTTTATAATACTTTACTATAATACTAACATAACAAAATATAACTAAACTTAAATTTTTTCAGTTCATTCATATGTGCTATATATCTACATACCTCTCATTTGCTGGAACAACGTCATAACTCAAAAAATTAGTTTCTTATTTTAATGTAGAATTAATTATCGCTCCTATATTTATCTTAAGTAAAAAATTAATGTAAAAATCTTGCATATTCAGCTCTTGAGAGAAATATCATTTTCATATTGACTTACTTCTTTGCAAATTGAAAACTTCAATTATGACTTTTTCCAGCAAATGAGCGAATGTATTTAAGAATTAAAATTAAATAACGAAAACAAAAAATCATACCAAAAAGACGCTACCAGATATTTTTGTACTTTGAAGTAAAAAAGTTATAGCAAATTAATAAAAAAAATTATTTTTTTAGCTGGACAAATTTCTTTTTAGCTTGAAACTGGACAGGCCATTAAAAAGCTGGACAATCCAGCCAAAACAAGCCCGACTGGCAACCCTACCGCTGATAGATGGTAATTGTGGTAAATGTGCTTATATCGCTAAATGGACTATAATACTTTTTATTAATCTTCTGTATAGCGGCAAAAATAAAGATTAAATGGACTATATCGCTAAAGTCACTTATAACGGAAATGACTTAAAACGAAAAGTACTGTATAAAATAATGAACAAATTAGGAAAATACAATTTTTTTGCCGGTGGCTCTATGTTTTTTATTTTATATATACATAGGTAGTATATATTTTTTTTCGTTTTGAATTCACAAAATTTTTTAAACGTTTTTATTTGACGTTTTCAATTAAAATTTTTAATTTTAAATTCAAAAATTCTACTAGCCGCCAGGGCTTTTAAAATTTAATTAATTTCAGAAGTGTCAACATTTTACTTACATTAGCACTTTTCTATCGCCTCACACACGCCCTAAGAAAAAACACTTGTTTTATAATAAATTCGTTTAATACATACATACACATATTATAAGAACATACATAGTTGAATTGTCTAAAAAACTTAATTATAATTCGGTTTGAATCGTTATAATTAAATTTTTACACCAATATAAATTAATATTTATTTGTGTATTTTTTTTTATTACTTATTTACTATTATTATTTATATATGATAAAATTTCAATTAATTTTTGCCGCCACAAACAAATTTATTAATACGAACCAGCTGATGCCACATGCTTTGTCACTTAAAAATAAAACTCGTTCTAAATCAAAAATGTCATGTGTACTGTACACAGAGAAATAACACATGATATTGTTTGGAGGTGTTCAGACGATATGTACGAATTTAACATGTGAAAAAGTGACAGTCCACATGACAAATACACATAATAAACATAGCTTTAGATGTCAAAGCGAATCTGCAAGGCAACGCAAAGCAAAAGTTTTATCTGACAAAGCCTTAAGTTTCTAAAATGGTTTAGAAAATGAACATTACCGGCCGCTTGTCAAATTTTGTATCCGTAGTCTCTTACTCAATGCACTTTGCGTTTACATGAGCTGTGTTCATTTGTTACGAATTTGTAGCAATTGTTACTGGAAAGTGTTCATTAACCCAAACAAATTTGCAAGTTGAGAGCGTCAAAATGCAAATTTTTACTGGAAAAATTTTATACTTGCAAGAATTTTTGAAATAGCTGTTTCATGTTTTTGTTTACAAAACAAACTCTTCCAAAAGAAGTTTTAAAAAAGGATATTTTGCAAAATTTATAAGCTAATGTTGATTGGAAAAAATATTAAAAATATTTTTGCGATAAAAAATCACATTTTTGTTTAACTTAGGACAGATATATCGATATTTTTATTGCTATGCTTGTTAAAAAGTCCCTTTTGTATTTTGTTTTGCTTTTAACCGATCAGGTGTTGTTATTAGTACTGTTAGTATAATGGACCCGACAAATGAACCCGATACTTAACACTATTGTAGTATAATGCCCCATTAGTTTAAAATTTTGTATTGCTAAATAAAATAACGAACTTGTTAAAAAATCCCTTATGTATTTTGTTTTGCTTTTAACCGATCAGGTGTTGTTATTAGTATTGTGAGTATAGTGGTTACCTAGATACCAGATACTTAACACCATTAGTTTAAAAATTTGTTTGCAAATTAAATTATTTACAAAATTAAAGATTCTAATTAATTATAAAATAATTTGAGATATTCTCATTGTTTACTTTATGAACGTCTTGTTTATTATGAAACAAAAACCAAAGAAATGCATTTGGACCAAATAAAACGGCCATAAAGTAGATAATGAGAATATCTAAAATTATTTTATAATTAACAATAATTTAACCCGTTACCTCGTAACCTTTCTTTCGTGGTCATACTTAAATGCCGAAGTTTATGTTTCTATGTCTTAAAAAATTACCAACGTTATAGGTTCTCATTCACTCATGTTTCTAATATCTATTATAGCAAATTCAAAAGGTACCACTTGTAGAACGAAAAAGTAAAACAAAGAGATTTAATTTTCCGCATTTCACCATTTTTTATATTTTTCTCCCCATTGGAATATAAACAAATTCATTATTGTAGTGGAAGCCCATAATTGAGAACGTATATTGCAAAGAATGGAGAAAAATGTTTTGTTAAGAAAGTACCAAAAATAGGTACAATTTTCACCCCTTAAATATTTGAATTTCGAAACAGAAACAAATTTGTATTTTTTGGATAAGTTACGAATGTAAAACAGTTTTTATTTCTATCTTAATTGGCTTTAATTGAAAAATTAATGGTTTAATTTTAAGTCTTGTTCAGAACAAAATGAGCTGTGATGACACTTTTTTCTATTTGTACATAAAAATTGAATTGATCTGCCACATAATATAGTGCTATAGTGCAACAATTGTTTTTTTGCTGAATAATAAAATTAAAAAAATAAATATAATTAAAAATAATAATATCACTTTCCTTTTTAGAAAACACTTTCAGAAAACAATTCAATATAAGCAGTTGTGCTGTCAGTTTGTATAATTGTTTACATCTGTAAACCATATTGTAGCTTTGTTTTTCCGGGCAAATTTTCCGAAATAGGTGAATCGTTCTGAAAAACACTCTCAGTAAAAAAAAATTATTCTACGGACAAAAATATTGTTCGGAACGCATGGATAAATCCACGGCTAGTGTTCAGAACTGAACATGTTGATAACAGATTTGGGTAAGGGTTGTTTAAATTACTTATAAATAAAATATCACATCTGTTTTCATGTGCTTATCATGTGTATGTATGGTCACCACACGCAGAGATAAGACACATGTTTATAGTTAAGATTAAATATACTACACTAGTTTTAAGATTTTTTATGTTAGCACTTAAGAAAAATATATCTAAAAATAAAGTGAGTTTTTAAATTGAAACTAAAGCAAACACTCGTGTTTACATGGTCCTTCGATAAAAAAAAAACGGAATCAGCGAGGAAGTCTACACCCAAATAAAAAAAAAATCAAATAAAAATAATTAGTAAAAATGAGTCAAAGGCAACAATTATACGAAAACCAAAAGCAGATAAGCGATGAAGTTGCGGCCATTCTCGTGAAATTGGAGAGCGGGACAGTGAGAACTGCTTCAATCGCTCAACTCAAAATGCGATTAATTAAATATGAAGATGAATTTAGAAGCAATAACCAAAAGCTTCTAAAGATGGGAGAGACTTCTGAAGACTACTTCATGAACAATTATTATGAAAAGGTCATGGAAATGTTCAAGCGTACAATGGCAAAATTGGCAATACAAGAAGAGGAAAAAGCACCTGAAAAAAGTATGTCATACGTCACGCAAGAACAGTTTGTTCAAATGCAGAATCAAATACAGACAATGTTGGCTCAACATTTTGAACAAATGTTGCTAATGCAAAATGCTCAAAAAGAGCAGAAAAACTCAAATAAAGAGTTTGTAAGTTCTCCACAAGAACCAAAAAACTACATTGGACAAAGAAAAGATTCTGGTCCTGAAAAAGTCTTGCAACTAAATGCAAGAGAGGAAGCTGCATCAAACATTCTCATACGATTTCGTAGAAGAATACAAAAATTGGAGGAATGGCTGTTAGAAGAAAATGCAGAAGACATTTTGCTCTTAGAACATAAAAAAAGTTCGATTAAAGAAGTCATGGTGGATATAAAAAACATCCATAATGAGCTTATAACCAAATACTCCCTGGAAGAAGACATAGATGAGGAGCTGGAGATTATAGAAAAACGGTATGAAGAGGCAGTACAAAATATACTCCGTAAAATATCAGAGCTACGAAAAGAAGAGAAAGTGGTGGCATTAGAAGCAGTGAAAGTACCATATTTTAATGTCGACATTGAAGAATGGTCTTCTTTTTATAATATGTTCAATAAATTTGTACATATGACTAAACTTCCGGCGGTAGAGAAATTGCTAAGACTAAAAACTCACGTAAAGGGAGAAGCATTGAAAATTATCCAAAATCTTCCCATTACTGACAGTAATTATGAAGCTGCATGGGAGATTTTAAATCAAAGGTTTGGCAATAGAAGGATATTATTTACAAAATTGGTGGACAAAATACTAGATCAACCAAATATTAATATTAATTCAGCAAACAACTTAAGAAATTTGCTGAACGTTACGAACGAAAGCATTCAAGCGCTTAAGGCAATGAATGTTTCCTTAATAGATGCCGACCCAATACTTGCTCGAATTGTCATAAGAAAATTGGACAAAGAGGGGCTTGTATTATATGAACAAACCACCAAAAAATCGAAAGAAATACAAAATTTAAAAGATGTGATGACTTTTATAGAACTACAATGTGAAGCATTAGAGGCATCATCAAGTAAAAAGTACAACACCGGAGATAATAACAAAAAGCATCAAAATCGAGCAACGATGATGTCAACGGAAAATGGCTACTGCAACTATTGCAAAAAGAGTGGCCATAAGCTGCGAAACTGTAAAAAGTTTTTGGCCTTAGCAGTAGAAGAAAAAAATTCTTGGGTTCGAGAGGCTAAAATATGTAATATGTGTTTAAATCACAGAATGGACAAGAGGTGTTTCCAAAAAATAAATTGTGATCAATGTGGAAAAATGCATCATTCCATATTACATATTAATTATGGACAGACAACGAAAAATGAAACAGCCAAGTCCATGAATACAAATTCTCCAGCAAACGTGTTGCTTGCCACTGCACAAGTAAAGGTAAAGTCAGCACATGGTGAATACATTTTATTGAGAGCGTTAATTGACCATGGTTCCCAAGTGACAACTCTGTCAGAAGAAGCTTCACAAATGTTAGCCCTGCCACGTAATAAATGTAAGACTGAAATTCAGGGGCTGGGAGGAGTAGTAGTTGGTGTATCAAAAAATAAAACCAAAATAACTTTAAAACCCAGATTTACAAGTAACAAATTTGTGGAAACTGATGCGCTTATATTACCCCAGCTAACTGGAGCACAGCCAAACCACTCATTTAATTTTAATATCAATGAGTGGAATAATTTTATATTAGCGGATCCAGCATTGAATAAATCCGATCGCATAGATGTTGTTATCGGCATGGACATTATAACCAAGGTAGTTGAAGAAGGCCTATTTAAGAAAAGAGGAATCTTAGCACAATCCACAATCTTTGGATGGGTTTTATCCGGTGTTATAAATAAAAAAAGTAAAGCAAATAAAGTTTTGGCAGCTGTAACAAACTTGGAACGATTCTGGGAGCTGGAAGAGTTACCATTAAACTTCAACCACAATGACGAAGATGAAGCTTGTTAGACATCTTTAATGAAACTACAAAAATTGATGCAGATAACCGAATAGAAGTTAATCTACCCATTAGAAAAGAAGATCTTGAGCTTGGCGATTCTAGAAAACAAGCTGTAGCTAGACTGCTCTCTCTTGAAAGAAAATTAGAAGTAAATCCTAAATTAAAAGAAGACTACAACAACTTTTTGAAGGAGTATTTGCAGTTGGGTCATATGAAGCTAGTAGACGAATTTAACAGCGGTAAATATTATTTACCTCACCAAGCAGTAGTTCGAGATTGCAGCCTGACGACTAAGTTGAGAGTGGTTTTTGATGCATCTGCAAAAACATCAAATGGTAGAAGCTTAAACGATATAATGCTTACAGGACCTAGGTTGCAACATGATATTTTTGATATTCTGACTAAGTGGAGGCTGTGGAAATTTGTTGTCACAGCTGATGTAGAAAAGATGTACCGACAGATTAGAATTACCCAAAAACATCAGTTATATCAGCACATATTATGGAGAGAAAGTAAAGAAAACCCCATCAAAGAGTATAAACTCACAACGGTTACCTACGGAACTGCATCCGCCCCGTTTTTAGCTGTGAGAGCTTTATTGTATATAGCTGATAATTGTCAAAGCGAAGAATTAAAAGATATAATCAAAGAAGATTTTTACATGGATGATCTAATGACAGGAGCAGATTCAGTTGAGAAATGCAGAAATATTCAGCATGGGGTACGTTATCACCTGGCGAAGTATGGATTTAATTTAAGAAAATGGGTATCTAATAACTTGGATATACTTAACGATATAAGCAGCTCCAGTGACAACAAAATTATTCAAATAAGAGATGATGAATCAATTAAAACGCTAGGGTTACAATGGGATCCAGTGAAGGACAGCTTCCGCTTCAATATAAATTTTTCCGAAAGCAGCAATATAACAAAAAGATATGCACTAGCAGAAGTGTCAAAAATTTTCGATCCTCTAGGATGGTTATCTCCAGTGACTGTTGTTGCTAAATTATTTATTCAAAAACTATGGCTTTTGCATTGTACGTGGGATGAAGAACTACATGATGATTTAAAGAAAGAATGGTTGCAGTTTAGAGAGGACCTTCCAGATTTGCAAAGATTACGAATACCAAGATGGTTACGGACCAAAGAAAATTTGAATTTTGAGCTGCATGGTTTTGCAGACGCATCCGAAAGGGCATATGCTGCAGTCATTTATCTAAAAATTAATGAATCAGTAACACTTTTAGCAGCTAAGACAAAGGTGAATCCTATAAAAAATAGAAAAAGTCTACCGAAACTCGAGCTATGTGCAGCGAACCTCCTGGCAAAACTTATATATAAGGTGTCAAATACAATAAAAAGACAGTATTTGTTATATGCTTGGAGCGATTCGACAATTACTTTAGCATGGATAGCAAATAACAAAAATAAAGATAAATTTGTAAGAAACCGTGTAGCTGAAATAATAAATACAATTCCTAATGCAAAATGGAATTATGTATGCAGCAAAGAAAATCCTGCAGATGTGGCATCAAGAGGTATAAGTGCACATAAGCTAATTTCACACTCGTTGTGGTGGAATGGTCCAACGTGGTTGCAACTATCATCTGAGAGCTGGCCCAGAAGAGGTGAAGGAGTTAAATCTGCATTTGCTACTACCATAGTAACGAAATCTACGCTGTTAGAAGAATTAAATAATAAATATTCCAGGTTTTCTAAACTTCAACGAGTAGTGGCATATGTTTTTAGATTCATAAATAAAATGCGTAAAACGCAGCAATTTTTACAATATTTATCTGCAAACGAGCTATTAATATCGGAGAAGAGAATACTACGCTGCCAACAAGAAGCTGAGAGTAAAGAAGATATAATCGACTTAAAAAAATATGGTACGGTGAACAAAAGCAGCAAACTAGCTAATTTGTTTCCCTTTATAGATAAAGATGGGTTACTTCGAGTCGGCGGTAGGTTGCAAAATTCAAATTTGCCATATGATTAACAGCATCCTATAATTTTGAGGAAATCGTTTTTGACAACGTTGCTGATTGAAAAGGCGCATTTAGCAACATTTCATGGTGGTGCTCGTTTAGTTGAAGCTACATTAAGAAGAAAATATTGGATCATAGATATGAAGAATTCGATTAGGAAATATATTAGAGGCTGTTCAAAATGTATTCGGTACAACCAAGAAAATTCAAAGCAATTAATGGGCAATCTGCCTGAACCAAGGGTAACAATATCCGCTCCATTTCGACATGTCGGTGTAGATTACGCTGGGCCAATTCACTTAAAGTGTTCAAAAGGAAGAGGACAAAAAACGTTTAAGGCGTATATAGCAGTTTTTGTGTGCATGACAACAAAAGCGATTCACCTTGAAGCAGTCAGTGATTTAACATCGGAAGAATTCCTAGCAGCGTTAAAGAGATTCTTTGGAAGAAGAGGACTTAGTTTAGATATTTATTCTGATAATGGGACAAATTTTGTTGGCGCAGACAGAAGAATCGATAAAGATTTTAAAGAAGCAGTTCGGAATAACAAAACAATAATTCCAATACTTGCCTCACAAAAAATTCGATGGCATTTTATTCCCCCAGCAGCTCCTCACTTTGGAGGAATTTGGGAAGCTGGTGTCAAGTCAGTAAAATTTCATTTAAAAAGAACTATTGGTGAAGCAAAACTTACATATGAGGAAATGAGTACTTTACTTACACAAATCGAAGCAGTCTTAAACTCAAGACCTCTAGTTGGAATGCATAATGATGATGTCACTCAAATAGATGTGTTAACACCAGGACATTTTCTAATTGGAAGGCCGTTAAATGACTGCCCTGATCATATTGAAGAATCATATGTAAGTTCATTAAATAGGTGGAAGTTAATCCAAAAACTAAGGAAAGACTTTTGGAATAGATGGAAGAATGAATATCTTACCACTTTGCAACAGCGAAATAAATGGAAAATTCCCTACGAGAATATAAAAGTAGGTACTATCGTTCTGATAAAGGATGAAAATAGTCACCCAGCTAGTTGGCCGCTTGCGAGAATTAGTGAAACACATTGTGGCAAAGATGGAAAAGTAAGAGTAGTAACGTTGAGACTTCAAAATAGCACATTAAAGAGGCCTATTAACAAACTGTGTCCATTAGTTACCAAAGATGTAATAGAAGATAATTCACCTCCGGTAAGAAGCTGCTTAACAGAGTTCAAAAAACCAGACAAGGAGAAGAAGATGAATGTTATCACAATTTTATTTTTATTATTAATGTTGATAAAACCAGCAAAAGCACTCCCAATTAACGAGAACAAGGCGGCCTCAATAGAAGAACTTTCATCAAATAAGGCTATCTACCTTAACAATGTTGGACAGTTAAATACAGTAAACTCGAAATGGAATCTAATAATATACTACGATTTAACATTATATTTAAAATAAATTGAAAAGATAGGAAAAATTAAAGAACAGCTACAAGGCGAGTGTCCCAAATTAAACACATATAAAGAATCTTGTGAAATGATGATGTCAGCTATGGAAAGACGATACAATCTCTTAGTTCAAAATAATAATCTTATAATCATCAATCCCCGAGGTAAAAGAGCCCCTTTTGAATTCATTGGATCTCTTTACCACATTCTTTTTGGAATGATGGATGCAGATGATCGGAAACAGATGGAAGCGAATATGCAAAATATTTTTGATAATCAACAAGATTTAAGTAAACTAATTGAACAACAGACGTCAGTTATCGATTCGACTTTAAATGTTTTAAAGAAAACTACAGAAGATGTAAACAAAAACTTTAAAGAAATGTACGGTCAACTCAATTTTTTTTACGACCAAATTAACAAAGAAATAAGTGAGGAGTGGATGACCCTGTTTTTCTCGATTTTGGTCACACAATTAAATATAATGATTGACGAGTGCCAAAGAGTGCAAACAGCTGTCATAAGTATGCTGATAGACGACAATCACGGTCATGTTAATACCGATCTTTTAACACCAGCTCAGCTTCATAAAGAGTTATTGGAAATAGAGAAAGTGATACATAAGGATCTGATTGTACCCGGGAAGGCGACGGGTACCGAGCTTAAAGAAATATATCATGGAATGAAGGCGAAAGGCATAATAATAGATGAACGTCTGGTGGTTCAAGTGGAAATACCATTAACTCAAGAACATAGCTCAGAGGTGTATGAAATAATTAAACTGCCAGTTGATATAAATGGCACCGTGATAATACCAAGAGTGAGAAGATGAGTTTATAGTGTATAACTTTGCTGCTAATATGTATTTTCTTATGTCTCAAGCAAAATTAAACAAATGTGACAAAAATCTACAAGGACAGTATAACTATATCGGAAATATGCCTTGGAAACCAGCTGTAGAACGTTCTTGTGAAGTATCAGCACTAAAACAATCCCGGCATGCTGAATGCGACTTTGAAGCATTTCCAAGAAAAGGAGTTTGGAAACAATTATCTACGGAAAACCAATGGATTTTTGCTGTTTTTGATAATTTTATGTTAACAGTGGACTGTGGTCAGAATAATCGTAATTGGATAAAATTACCGTTCAAAGGCATACTAAAACTATCCTACGGGTGTACTGCAACACATGAAGGTATAACATTATCGGCCTCAAACCATTTTAAATCTGAAGCAAAGTCAAATATCCAGTCGTCATCATGGGGGGTAGATTCCAAAACGATGGCAGATAAAATAGTCAAACCTTTTGATGTTACTATTATCAACAACACGCACGACATAAATCAGCTGAAGATCGAGTTACAAAATATGAAGAAAAAGGTCAACTTAAAGGGTCTGCAGTTTCATGAAGTATCTGGTCACGCATCCTTAATTTTAATTTGTATTGTTATTTTAATTTTTAGTTTCATCTGCATTAAGAGAAATTGCTGTAAGAATAAAGAAAAAATAAAAGTGGAGTTTTCCACACCAATACCAATGCGCGCCCGGCAAAATGTTCAGAACTGAACATGTTGATAACAGATGTGGGTAAGGGTTGTTTAAATTACTGATAAATAAAATATCACATCTGTTTTCATGTGCTTATCATGTGTACGTATGGTCACCACACGCAGAGATAAGACACATGTTTATAGTTAAGATTAAATATACTACACTAGTTTTAAAATTTTTTATGTTAGCACTTAAGAAAAATATATTGAAAAATAAAGTGAGTTTTTAAATTGAAACTAAAGCAAACACTCGTGTTTACAGTTAGTTTAGGAGTTATGAGGTTAGCGATTTTACTCGTTTTTACGTTATTTATCCCCTAGACATTCGAAAATTTTCCGAAAATTCCACCTTACTTAGGATTTACACATGAGAGTAGTTTCTTGCGAGTCGCAATGCAACACAATTTTCGTACTATTAGGCAATTTCTTTGATTTTTATTGGATCGATTAAGCGAGAAACCAGCATCCGCTTCAAATTTCAACCTTATATCTCACGGCGTTAAAGCTGTGCGAAGATGAATCTGTAACGTTGAAATTTTAAATACCTACTAGAACTTAACCCGCTTCTTCGTCTCCTTTTCTTTCGTGGACATATTTTTACGCCAAAGTTAATGTTTCTAGGCTTTAACCCGTTACTTTATAATAGGTACGGTTTTTACCTCTTAAATGTTCGAATTTCGAAAAAGTACCAAATTTGTATATCTATTTTTTAGATGAGTTACGAATGTGATATAATTTTTATTTCTATGTTTATTGGTTTAAAAGATAGATGGCGTAACAAAAAAGTTTCAAAATACAGGTTTTACCCGTTTACTTTTTACTTCAAAAAAGTGCTAGGATCCTGTCCGATTATTTTTTAGTGAACAATAATAGGTATAACATTTTTTATATCTCTTTTAGTTTAGCAAATATAAGGTAAGCGAATTTCCGTTTTTACCGCCTATTTTCTATTGAAAAACAATAAGTTTTAATTTTTTGTATCTCCTCTAGCTTAGCAGATATGAGGTTAGCGCGATCGATTTGGAGAGAGGCCTGACTCCGGTCCAAATGTCAACTTTTTAGCGTTTAGGCTGTGCAATGAAAGATTAATAGATGGAGGAAAACATCTTGCGAAAAGTAACAAAATTAGGTACGATTTTCACCCCTAAACATTCGAATTTCGAAACAAAATGCAATTGCTTTTTTTTATATAAGTTACAAATTTTATATAATTTTTATTTCTATGTGCATTGATTTAAACGATAGATGGGGGACAAAAAAGTACCAAAATAAAGGATTTACGCTTTTAGTCCCTAAAAGGGTCGAATTTCAAAATAGTACCAGGCACCTGTTTTCTTTTTTATTAAATGGACAATAATAAGTATTAAATTAAAAAAGTACTACTTTAATTAAAAAAAAAGTATTAGTTAGAGAAAAAAAAGGTACCAAAAATACCCCTTAGAGCTTCTCATTCACTCAGGAACTTGCATGTTTAATTTTATATTTCTAGGTCCAATATTAACAGCAAATCAAAAAGTACCAGGAAATGCACAAAAGTACCAAAAAGCGCCTCTTGCAGATGCTCATTCACTCAACGCATTGCTTTTTTTATTTTATGTTTGTAGATGAAATACTTACAAAAATACAGTACGAAAAAGTACCAAACACCACTCTTACAGATTCTTATTGACTTGGGAACTTGCATGTTTAATTTTATGTTTATAGGTCGGTCCAATTTTAACGGAAATTCAAAAAGTACCAGGTAAAGAACAAAAAGTACCAAAAAGCCCTCTTACAGATTCTCATTCACTCATGGCATTGCATGCTTAATTTTATGTTTGTAGATCCAATATTAACGAATATTAAAAGGTACCAATTAAAAAACGAAAAAGTACCAAAAAGGTCCCTCTTATAGATTCTTGTACACTCAGTACATTTAATGTTGAATTTTATGATTCTAGATCCAATACTGACGGACATTCAAATAGTAGCCGTTAAAGACCAAAAAGTACGAAAAAACCCGTTTTACAGGTTCTCATTTACTCAGGACCTTGGATGTTCCATTTTATGTTTCAAGGCCAATACTAACGGAAATTCAAAATGCACCAGTTAAAAAACCAAAAAGAGCCACAAATTTCCCTGTTATAGATTATTGTCCACTCAGGACATTTCATGATGAATTTAATGTTTCCAGGTCCAATACTAACGGAAATTCAACTAGTACCAGTTAAAGAACAAAAAGTACCAAAAAGCCCTTTTACAGATTCTCATTCTCTCAGGATAATGCATGTTTAATTTTATGTTCATGATCCAATATTAACGAAAATTAAAAAAAGGGCCAGTTAAGGAACAAAAAGGTATCAAAAAGATCCCTCTAACGAATTCTTATTCACTCAGGACCTTGAATGTTTAATTTTATGTTAAAAGGTCTAATATGAACGAAAACTAAAAAAGCCCCAGTTAAAGAACGAAAAAATACCAAAAAAAATCCCTCTTAAAAATTCTCATTCACTCAGGACTTTGCATGTTTAATTTTACGTTTCCAGGTCTAATACTAACGGAAAATCAAAAAGTACTAGTTGAAGAGCAAAAAGCACCAAAAAGTACCCTCATAAGAACCTTATCTACTCAGGACATTGCAAGTTGAAGTTTATGTTTCTATGTCCAATATTAACGATATTTAAAAAAATTGTAGAACTAAAAGGCTAAAGTAAGAAATTAAATATCCCGTATTTCCCCTTTTTGGTACTTTATTTCTCCCGATTGAAGCATAAAAAATTTCACTATTGTAGTGGGAGCCCATAATTTAATACGTTTATGTCAATGAATAAAAAAAAATGTTTTGTAAAAAAGTACCAAAAATAGTTACGGTTTTTACCCCTTAAACGTCCGAATTTCATAAAAAGTACCAAATTCGTATTTGGATTTTTTAGATAAGTTTCAACTGTAAGTTTAATTTTTATGTTTATGTGTTTAAAAGATAGATGTGGTGACAAAAAGTACCAAAATACCAAAAAAGGTTTTACCCGTTTACTCGGTTAAAGGTCAGAATTTCCAAAGAGTACCAGACACCTGTCCGCTTATTTTTCTAAAGAACAACGATAACTATAAAATTTTTTTTGTATCTCTTTTAGTTTTGGAGATATAAGGTTACCGAATTTACCCCCTAAACATTCGAATTTCCAAAAATCCCGTCTTAGTGGATCGATTTGGGGGGAGACCAACCCCTGGTTCGAATTTCAAGTTTTTAGTTTCGGGCGTTTAGGCTGTGCGATGATGAATCAGTCAGTCATTCAGTAACGCTACAATTTTATTTATATAGATATATTTAGGTTATACAAAGATTGTTTTATTGTTGACAGAGGGTTTTTTTTATTGATGAAAACCCAAAATCTTCTCTTACCTCCTAAATAAAAAAAAATTCAATTCATGATTAATTTTATTCAGCATAAACAAAATCGCATTATAATACACATAACAAAATAACATTTTTTTTACCGTAATGTATAAAATTTTCCCAAGTCTTAAGCTGGGATCACACGATTGCCGCAATGCACCAATTTTCACACTTTTAAATACCCCTATCGTGTGACTGCACATTTAAATATCTCATGTACCAATCGGGGACAATATTGTGCTAACTTTTATCTATAAAATGCAACCCTGGTGCGGCAATCGTGTGACTACTTGATATGCAACAGAGCGTCAATAAAAATAACAAAAATGTACCAATATTTATGCAGCCGAGAAGATAACAAAGTAAGTTATCAAAGTACTCAAATTGAAGAGAGTAATATAAAAGTCATCTCTTTTTTAGTAGGTTAGGTTAGGTTCCATGGGCAGCCATCGAGAGACAGCTCACTTGGGTCCTTCAGCGGTGCCTTTGTGATACCCAGCGCTAATGCCCATCCCAAAGAGCAGTTACTCAGATGGCGTCACTGTAGAGTTGAGCCAATTCGTCTTCCTAATGGAGAAGAAGCAATCTTAGTTCTATTTTAGATAGATCCTCCAAGCAGGAATACACCGGCTCTCCCAGGTATTTTTCCCTGATGCCCCGTAGCCCAGGGCATTGACAGAAAAAGTGAAGCACAGTCTCCACTTCCTCCTTATCATTAAAACTTCTGCAGTAGTCATTGAATTACAGTCCCATTCTCCTAGTATGAGCCCCAACAGGCCAGTGTCCAATCATAATCGCCACCACAGTCCTGATTTGGTCCCTATTGAACCTAAGTAGAGATTTGGTTCTCCGTTCATCATAGCCAGGCCATAGTGCCCTGGATATGGAGCAGGTGGACTCACAGGTCCATCCCTCTTGCGCAATTCCGTAATTCTCGCGCCGAATGAGTGTTTTACAGTGAGCCATTGGAAGGCCAATGAATTGATCAATGAATGTGTCATCCATGCGACCACTTTCCTTGGCCAGCTCATCTGCTATCTGGTTTCCCGAGTAGTCTGCGTGCCCTGGGATCCATATAAGCGTTAACCGGGAATGCTCAGCAATCTCATTCAAAGACATCCGGCAGTCCACAGTTAACCTAGATGTCGTGTAGACACCCGCAAGAGAAGCAATGGCAGCCTTGCTATCAGTAAATATACGTATATCTCCCGATACGCGATTATACTTTAGCCAGCTGACTGCCCGCTTTGTAGCCGAGATTTCCGCCTGCAGGACACAACATCCATCCGGCAGACGAAAGGAAACTTTTACGCCCAGTTCCTCTATGTAAAATCTGCTCCAACTCTTTCCCACTTCCTTCAAAGAAAGGCTCCGGGGTGCAGTTGTCCACTCCCTCAGGGACAATAGAGCATCCAATTATCCTGGAGTGGCCATAATCACGGGTCGACCAGCCGTGTGCCGAGTTTAGCAGTGTCGCCGAGCATAGAACCATCTGTCTGGCCGTGATGTCCACCGGGAGCCAGTTTAGCATTGTAAACACCACCCTGGTGGGAGTGGAGCGCATTGATCCTGTGACCATCAATGCGACCAGTCTGTGTACCTTATCGATCATCGCACGGTACCTGCCCTTGTCTAGCGCAGTACACCATACAACAATACCTTAATACAGTCGGATTTACTACAGCCTCAAAGATCCAATTGACACACCTCGGGCCCATACCCCAGTTCCTACCGATTGCACCTCTGCACCCATATATAGCGACAATTGCCTTTTCCATCCTCGTCCGGATGTTCAGCCCCCACGACAGCTAAGTGTCCAAGATTACTCCCAGATACTTGGCGCTATGAGAGAACTTAAGTTCAGTCCCATGACCTCGGTCCTATACTTCCTCGTCAAGAGTACCAGATCCATCTTACACGGATTAACACCCAATCCGCATGATACGCTCCAGGTGCTTAGTTCCTTTAATGCAGCCTCCATACACTAAGACATTTTATTCAAATGCTTCCCCGTAATGGCCACTGCAACATCGTCAGCATACGCCACAGTTTTAATCCTCACTTCGTCCATCTTCGTCAAAATGGAGTTCAAAGTCAGGTTCAACAATAGTTTGATAATACTCCTCCTTGGGGAGTACCCCTGTTTACCAGTCTCTGAACGCTGGTTTCACCTATCATGGAACAAATGACCCTTTTCCTGAGTAGATTATATACAAATCTACATATGCCATCATCAACCTCCAGACTTCACATGGATGTAATAATGGAGTCCGGATCGATGTTGTTGAAGGCCCTTCAATGTCGAGTGATCTCTCAATAGTTCCAACTAATGAGTGGACAGGCGTCTCAACAGACCTACCCTCTGTGTAGGGATGCTGAGAGGTGGAGAGTAAACACCTTGGGATGGTCATCCTTAAGTGATTGTCGATAACTCTTTCAAGAGTCTTGAGAAGAAAGGATTCAAGACTAATTGGTCTGTAATCCTTCGCTTCAGTGTGAGAAGTGGTCTTTATCCCTCCCTTGGGGATAAAGACCACTCTACACAAGGTTCAGCTCACAGGTACATACGAAAATCTAACGCATCCCCTGTATATAGCCATCAGCCAGGGTATAATCAGAGTCCGCTGGAATTATACCATTCATACCCGGAGATTTATACGTGCCAAATCTGTCGACAGCCCATCATATCATCATATCAGCCCACCTATCATAGCCAATTGGGATGGAAATAGGACCGGTCATCGATTCACAAAACTGATCCCGCAAGCTCCGTTAGGAGTTTCCAGGAAAGTGAGTGTCAATTAGCACCTCGAGTATTTCCTGACTAGTCGTAGTCCAACAACCATCCAATTTTCGGATATAGGCCGGGACAACGGGGCTCGAAGCCATTATTCTACTTAAACGGTTTGTCTCAAAGGATTCCTCAACGCCGCTACGGAAGTTCCTCCAAGCATTCCTTTTCGCCGATCTTACCACGCCCAATTACCATGACACTTAGCAATATTGAACAACCAACGACAGTCTTTCTTGCCTGCGCAATATCAGGATCCCACCACGGTGGACAATCCCTACCCCTATGCACCATTGGCTTGCACGCCAAGGAAGTCGCCAATTGCAGTGAGTCTGTAATAGACCCACTGCCGCATCGATCCCCCCGATATCGTCGACCCGGGGAGGATTAGATAGAGTTCGAACCAGAGAGGAGGATTGAATCCCCCAATTCGTTCGTTTCCTATTCATTATAGCAATCGATCCTACAGACCTAAGCACCAAACTAAATTCAACGTATCTATGATCAGAAAGTGAACAATCAGTGGAAACTATCCAGTTTTGGATTACCCCAGATAGTGTGGTGCTCATTGGCATCGGCACAGATAAAAATTGGCTTTCCAGTGCCTGCTGCCCTCATTACTGCATCACGGATGAGCTAATTAAGTGGGTCCTGTCCGTGGTCATGCGCCATATATACCGAGACCATCCAGACTATACCGTCCCGCATCTCGAGAGCAACGGTTGTGGTGTCTTCGTCACTGTAATCAGAAAGAATAAAGATGTTCAACGAGTTCTTAGCTAAGACACAAGATCTTGTGTTACCTGTACCTTTCACAAACAGTAGCTTGTAGCCTTTGAGATTAAGTCCGCAAACACGATGGTTATGAATCCAGGGTTCTTGGACCATCACGAGCTACTCCCCTCTTTCTACCACCCGGAGGAGCAATGCAGCAGATGCTGCTTTATAATGGTGGAGGTTAATTTGTAGAACCATCACCGTGATCCATTTTGGCGACCACTGTGATGTTGACGTCCTCCTGGTCAGATTCCAGAAGCACGTCCTCATAAACCATATCACCCAAGTGATCAAAAAAGTCACCCACCAATCCGGAGACAGACTGGGTATCTTCTTTGTCACTTGAGCCTACGGATTGCCCTTGTTATCACTTCGGTAGACACGTAGCAAGACCGTACTAAGGCCATAGTAAGGCCCTGCCTCTTCCTCAGTGGTTCCAAGGTTTGCTGGTTAATCACCACAATCGCCATCGTTGAGGATCCTTCAGCAGCTGAAACCTTCATAACTTTCCAGTCCTACGTGGGCAGTTGAGGGTTGCAGCACTGAATGATCTTCTCAGATCTCCTCACGTTCCGATGGTTCGGCAGGGATGGTGGCAATCGATCTAGGCCTACGTGGTATCTCACCAACTATTACCATATCGAGCCTAGCACCTTCCCAGACCTCTCCTAACAATTAGATAGCCCGCTTTAGAAGCAACGCTGAGCGCTCATCTGCGCAAGCCATCAGCTTTACGTGACCCTGGAACCAGCCTGGATTCTCCTTGAGGATCGTCCAGAACACTCCCATTAGTTTTTGTTTTACCAGGTCCCACTTGGTATGGGAGATGGCACCATTATCAATACCTCTGTCGATGATAGCCCTCAGAAGGTGACCTTTGGCCACCTCGCTGAAGGACTTATTCATCGATTTCGATGCAATTTTGGGACGTTTCGCCCCTGGTGGCTGTTTCGCGGCAGATGCCTCCTCCGAACGGTGCCGTTTAGGCATTGTCCCCTTCGCATGGACTGAAGAAGTAGCACTTGGCAGCCCAGCTATGTGGGCTTTTGCCCATGCCAGTGAAACTTCTTTTTCATTGGTAAGCTCTTCAGCTGTTTGGAGCCTAGAAGCTCAATGAAATGCAAGGCAAAGTTTAAAAGCGGCATTAATTAATTTGTTTATGTCTAATTATCATGTATCCAAAATATTAGGCTTATATCTTTATTACTTTTTTGTCCAGTGACATTAAAATTTGCCCTTAGTGAATGCATTTGAAATGACCGTATTTTATATGCACCTTCAATCGCTTCAAGCTTTTCAAATACTCTTGTAATGACACTATAAAAAAAAAAAAAAAAAAAAAAAAAAATTTATTTTAAAATATAAATTTTCCAAAAATATTTATTTCCTCCAACTCCAATGCCTTGTATATATACCTCTAGCCCGAGACTTATATCAAATTAAAGCTTGAAGTCTCAGCTTACGACATATTTTTATTAAGCTGCCCATTTTCGCCCCTAAGCAATTCCGGTATAAAAACTAAAAGAAAATAAGACAAATTTCCTTCACAGGCATGGTATTGCACATGGGAATGGGCAAAACATCGATATTTAAAAAAAAATCTACAAATATCGCCGATATTTAAAATACCTCTATTTTGATTTATCAATTTTGACATACGACTATCGAATTCGATCGAAGTCTTCATTAAAAAACTCAAAACTTTAGCCGTTTTTCAAACAATAAAAATGCGGGGTTTTTTTTGCATTCTTCTCTTCTGTTTTTGTTTTAATTGAATGTTTGTTTTGATTGAATTTTTTGTTTTTATTGAATTTTTTTTAAATAAAAGAAACAAAAAAAAGTAACAATGGAATTACATATAATATGTTTGTACATAAATATGTATGTATATAAGTATATTAAATTTGTAATAGATGAACATTGATGTAGTTTCCGATATTTTTTCAACATGTAGTATAAGCGTGGTAGTATAAACGAGACAAAAATACAAGTCAATAATGAGAATGATTTTCGCAAAATTATAAACAAATTTGAAGTACTTAAAAAATCTTTTATACATACCAACTGAAAAGCAGTAAAGGTCTCCAGGTAGTGATTAAGGGAATTGACTCATGTGTGGACCCAGAAGAGGTAAAAACATTCCTCGAAGAAAAAGGCTTCAAAATAAAACATGTAGTAAATATAAAAAATAGAGAAAAAAACCCCCAACCACTTTTTCGAGTGGAGTTTGAACCCGGCGACGTAAAGCTTAAAAAAATGAAACGCACCCTATTTACAATTTGAAATATATTCTCTATAGAAGAGTAACTATAGAAGAGCCACACAAAAGAAATGGTCCCGTTCAGTGTTTAAACTGTCAAGAATATGGTCATACTAAGGCATATTGCTATTTACCCCCTGTTTGCGTAGTATGTGGTGAATTACATGGTACAGATCTTTGCGATAAGGCTAAAACCGATCCCAACGTAAAAAAATGTAGCAACTGTGGCGGTAATCACACTGCCAATTATAGAGGATGCCCTGTATATACCATCGTCAAGCAGTCAGTTGGACCGAAAACAAATCCCCCTCAAATGCAGGTAACAAATCAAGTAAGCACTGGTGACATTCAGGCCCCGCAGCCTAGTAATAACAGAACCTCTTATGCTAACGTCGTAAAATCAAACCATGCGCCAACGCAAGGTGCTGCGCCAAGTAATGATGAAACTCCAGTTTCAAATTTAAGTCGTCTAGAAAAAACCATGGAAACATTAGTGCAAACAGTAACTAATTTTACGAACACAATGGGTAATATGATGCAGGAAATTCTTAGAATGCAATCGATGTTATTGCAATCTGTACTTAACAAGCCATGAACTGTTTAAAAATCTGTTTTTGGAACGCGAACGGCATCCGCCAACATAAAAATGAATTAGAATACTTTCTTAAAAATAAACAAATTGATGTCATGATGGTTTCTGAAACTCATTTGACCTCAAGAAATACGTTTAACATCAATGGTTATATACTATATGATACCAAGGACCCTCGAGATAGAGCTTGTGGTGGTTCTGCCATTTTGATAAAAAATCGAGTCAAACACTACCTAATGTGTGATCATCGTGAGGATTATCTCCAAGCAACGAACATTTGTGTTGAAGAGCTGAATCGTAGCATTGTAATCTCATCTTTATACTCTCCACCTAGATTTTCAATATCAGAAAGCCAATATTGTGAATATTATAAATCACTAGGACCCTGTTTCCTGGCCGCTGGCGATTATAACGCTAAACATACCTTCTGGGGGTCACGACTAATAACACCAAAGGGTCGTGTTTTGTTTAATACAATCTCTAAAATGAATTTAAATGTTGTCGCGAGCGGCCAACCAACATATTGGCCTGCTGACCCGCAAAAAATTCCAGATGTCATCGATTTTGGCGTGGTTAAAAACATCCCCACAGAAACGATTCACGTTGAAGCTTCCCTAGAATTATCTTCCGACCACACACCTACAATTGTTACTATAATGAACCCCAATAGAATTGTATCTCCGACTGGTTACCTAGCGACGTCAGCCACACAAATAAATTGGTTAAAATATAAAAAATATCTCAGTGCCCATTGCACAGAAAATATTCCACTCAGTACACCGGAGCATGTAGATCGCTCTATTGATAATTTTGACAGTTTTCTGAAACTAGCTGTTCAACATTCCAATATTGCCCCCAAAAAAACAAAAACTATTAAAATATATTCCACAGATGTCGAGCGTCTCTTGTCTGAAAAAAGGAGGGCACGAAGAGAGTGGCAATTGCACAGATCTCCTCAACTTAAGAACTTGCTAAAAGAGTGTACAAAAAGATTAAGAAAGTTATTGCAGACTCAGAAAACGGCTTCTCTGGAAAAATATCTTAAGGAACTTGATGCAACTCCACAATCGGACTACTCATTATGGCGTGCAGCTAGAAACCTTAAAAGGCCAGTTGTCTCTAAACCACCATTAAGAAACTTGAATGGAAGTTGGGCAAGAAATGATGTTGAAAAAAGAAATCTGTTTGTAAGTCACTTGAAAAACGTATTTACACCTAATATATCTCACAATATTGCGGTCGATTTACCACCTGTTGCTGCTAGAGCAGCTATTCCCCTAAGATTTGAGATGAGAGAAATCGAAAAGGGTATATGTGACTTAAACACTAAGAAGGCACCTGGCATTGATAAGATCAGCAATAAAATGCTATTAGAGCTACCTCGCGTAGCAAAGAAAATTATTCTTTTTATTTTTAATGCTATTTTACGCCTTGAATACTTTCCTCAAAAATGGAAGGTTTCCTTAGTTACCATGATACCAAAGCCAGGTAAAGATCATACGAAAGTTGAGTCTTATAGGCCTATTAGCTTATTATCAAATATGTCAAAGCTATTTGAGAAATTATTAGTTTCAAAATTAACACCGATTTTAAGTGAAAATAGATGTATTCCAAACCATCAATTCGGATTTAGAAGAAAACACAGCACAATTGAACAAACTCATCGAATAGTAAATGTCATAAGAAAAACATTTGAAGAAAAAAAATATTGCTCAGCACTCTTCATCGATGTTTCGCAAGCTTTTGACAAAGTCTGGCATGAAGGCTTATTACACAAATTGAAGCAAAATTTACCAGCAAACACACACAAACTGTTAGAAAGCTACTTAGTCGGTCGTCAATTTATTATTAAAGAAGGAAATTTCTTAAGTTCACCTCAGCCGATTGGCGCTGGAGTCCCACAGGGCAGCATCCTGGGCCCTCTATTATACTTAATTTATACTTCGGACATGCCAACAAACAACTACACCCAAACTTCAACATTTGCAGACGACACAGCTTTTCTAAGCGTCCACGAAAACCGTTATGAAGCATCTCGTTACCTACAGTATCATATATTTCAACTAGAAATATGGCTAAGACAATGGAGGATAATGGTCAATGAGCAAAAATGCGTACATATAACATTCACCCTGCGCCGGGAATCTTGCCCCCCTATTACAATCAATAATCAAATTATTCCTCAACATTCGCATGTAAAATATCTCGGTATACATCTGGATCGGCGATTAACGTGGAAATGCCATATAGAGGCAAAATTAACTCAAATGAAACTAAAAGCCATCCAAATTCATTGGCTTATTGGAAGAAATTCTGTTCTTAGACTCGATTGCAAGCTTCTACTTTACAACTCTATCTTAAAGCCTATCTGGTGCTACGGTATTCAACTATGGGGCACTGCCTCGGCCTCTAATATCGAAAAAATTCAAAGGCGCCAAAATAAACTTCTTCGTATAATCACAGCCGCCCCCTGGTATGTTAATAACTCAAACATTCATAAGGATCTCAACGTGCCATTAGTAAAAACTATGATTACAAAATATGCAGTAAAATATTTAAAAAGACTTGAACAACACCCAAATCCTTTAGCTCGAAATATTTTAAATCATGGCGGCCACACTCGCTTAAGGAGAAGAGACACTGCAGCACTTACCCAACTAGATGAGAGATAAACACCTATATAAGTGAACAGAACCCGTGATGAAGAAAATTTTTGTCTGGCACTGGCAGGACATAAATAAAGTATTAGGTTAAGATTTGATAAATTATTGTTAGTTCATATTAAATATATGAAGATTCAATAAATAAATAACGAGAAAAAAAAAAAAAAAAAAAAAAAAAAAATTTTTCAACAAATAATACCAATATATGAATTATTAACGTAGATAAATTTAAAAAATTTTAAAAGAAGCAATTTTTACCAAAATTAAAAACTAAGTGGGTCAATGCAAAACGAATGAAAAATAGATTTGTTGAACAAAACGAAGTTTGGTTGAAAAACATGTATTGTTTTGGTAAAGATCTTCCAGAATATGAAGAACCATGAAGTCAAACGGGGTCGCCCTTCTAAAGCTTTTGAATTTTGCAATCTTGTGCTAAAAGGAGTAAAGTACATCAGTTATGTGATAGTAATTCGGCAGAACTTATTTCATCGGCTGCAAAAAAAATTAATACGGATGGAAAATGTTAAAAAAAATTTAGTCCAGAAATAGCACTAAGCCTCATTATTGGTGCTGGTTTATTAAAACATGAATATCAAATATTAAGATGGAGTGTGTTACGGATTTAATAATTGATTTTTTAATTTCGGCCCCTGAACTTTTACCCACACCTAATATATCGTGCCATGACACTTTATCATTTAATTGCGTAAAATTATATGCCTAACATTGTTTTTTTTTTATTATGCGCATATATGCAATTCTGCTTCAAAATTGTGCCCTTACGCATACTGTACATAGGTAGTTCTTTTCAGTTAGTAACAACTCACATTCCGTTGTAAAATTTTTTTTTTTCAAACTTAAAGAAAAAAAAAACTATGCATCAAGCGGCGTGTTACTACCGTTAGCGAAAAACCTGTTTTCGGCAGAAGAGAAGAAATATAACCTTGATGACATTGCGCATGCTTCAAAACTTTTTTTTTTATATTTTTCTTTACTCTGGCTAGAACACGTATGTACTGCGTATATAACTTGCGCTGCAAACAATCAACATTATGGTAGAATTTTTTTTTTGTATTTCTATTATCCCTCACAGTTGCTTGCGCACACACACACATATGCGTAGTTATTATTTTCTGTCTCTCCCATGACAACACCATCAAAAGGGTGAACGATGCATATGTAGAGTTTTTCTTTTTCACGCGTACTTAAACCCAGAAACACGGATGCCGGTAAGTAGTTGATTTTGGGATAGCGAGCGAGGCAGTTGGGCCTAAACGGTCATGGGAGAACGAAAAATAACATTTTAAAATAAAAAGGAACTTAAAAAAAAGAGTAAAGTGTTATAAGTGTAGTTTTCTTGTTTAAATTAAAAGATAAGTGGACAAATTTAAATAAATATTTAACGAGATCTTGAATTGAAGAACGGAAAGTGCAAAGTCTAAAAGTTGATATTAAAACTGAAAAAAATAACAAAAAACCCAAATTAATTTCAAAACAGAAAGTAATCAACTTTACTGTGATCAGCAAAAATGCATTATCTACCGTTAAACATACAAAAAAAATATAGAAAAGGAGAGGCAATAATTAAAATTTAAGTGAAATGTAGACTACATTTAAAAAAACTGCAAAAAAACAATTTACCACTTTTAAAATTCTACTATTATACTTCAACTTTATACCAAAAAAACCTAAAGATCATTAAAACTTTATTTACCCATAAAATTATAAATGTGTTAAAAAAAAAGTAAAAAAAGAACCCCACAACAAATACATTTATACTATTTATAGATTTCTAAAAACAAAAAAAAAGGGGAGACTCGTTTCTACCTCGGGACATATCGTTTCATTAGCCGCGCTTAGAACAATAAACTTATTTACCTAATCCTCGGAAGTGAAATCGAAGAGCGAGCGTAAAACCACCTAAATTTCATCAGATCAAACTATTTCACCAAGGAGACTCCAGACTACAATTAGCGGATACCCACATGGACAACTTTGTAACCTGTAATATGCCTACCAAAAGTATCATTTGTTTTAGTACCTTATTGTAAGTTCCACCAAAAATTTTTAATATTTTCCTAAATTAATTAGTATTGTGGTTATTTTATTGAACTGTTAATGGTTTTTTATCCAAGTTTCGATATTTTACTCAGGCTTAAGTTCATTGAATTTAATTTTCATTAAATTATTTTTTATGAAGAAAGGAATTTTACAGCACGAAATGAATTAAAATTCGTTGATAATTTTTCATCCTTGACTGAGCTGGCAATTGAACCTAGGTTTTCACGGACAGGTTGCCCTGACTAGTTTCGATTGTAACCACACAATCTCTTCAGATGGGGTTTGCCGTTTCACTCTCACCGCCATTGACGACGGATGACGTCAATAGTGAAACATCAATCTTTAAACCAAATGGTATTTTACCTTGGTAGATCGAAATTTGGTTTGAATGAATGATTTCCTATTTTAATTGATTTACGTGTTCTTCCTAACTTCTGTTTTTCGTACTTTTTGTCAAAAATTCTTCTTGAAATCCAAAGAACGTTTTTTGTTTTTAATGTTTTTTGTCTTTCTTTTTCTTGTTGACCTTTTTCAGCACAACTTGAAGGACAAATTTAAACATATAGCTCGTGCCTTAGCTGTTAGCAATAATTAGTATTGTGGTTATTTTATTGAACTGTTAATGGTTTTTAATCCAAGTTTCGATATTTTAATCAGGCTTAAGTTCATTGAATTTAATTTTCATTAAATTATTTTTATGAAGAAAGGAAATATGATCGATGATACGACTAGGCTGTGCAGGGATTATGGTTGGTAATACAAAGGCTTCCAAGTTTGTTGAGCAGCCATGATTCCGTGACATCAGTTGCAGGGTTACACGGCGGTGGGCCCTCTTTTGGGTTCTTCCGATACCGTCAATGCACAGCGATGCTTCTGTCGTTGATACCGACAGTCTTTGTATCAGCCGTTCAGTCACTATGTTGACTTGAGAACCGGAATCTATTACGGCCCTGAATTCGGTTGAACTGCCATTTGACGCCTTGACTATGACCTTGACTGTGCCTAGCATCACATAATTCTGTTTGTTTGTTTCTGATGCTGCTGAGGCTGCAGTTATGTTGGTTGGAGCTCCATCGTGTTTTTGAGCAGGCGACTTCGCAGGCGAATTCCTTGATGGTATTGAGGTACCGTCGGACCTCTTTTGCATATGTAGTAACGTGTTGTGCTTGTTGTTACACTTCTAGCAGGTGCCGTAAGTACAATTTTTGGCAAGATAATCCGACTTGAAGCAGTTCACAGAGAGGTGCTGCTGTTGTACCCATTTGAGTCGTTCAGGTTCTGTCATTGCCAGGAATTGCTTGCAATGATAAATGCGGTGATTACCATTGTGACATAACTTGCAGTGGCTATTATTCTCTACTGTTGCTATGGAATAAACAGCCTTGCTTGAACTTTGAAGGGTCCTTGATGTTTTACCAATTGACTCCATCGATTCAAATTGTGTCTCAAAAAGTCAAATAGTTCTTTAATGGTCGGCACCTCTTTAGGGTTCAGTTGTGATTGCATGAACCGAATGTAAAAAGTGTGATCCAATTTTTTCAGGAGTATCTGAATGAGCACGTGGGTGGATGTGTCGATATTTAGATTGTTAAGTGCTAACATGCACTCTTTTGTTGTATCATGCAGAGCCTTAAGTGAGGCAGTTGAGGACGTGCCCTTTGGTTGTAGTAACGCTCCTAAAGAAGTGTCCATGCTGTTTTGTAATTTTCTTCTGTTAGAGCTAGATGGTTTATGAGTTTGCCAGCCTCCCCTGATAAGTTGGTTTTGAGATACCACATATTTTGTACATTTGAAAGAGACTGCTTGTCCACCATCTCTAGGAACAGTTCATAGAATTGACGCCACTGTAAGCAGTCACCGTTAAATTGGGCGTGGCAGCGAACTGTGTATTTTCGTATTACCTCCGACTTGTAGCGCAACAGTTCTACCGTCATGGCATTTGTCTGCTAGTATTGCCAGGTTAACAAGGTGATGTTGAACCAAATCTTCCAAGTCATCGTATTTACCTTGGTGTAGTCCCATTCTTGATGGATCGTCAGCCTTTTGCCACATGCTGTCATATAACTCTTGGATTTGAGTCCATAGCCTTTTTACAGTCTCGGATTTGAGTTGATAAACCTGTCTTGGCTGATCAGCTTCTATTGACTCCAACCCGTGTAACAGACGAGTAAGCGCTGTCATATGACCAGTTATCCGTCTAGCTAGTCCCTGCAATGCTTCCCCTTGTGCGTCATGCTGAGTGGTTATCGGTTCTTCTATGACCTTCTCTCTTGCTGTTGGGACTGACTTGCTGCTTACCGGCATCAATTTCATGAGTTGTGCTTCAATGTATTCCATTGTGGAACTATATTGTTCGCCTGTTCCGATAACGTGGCATCGCTCCGAATTATGTTTTCCGTTTTTTCGAATGCCTGCTATAGAGAAATAAGCTCACTACGTTTGCTCTGACAAAATTCCTCAGATCGTCGGTCAAGTGGGGCCTTTTTAATAATCGAAATGATTATTCCAATATTACTGGCCCTCACTTTCTGTTCAGCTAAAATATCCTGGATCTTTGTCATTCTGAGCTGATTAAAATTGAGTTGATTTTTCGAAGATTCACAACTTGTGAAGGTTTACCGTACTCAAGCGTCTAGAACTGTGTCACTCCTGAAGATATTGATTACTTCAAGGTGTCCTGATGCCTTGGATTCTAACTCCGACCTAAACAAACTGGCCTTTGGTGTCTGTTGATGGACCTAATGTCCTGACTGAATTGGTCACCAAAATGCTTCTGATGCCTAGTAACTGGACTATTGTCCTTGAATGCTGTGGTCACCAATGTTTTGGTGCCTGTTGAATGGACTGTTGTCCTTAAAGGTTTTATAGCTTGCGCATTTTATATCTTAGTCCCGTACCGCTGGTGGGGGGAACCTAGATCACGTCGGGGTCACCAAATGTTTTTGTCAAACGTAAATAATCGTTAACTTGACTCAATTTAAACACATAAATCTAGACTGACGCTAACTTTATTTTTTTTCCTTACAAGCACTTGAAACCTGAAGGAAGCCGTATTAAGTAAAACGCAAGTATGATTACTAAAAACACGACTGATTAATCTTTATTTGTTACTTTCTTTTATATAAAATTAATTTATAGTAAAATACTTAACTCACAATGATAATAAATGAAAAAATGCTTAACTTAACACAAAACAAATGAACTACTTATAAATGGTGAAAATGAACAAAATTAATAAATGATTGCTAATGAAGTTGAAATTGCGGTGTATGCATTTTATTAAACCAAAATATTGTGCAAGAAAGTTAATGCACTTAAGCTATGTCACTACAATAAATGAATATACATGTAAGAATGTATGTTCTTATTAGTTAGCATAAATATTAAAATTAACGAAATAATAAAATTAACAAAAGTAATACAGTTTATGAATGTATGTTCTTAACACCAGGTTTTCAAGCACAGGTTGCCCTGACTAGTTTCGATTGTAACCACACAATCTCTTCAGAGGGGTTTGCCATTTCACTCTCACCGCCATTGACGACGGATGACGTCAATAGTCAAACATCAATCTTTAAACCAAATGTTATTTTACTTTGGTAGATCGAAATTTGCTTTGAATGAATGATTACCTATTTGAATTGTTTTACATGTTCTTTCTAACTTTTGTTTTTCGTACTTTTTGTCAAGAATTCTTCTTGAAATCCAAAGTTCGTTTTTTTTAATGTTTTTTGTCTTCCAGTAAGGAAGAACATGTAAATCAATTAAAATAGGTAATCATTCATTCAAAGCAAATTTCAAACTACCAAGGTAAAATACCATTTCGTTTAAAGATTGATGTTTGAATATTGACGTCATCCGTCGTCAAGGGCGGTGAGAGTAAAACGGCAAACCCCTCTGAAGAGATTGTGTGGTTACAAACGAAACTAGTCAGGGCAACCTGTCCGTGAAAAACTGGGTTCAATTCCCAGCTCAGCCAAGAATGAAAAATTATCAATGAATTTTAATTCATTTCGTGTTGTAAAATTTCT
Source organism: Pollenia amentaria (assembly GCA_943735925.1). Taxonomy (NCBI): domain Eukaryota; kingdom Metazoa; phylum Arthropoda; class Insecta; order Diptera; family Polleniidae; genus Pollenia; species Pollenia amentaria. The sequence goes on from OX031010.1 coordinate 75,222,664, forward strand.
TTCTTCATAAAAGTAATTTAATTTTCCTAAATTGTAATATGTAAGTAGAATAAATACCCCAAAATCAGATCAGCTTTATATTATTTAGAAAAAGGAATTAAGTTATGTTCACACCTATAAACTATCTGACGATCTACACGAAGCAACTTTTTTTTATTGAAATTAAAATTTTACAAACCCTGCCTGAAAAATTTTAAGTTACATTTTCTTTTTTCTACCTCCTTTTCCTCGTCAAATCTTTGTTAGGTCTGAACATACCTTATACATAAGGAAGTTTTCGCTGATCTTTTATTTATATACAATTATGTAACCCGCTAAAGGGCATATTTACACGTAAGAATATAATAATAAATAAAAGAAGTCACCCCCCCTGTAAATTAACGGTAAATAAAAATTAACAAGTGAATCTTTTAATTATAAAGGAGGAATGGTAGGTCGAGCAGATGCTGGGTAAGCAGAAGCTCCCACGTAAACAATGTACCCATATATGGCTCAACACCTAGCCATTTCATCACTCATGGTGATGAATTCTCTCTTTTAAGTCTCGTCAGCTTGGTGTATTTCATGGTTCGATAATTTCTACCCGTGGCACTTCTGCAGTTTTGTCTTTTAGTGATTTTTCTACATGCTTCCGGGGTGTGAAGTATCTATATGTGTTCATGCGTCAAAACTCGGGTCGGGAACCACATTTTCTCTCAGAGCTAGCGGGTCAGCTATTATACCCCCCCTTTACGGAAATGTTATTTGATTTTTCTTTAAAGTTATAACATATATGGTACCCAACGTAAAGCCATCATTAGGTGGAATATAAATTTTCGAAACGTAATGAACAGGTTGGCGCCGTAACATAATATGGCGCCCAACGCTAAAGCCGCATGGAGGGTAGAAATAAGTTTTTTTGTAGAACAAACGTTAAGTAAAGTAACGTAAGATAACACCGATGCTAGCAATCGTGAAGTCAAAGCAAACTGGACGTAAAGGAAACGCCAAGGGTTTACTGCGACTCTGGAATTACCGCTGGAGATTTTTGTTTATGAACAAATAATTAACTTTCGAAAAATTTTAATAGGACGAAAGTCATTACTCTGGGTAACTCAAGACGTGGAATATTATCGCGACCTCAAATTATTGGAGTAAATACGTAAAGTTTTGGTAACATCGAGTATAGCTTTGTTGAAAATTCGTTTAGTAAATGTCGGGTCAATCGGTAGAATCAGTAGGGGTAAATTCGGACATTTAACCTCTAAGTTTATCTCTCCCGGACATAGATACTGTCCAAGTCGAAACCGCAACACCTAGGGTACCAAATAGGGAAAACTTCGAAATGGCCACTCAATAATCAAATAACGAAGGTGATCCATAAATTTCGAACGTTTTGGAAAACCTGATGTCATATTTTCAGGACTCATTAAGAAACACGCAGGATGAATTCAGAAGGGAATTAAGTGCGCTGAGGGAATCTGTTGGTCTGAATATAAACGAGAGGAAAACTTCTGCTACGCCAGGAGCTAGTGCTCGGACGCCTACGCAGGCAAATTCTCTTGTGTCCTCAAACACGGACTTTAAATTGAAAGTTTGGAGGGTTTCATATAGTGTCGAGGGTAATGTTTCAGACTTCTTGTTCAAAGTAGATACGTTAGCTGAGCGATCTCAGTGTTCCCATTACCATCTGATGTCGAACTTTCATCTATTTCTAACGGGTAAGGCCGAAACTTTTTACTGGGACTACATAAAACAAAACCAAGGGGCCACGTATCCGATGTTAAGGGCTGCGTTATCTAGTGAATTTGGTGCGTTCGAAAGTGACCACAAAATTTTGCTTAAGATCTCTTCGCATAAACAACTCCCTAAGGAAAGCTATGACCATTTCCACTCGTTTATCGTTCGCTTAAACTTGCGTCTGTCGAGCCCCATGTCAGATGCCTCCTTGATTGACATAATAATGAAAAACGTACATGCGGATCTTAAGGTCATGCTATTCATTTCAGACCCAAAAGACTTGGCAAATTTCGTGAGCTGGCGAGAAAGGCGGAAAGGGTTCTTTTAGAAAACAAATCATTTCCCTTTGGTCGGCAATGTCATTTTAATGAAATTGATGTGGAGGAAAACCCTAAAGATTCGATTGCGGAATCCGATCCCCAAATTGAGGCCATTAGGTTAGGCAGAACCTGGGAAAAGGGTGATTATTCAAAAATTAAGTGTTGGAATTGCCTGCAATTTGGGCATAGCTACATATACTGCCCCGACGAAACTCGACATATTTTCTGTTATAAGTGCGAACAAAGAGCGGTAACCACCCCAAAATGTAAGGGCCCCCAAGCGGAAAACAAGCAGCGGAGAGAGTAGGCAAGCGGGGATGCTCGTTCCAAAAACGAAATCCCGAGTTTATTTCCAGCATTGAGAGTAAGCCGTCATAGATGGACTTACCTAGCGAGCTGTCCAAACCAGCCATTTACTTACCACCCAGACTTTCGAATGATGTCAATTATTTATACCTAGACGTTCAAATGATGTCAATCATTTACTACCAAGACTTTGAAATCATGTCAACTATCTTCAACCCAGACTGTCAACCTGTGTAATTTCTCGAAAGATTCTTAAATGCAGGGAGCGCTACCGAAAAACAAAAAATGTTAGGAGATTAATTGAGACCACCTGGTTGCCGGATCAGAACGATAACAGACCTTTTGCCATGATAAAGATTTTTGACGAGGATTTATTGTGTCCTTTAGATTCGGGGGCTAACGTCTCAGTGTTAGGAAAAGTGAGCCTATTTTTTATTGCCAGGAATAACGTTCGTTTGGAAAAATTCAAGGCTTGGGTCTCAACTGCCAATGGCTCAAAAAACGAGGTAATGGGTTATTGTAAATTAACTGTCACGTTTAAAGGGGTAATAAAAGTTATAACATTTTATAAAGTACCGAAATTATTACTTGGGTATCTGGGCATAGATTTTTGGAAGGCCTTCCTCCTAAAATCTTCTCGAATTGGTCCCGTATGGAAATTGTTGCCAAACGCGATGCAAACTGTCACGAGCTTAACCTAGAGCAAAAATTGCGACTTGAAGATGTCTTTTTAAATTTTCCATCTTACGAAAAATTAGGTCTTGCCTGTACGCCTTTGCTAGAACACCAAATAGATACAGGTTATGCCCTACCGGCTAAGCAAAAACATTACCCTCTATCTCCCCGTAGACAGGAAGAAATTTATAAAGATCTCGACAGATTATTGGCTCTTGGCGTTATAGAGAAATCTATTTCTCCCTGGTGTAGTCCCATAGTATCCGTTCGCAAACCTGGTAAAATCAGACTTTGCCTTGAATTTAGGAAACTAAATTCACTCACCAAGAAGGACTCGTATCGGGCTGCTAAGTCGCCTGAAAGACACCCATTTAATAAGTGGCAACGATCTGAAAGATGCGTTTTTCCAAATAAGACTGTCTGATGCATCCAAAGAAAAGACCGCTTTTGCCGTACCGGGTAGATCCTTGTATCAATACAGGGTAATGCCTTTTGGCGTTTGTAACGGGCCTCAGACAATGAGCCGTCTGATAAGGGAAAATGTATTTATTTATCTTGATGATCTTCTTGTTTGTAGCCATGACTTTGACACCCATCCTAAATTGTTTTTAGAAGTCTGAAATCTGCCGGATTGACTATCAATATGGGCAAGAGCAAATTTTGCCAGCGCAAAATAAAATATCTCGGTTATCTCATAGGCGGTGGGTATTTAAAACTTTTGGGAATTTATAAGTTGAGGCGATTACTCAGTTTCATATTCCCAAGACACCTCGATGGGTAAGACGTTTTATCGGCATGGCAAACTGGTATCGCGCATTTATTAATAATTTTTCTGACCTTGCGGGTCCAATGACAGATTGTCGACGTAAAACAAATAAATGTTTTCGCTTGTCGCCTGAAGCGGTTGACTCCGTCGAAAAATTAAAATCTGCCTTGTCAATCGCATCAGTGTGGCTTTAATCGGACTTTGGCAAAGAGTTTGTGATTCAGTGCAATGCTTCACGCATCGGAGTAGGTGGCGTTCTGTGCCAAACATATGACCAAGTGGGCGAGCGACCAATCGCGTTTGTTTCGCAGAAACTAAATAGGGCGCAGCGAAATTACACCGTAACGGAGTTAGAATGTTAAGCGGCTGTTATTTGCATCAAACAATTTAGGCAATATATTGAGGGACTCCCTTTCAAGATTACAACTGATCACTCCACCCTTCGCTGGCTCTTGAACCAAAAGGACCTTAGCGGTAGACTTTCCCGATGGAGTTTGAAACTCAAACATTTCAACCTTGTAATGGAACACAGAAAAGGCTCCCTAAATATTGTCCCCGATACACTTTCAAGATTTGACACTAACGAAATCGTTTTGAATTGTAACCCGCCCGAAATTGACCTTTCCTCCCCTGAATTTAATAGTACAACGAGTACAACGAATTAAAGGAACAAATACGTCAAAACGATGATGCACTTCCAGACCTGTGTCTTAACGACAATTTTGTTTATAAAAGAGTAAACTATAGGAATGGTATAGATAATAGGAACTTATGGAAGTTGTGGCTGCCAGAATCTTTGACCGGGGATGCAGATAGATTAGCTCATGAGGAAGGATGCCATAGTGGCTTTAATAAAACACTCTTTAGAATCAGACAATAATGTTTTTGGCCACAGATGACACGTGATGTTAAATCTTATATTCAAAACTGCGGCAACTGCAAGCCCATAAAACCCGTTAATCGGACCCTACGTCCACCCATGGCGAAGCAGTTCCAAACATACCGCCCTTTTCGAAGATTGTATTGCGATTTTTTGGGACCTTGCCCTCGCTCTAAGTCCAAAAACTGCCAGCTGTTCATTGCAATCAATCATATGACAAAATTTCTGTTTTTAAATCCTATGAAGACGGCAACTACCATTAACGTAATCGATTTTTTGCAAAACGAAGTTTTCTGCACCTTCGGTGTACTGCAGTTAATGCATACCGACAATGCAAAGCAATTTACCTCAAAACAGATGAAGGAATTATTCGGTCTGTATGGTAAAACCCATATCACCACTGGTTTTTACTCACCACAGGCAAACGCCTCAGAAAGGGCGAATCGTGAGGTGATTTCTAAAATTCGTTACTTTTTAAAAGACCATTCGGACCACACAAATTGGGATAGATGTATACCAAAAATTTTGCAAATTTTGAGGAGCGATTTTCATACGGCTGTAGGGTGCTCACCCTATTATGCGGCTTTTGGTCAAAATATGATTCTAAATGGATCAAGTTATACCATCTAAGACCATTTGAATATGCTTCGAGACGACACACCAGTCGAGAGAAATTACAGATAACAGCACACCCGAGAGAAAATTAATAGGAACCTTGACAAAGCCCATTAAAAGGCGTGTAGGACATAAAACATGAGGACAAAACCAGTAAACTTCACAGTCGGTCAAGAAGTCTTTAGGAAAAACCACACAAAGTGACTTTAAAAAGGGCCTTAACGCAAAGTTCAATCCGAAGTTCGTGAAGTGCAGAATAAGGAGCAAAATTTGGAATTTCTTTTACGAAATCGAGGACCTCCAGGGGAAGTACGTCGGCAAATTTCATGCTTCTGACATTCGACCTTAGTTTTAACTTGTTTCGTTGTACATTGCCCGGCTTCGTGGCCACACGCTGTACATCCGTTCTTTTTGTAGATATTATCCTAAATCCTGCCTGTTCTAATCCTTATCATGGATCTGGATTCGAAGCAGGTTTGTTAAGGATATAATAATTGCATTTTTAATTTTGGCCCCTGAACTTTTAAGCTCACCCAATATGTCGTGCCATGACACTATATCATTTAATTGCGCATCATTATTGTTTAAATTAAAAGAAAAGTGGAAAAATTTAAATAAATATTTAACGAGATCTTTAATTGAAGAACGGAAAGTGCAAATCCTAAAAGTTGATATTAAAACTGAAAAAAATAACTATAAACCCAAATTAATTTCAATACAGAAACTAATCAACTTTTCTGTGATCAGCAAAAATGCATTATCTACCGTTAAACAGGCAATTATTAAAATTGAGGTGAAATGTAAACTACATTTAAAAAAAACTGCAAAAAAACAATTTACCACTTTTAAAATTCTACTATTATGCTTCAACTTTAAACCAAAAAAAACTAAAGATCATTAAAACTTTATTTACCCATAAAATTATAAATGTGTTTGTTTATCCTTAATATTTTTTAAGGAATTTTTGCCTTATTATTTTTAGTTTTGGCAAACACTAGATTGTTTTTATTTCTATTTGCTTGCAATATAACAGTTAAGAAATTCCCAAGCTCAAGGCATAGTGTAGTGCCAAATTCAATAAAAATAAAATAAACAAGTTACTTGAAGTAATTAATTCATTAAAAATTCATTAAATATAAAAAATAAAAAAAGTAAAATGACAAAACACCGGCCCCATTGAAGGACCAACGGTCTTCAATCCACTGGCAACACTGCTAATTTGTGGATAGGCCTTTTAACAACACCGTGCCTAGTCTTCACTTCGGCTATCCTCACTCTGCCGTCTGCTCCGTGGGTTACCGCCTGAACTCGGCCTGTCAGCCACCGAAGGGGAGGCATGTTGACTTCGTACACGACGACGAGCTTGCCGACGACGAGATCTGGCTCTTCTTCTGCCCATTTGGTTTTGGCTTGGAGGCTGCGGACGTAATCTTTCTCCCAAGACTGCCAAAACATCCGCTTAAGTGCGCAGATAAGCCGCCATCTCTTCGAGTACGCCAGCTTGTCCACTTCTCCTTGAGGCGATTCTTGCGGCAGCGCTAGTAGGCTCTCACCGATTTGTAGGTGCGCCGGAGTCAACGCTTCGCCGTCGTTGGGGTCGTTGCTGATGGGAGCAATTGGCCTGGAGTTGAGCACGGCCTCTACCTGAACCAGAACCGTTTGCAGCTCTTCGGCGGTTAGCAGCACTATGCCTACGGTTCGGACAAGAAGCCCTTTGGCTGATTTGACGGCTGCTTCCCATAGGCCGCCAAAGTGTGGCGCTCGTGGCGGTATGAAGGCAAAGTTGACCCCTTTGTTGGCAGCAAACGATTTGATTTCGCTGGCATGGCTGAACATTGCTTCTCTCAGCTGTTACAGCTCTCTGCTGGCCCCGACAAAATTGGTGGCATTGTCGCAATGTATCGTCTCGGGGAGGCCTCTCCTGCCGACGAACCTTTGAAGACAAAGAATAAAAGAATTTGAAGAAAGATCAGTGACCAACTCAATATGTACAGCCTTTGATGAAAAACACACAAATATAGCAATATACATTTTTACGGGTGGGCGGCCTCTAATCTTTTGAGTAACATTGATTGGGCCGCAAAAATCTACGCCGCATACTTTAAATGGGCGTAGAGCTCTCATCCTATCAGCGGGCAAGTTTCCCATAATTTGGCCCATTAGTTTTGGCTTGTACCTGAAACAATGCAGACATTTTCGGACTACCTTTCTACACTCTGCTCTAGCATTTATAAGCCAAATTTTGTCACGCAGTAGAGCTACGAGCGCCTTCGCCCCTGCATGACAGTTATTGAAGTGCAAATGTCGTAAGTACAGTGCCATAAAATGCGACTTTTTGGGCATCAAAAGGGGGAATTTAGCATCATACGCAATTGGAGGGTAGAAGTAAGTTTTTTTTGTAGAACAAACGTTAAGTAAAGTAACGTAAGATAACACCGATGATACCAATCGTGAAGTCAAAGCAAACTGGACGTAAAGGCAACGCCAAGGGTTTACTGCGACTCTGGAATTACCGCTGGAGATTTTTGTTTATGAACAATTAATTAACTTTCGAAAAATTTTAATAGGACGAAAGTCATAATTCTGGGTAACTCAAGACGTGGAATATTATCACGACGTCAAATTATTAGAGTACTTACGTAAAGTTTTGGTAACATCGAGTATAGCTTTGTTGAAAATTCGTTTAGTAAATTTCCGGACTGACGACATCGAGTTGCGCGGTTACGTTGCGATATTTGACAGTTTTTAGGGAAGCATTACGGAATCGAATGAAGTTGTTAGAGTCTTTGTTGCAAATTGCCACGGGTGGCAGTACAAGTAGCAAAATAATGAAGCTCGGTTATGAGTCTCGCATGTGTGATCTTCTACTTGACAGACGTGACGCTTAGCATTCCTCCTGAGGATAAACTTGCTGCAAATAATAATAAATAAATTTTGCCCTTACATTTTGAATTTTTTTTTATCCACCTTATCATTAGTTTTCATTTTTTTTTTTTTGCTATTATTTAGTTTTAATTTTTTTTTGCACTTTGTATCTTTTCTTATTTTTTTTTTATCTTTTGAATTCGTTCCTTTTTGTTTTTGTTTTTTTATTTTTTTTCCCTTTTAATTTTTTTTCTTTTCTCTCTTCTTAAAATTCTTTCCGGTTGAATTGAACTCGCGTTCAGAGTACTACAACCTTTCCACACGCCTTAGGTGCATTATGCACAAGCCCAACACACGGTAAACTACAGCTAAGAACTTAGTGCGTATCGTTTCGTATCCAAGACCAGCTGACATATCGGCAAGAGGTAGGGCACAACCGTCCGTTCGTAGTTCGTCTCTGTCCAAAGGCAGAGAAAAGGGTTCAACTCCATCGGGGAGAAAGTTGTCGGTGGACTCACAGAGTAGCATAACTGCGTTAAGGGGGTCGACTGGATCTCGTTCGCTCATATCGGGTCAATCGGTAGAATCAGTAGGGGTAAATTCGGACATTAAACCTCTAAGTTTATCTCTCCCGGACATAGATACTGTCCAAGTCGAAACCGCAACACCTAGGGTACCAAATAGGGAAAACTTCGAAATGGCCACTCAAGAATCAAATAACGAAGGTGATCCATAAATTTCGAACGTGAACATTATGGAAAACCTGATGTCATATTTTCAGGACGCATTAACAAACACGCAGGATGAATTCAGAAGAGAATTAAGTGCGTTGAGGGAATCTGTTGGTCTGAATATAAACGAGAGGGAAACTTCTGCTACGCCAGGAGCTAGTGCTCGGACGCCTACGCAGGCAAATTCTTATTCTCTTGTGTCCTCAAACACGGACTTTAAATTGAAAGATTGAAAGATAGTGTCGAGGGTAATGTTTCAGACTTCTTGTTCAAAGTAGATACGTTAGCTGAGCGATCTCAGTGTTTCCATGACCATCTGATGTCGAACTTTCATCTATTTCTAACGGGTAAGGCCGAAACTTTTTACTGGGACTACATAAAACAAAACCAAGGGGCCACGTATCCGATGTTAAGGGCTGCGTTATCTAGTGAATTTGGTGCGTTGGAAAGTGACCACAAAATTTTGCTTAAGATCTCTTCGCATAAACAACTCCCTAAGGAAAGCTATGACCATTTCCACTCGTTTATCGTTCGCTTAAACTTGCGTCTGTCGAGCCCCATGTCAGATGCCTCCTTGATTGACATAATAATGAAAAACGTACATGCATCCGCATTAAGGTCATGCTATTCATTTCAGACCCAAAAGACTTGGGCAAATTTCTTGAGCTGGCGAGAACGGCGGAAAGGGTTCTTTTAGAAAACAAATCAATTCCCTTTGGTCGGCAACGTCATTTTAATGAAATTGAAGTGGAGGAAAACCCTAAAGATTCGATTGCGGAATCCGATCCCCAAATTGAGGCCATTAGGTTAGGCAGAACCTGGGAAAAGGGTGATTATTCAAAAATTAAGTGTTGGAATTGCCTGCAATTTGGGCATAGCTACGTATACTGCCCCGACGAAACTCGACATGTTTTCTGTTATAAGTGCGAACAAAGAGCGGTAACCACCCAAAAATGTAAGGGCCCCCTAGCGGAAAACAAGCAGCGGAGCGAGTATGCAAGCGGGAATGCTCGTTCCAAAAACTAAATTCCGAGTTTATATCCAGCATTGAGAGTAAGCCCTCATAGATGGACTAACCTAGCGAGCTGTCCAAACCAGCCATTTACTTACCACCCAGACTTTCGAATGATGTCAATAATTTACTAGCAAGACTTTGAAATCATGTCAGCTATCTTCAACCCAGACTGTCAACCAGTGTAATTTCTCGAAAGATTCTTAAATGCAGGGAGCGCTACCGAAAAACAAAAATTTTTAGGAGATTAATTGAGACCACCTGGTTGCCGGATCATAACGATAACAGACCTTTTGCCATGATAAAGATTTTTGTCGAGGATTTATTGTGTCTTTTAGATTCGGGGGCTAACGTCTCAGGGTTAGGAAAAGGGAGCCTAGATTTTATTGCCAGGAATAACGGTCGTTTGGAAAAATTCAAGGCTTGGTTCTCAACTGCAAATGGCTCAAAAAACGAGGTAATGGGTTATTGTAAATTAGCTGTCACGTTTAAAGGGGTAATAAAATTTATAACATTTTATATAGTACCGAAATTATTACTTGGGTATCTGGGCATAGATTTTTGGAAGGCCTTGCTCCTCAAATCTTCTCGAATTTGTCCTGTATGGAAATTGTTGCCAAACGCGATGCGAACTGTCACGAGCTTAACCTAGAGCAAAAATTGCGACTTGAAGATGTCATTTTAAATTTTCCATCTTACGAAAAATTAGGTCTTGCCTGTACGCCTTTGCTAGAACACCAAATAGATGCAGGTAATGCCCTACCGGTTAAGCAAAAACATTACCCTGTATCTCCCCGTAGACAGGAAGAAATTTATAAAGATCTCGACAGATTATTGGCTCTTGGCGTTATAGAGAAATCTATTTCTCCCTGGTGTAGTCCCATAGTCTCCGTTCGCAAACCTGGTAATATCAGACTTTGCCTTGAATTTAGGAAACTAAATTCACTCACCAAGAAGGACTCGTATCGGGCTGCTAAGTCGCCTGAAAGACACCCATTTAATAAGTGGCATCGATCTGAAAGATGCGTTTTTCCAAATAAGACTGTCTGATGCATCCAAAGAAAAGACCGCTTTTGCCGTACAGGGTAGATCCTTGTATCAATACAGGGTAATGCCTTTTGGCGTTTGTAACGGGCCTCAGACAATGAGCCGTCTGATAAGGGAAAATGTATTTATTTATCTTGATGATCTTCTTGTTTGTAGCCATGATCTGCCGGATTGACTATCAATATGGGCAAGAGCAAATTTTGCCAGCACAAAATAAAATATCTCGGTTATCTCATAGGCGGTGTGTATTTAAAACTTTTGGAAATTTATAAGTTGAGGCGATTACTCAGTTTCATATTCCCAAGACACCTCGATGGGTAAGACGTTTTATCGGCATGGCAAACTGGTATCGCGCATTTATTAATAATTTTTCTGACCTTGCGGGTCCAATGACAGATTGTCTACGTAAAACAAATAAATGTTTTCGCTTGTCGCCTGAAGCGGTTGACTCCGTCGAAAAATTAAAATCTGCCTTGTCAATCGCATCAGTGTGGCTTTAATCGGACTTTGGCAAAGAGTTTGTGATTCAGTGCGATGCTTCACGCATCGGAGTAGGTGGCGTACTGTGCCAAACATATGACCAAGTGGGCGAGCGACCAATCGCGTTTGTTTCGCAGAAACTGAATAGGGCGCAGCGAAATTACACCGTAACGGAGTTAGAATGTTAAGCGGCTGTTATTTGCATCAAACAATTTAGGCAATATATTGAGGGACTCCCTTTCAAGATTATAACTGATCACTCCACCCTTCGCTGGCTCTTGAACCAAAAGGACCTTAGCGGTAGACTTTCCCGATGGAGTTTGAAACTCAAACATTTCAACCTTGTAATGGAACACAGAAAAGGCTCCCTTAATATTGTCCCCGAAACACTTTCAAGATTTGACACTTACGAAATAGTTTTGAATTGTAACCCGCCCGAAATTGACCTTTCCTCCCCTGAATTTAATAGTTCCGAGTACAACGAATTAAAGGAATAAATACGTCAAAACGATGATGCACTTCCAGACCTGTGTCTTAACGACACTTTTGTTTATAAAAGAGTAAACTTTAGGAATGGTATAGATAATAGGAACTTATGGAAGTTGTGGCTGCCAGAATCTTTGACCAAGGAAGCAGTTAGATTAGCTCATGAGGAAGGATGCCATAGTGGCTTTAATAAAACACTCTTTAGAATCAGACAATAATATTTTTGGCCACAGATGGCACGTGATGTTAAATCTTATATTCAAAACTGCGGCAACTGCAAGCCCATAAAACCCGTTAATCGGACCCTAAGTCCACCCATGGTGAAGCAGTTCCAAACATACCGCCCTTTTCAAAGATTGTATTGCGATTTTTTGGGACCTTACCCTTGCTCTAAGTCCAAAAACTGCCAGCTGTTCATTGCAATCAATCATATGACCAAATTTCTGTTTTTAAAGCCTATGAAGACGGCAACTACCATTAACGTAATCGATTTTTTGCAAAACGAAGTTTTCTGCACCTTCGGTGTACTGCAGTTAATGCATACCGACAATGCAAAGCAATTTACCTCAAAAGAGATGAAGGAATTATTAGGTCTGTATGGTAAAACCCATATCACCACTGGGTTTTACTCACCACAGGCAAACGCCTCAGAAAGGGCGAATCGTGAGGTGATTTCTAAAATTCGTTACTTTTTAAAAGACCATTCGGACCACACAAATTGGGATAGATGTATACCAAAAATTTTGCAAATTTTGAGGAGCGATTTTCATACGGCTGTAGGGTGCATACCCTATTATGCGGCTTTTGGTCAAAATATGATTCTAAATGGATCAAGTTATACCATCTAAGACCATTTGAATATGCTTCGAGACGACACACCAGTCGAGAGAAATTACAGATAACAGCACACCCGAGAGAAAATTAATAGGAACCTTGACAAAGCCCATGAAAAGGCGTGTAGGACATAAAACATGAGGACAAAACCAGTAAACTTCACAGTCGGTCAAGAAGTCTTTAGGAAAAACCACACAAAGTGACTTTAAAAAGGGCCTTAACGCAAAGTTCAATCCGAAGTTCGTGAAGTGCAGAATAAGGAGCAAAATTTGGAATTTCTTTTACGAAATCGAGGACCTCCAGGGGAAGTACGTCGGCAAATTTCATGCTTCTGACATTCGACCTTAGTTTTAACTTGTTTCGTTGTACATTGCCCGGCTTCGTGGGTCAAGCCACACGCTGTACATCCGTTCTTTTTGTAGATATTATCCTAAATCCTGCCTGTTCTAATCCTTATCATGGATCTGGATTCGAAGCAGGTTTGTTAAGGATATAATAATTGCATTTTTAATTTTGGCCCCTGAACTTTTAAGCTCACCCAATATGTCGTGCCATGACACTATATCATTTAATTGCGCATCATTATGTGTCTAACATTGTTTTTTTTATTATGCGCATATATGCAATTCTGCCTCAAAATTGTGCCCTTACGCATACTGTACATAGGTAGTTCTTTTCAGTTATTAACAACTCACATTCCGCTGTCAAATTTTTTTTTCAAACTTAAAGAAAAAAAAAACTATGCATCAAGTGGCGTGTTACTACCGTTAGCGAAAACCTGTTTTCGGCAGAAGAGAAGATATATAACCTGGATGACATTGCGCATGCTTCAAAACTTTTTTTATATTTTTCTTTACTCTGGCTAGTATACGTATGTACTGTAAATCTGTACTGCGTATATAACTTGCGCTGCAAACAATCAACATTATGGTAGAGTTTTTTTACGTATTTATATTATCCCTCACAGTTGTTTGCGCACACACACGCATATGCGTAGTTATTATTTTCTGTCTCTCCCACGACAACAATATCACAAGGGTGAACGATGCAAATGTAGAGTTTTTCTTCTTCACGCGTACTTAAACCCAGAAACACGGATGCCGGTGAGTAGTTGATTTTGGGATAGCGAGCGAGACAGTTGGGCCTAAACGGACATGGGAGAACGAAAAATAAAATTTTATAATTAAAAGGAACTTGAAAAAAAGAGTAAAGTGTTATAAGTGTAGTTTTCTTGTTTAAATTAAAAGATAAGTGGACAAATTTAAATAATTATTTAACGAGATCTTTAATTGAAGAACGGAAAGTGCAAATCCTAAAAGTTGATATTAAAACTGAAAAAAATAACAATAAACCCAAATTAATTTCAATACAGAAACTAATCAACTTTTCTGTGATCAGCAAAAATGCATTATCTACCGTTAAACAGGCAATTATTAAAATTGAAGTGAAATGTAAACTACATTTAAAAAAAAAACTGCAAAAAAACAATTTACCACTTTTAAAATTCTACTATTATGCTTCAACTTTAAACCAAAAAAACCTAAAGATCATTAAAACTTTATTTACCCATAAAATTATAAATGTGTTTGTTTATCCTTAATATTTTTTAAGGAATTTTTGCCTTATTATTTTTAGTTTTGGCAAACACTAGATTGTTTTTATTTCTATTTGCTTACAATATAACAGTTAAGAAATTCCCAAGCTCAAGGCATAGTGTAGTGCCAAATTCAATAAAAATAAAATATTAAAATAAACAAGTTACTTGAAGTAATTAATTCATTAAAAATTCATTAAATATAAAAAATAAAAAAAGTAAAATGACAAAACACCGGCCCCATTGAAGGACCAACGGTCTTCAATCCACTGGCAACACTGCTAATTTGTGGATAGGCCTTTTAACAACACCGTGTCTAGTCTTCACTTCGGCTATACTCACTCTGCCGTCTGCTCCGTGGGTTACCGCCTGAACTCGGCCTGTCAGCCACCGAAGGGGAGGCATGTTGACTTCGTACACGACGACGAGCTTGCCGACGACGAGATCTGGCTCTTCTTCTGCCCATTTGGTTTTGGCTTGGAGGCTGCGGACGTAATCTTTCTCCCAAGACTGCCAAAACATCCGCTTAAGTGCGCAGATAAGCCGCCATCTCTTCGAGTACGCCAGCTTGTCCACTTCTCCTTGAGGCGATTCTTGCGGCAGCGCTAGTAGGCTCTCACCGATTTGTAGGTGCGCCGGAGTCAACGCTTCGCCGTCGTTGGGGTCGTTGCTGATGGGAGCAATTGGCCTGGAGTTGAGCACGGCCTCTACCTGAACCAGAACCGTTTGCAGCTCTTCGGCGGTTAGCAGCACTATGCCTACGGTTCGGACCAGAAGCCCCTTGGCTGATTTGACGGCTGCTTTCCATAGGCCGCCAAAGTGTGGCGCTCGTGGCGGTATGAAGGCAAAGTGGACCCCTTTGTTGGCAGCAAACGATTTGATTTCGCTGGCATGGCTGAACATTGCTTCTCTCAGCTGTTACAGCTCTCTGCTGGCCCCGACAAAATTAGTGGCATTGTCGCAATGTATCGTCTCGGGGAGGCCTCTTCTGCCGACGAACCTTTGAAGACAAAGAATAAAAGAATTTGAAGAAAGATCAGTGACTAACTCAAAATGTACAGCCTTTGATGAAAAACACACAAATATAGCAATATACATTTTTACGGGTGGGCGGCCTCTAATCTTTTGAGTAACATTGATTGGCCCGCATACTTTAAATGGGCGTAGAGCTCTCACCCTATCAGCGGGCAAGTTTCCCATAATTTGGCCCATTAGTTTTGGCTTGTACCTGAAACAATGCAGACATTTTCGGACTACCTTTCTACACTTTTCTCTAGCATTTATAAGCCAAATTTTGTCACGCAGTAGAGCTACGAGCGCCTTCGCCCCTGCATGACAGTTATTGAAGTGCAAATGTCGTAAGTACAGTGCCATAAAATGCGACTTTTTGGGCATCAAAAGGGGGTATTTAGCATCATATGCAATTGGTGCGTTTAGCAACCGCCCGCCGACTCTAAGTAGTGAAAATGCGCGATGTTCATCTTTAAATTGATGAACGAAAGGAGTCAGTCTTTGCAGATTAGCAGATAAAATCTGTGACTTACTCAACTTTTTTAAGTCGCTGTCGTATTCAGTTTTCTAAATGACTTCAATTAGATGGAGAAAAGTCCAGTTCATTTCCTTCGCTGTAGGAATACCTAAGTTGCGACAATTCCTTCTTCGAGCTATATCAATAAAACGGAAGACATATGTAAATACTCGGATCAATTTAGTATACGACGAATACTTGTCGATAAATTTTAAAAAATAGTCTGTCCCGGTTTCCTCTACAGCAAGAAAACCACTGGTCTTTCTTTTTTCTAGTGACTCTTCTTCAGCAGTGAGCGTAAAGTGACTGTTAACTGGCCAATTATTACTCTCTTTGAGCAAAAACTTCGGGCCAGTAAACCAAATTGAGTCTACTAGTTCATCTACATTACATCCTCTTGAAACTATATCAGCAGGATTTTCCTTAGTTGGAGCCATAGCTGCCAGATAAAATTGGTCGAAAATCGTCATATTTTGAGGAAAATATCGTCTAAATCGTCAAATTGACTAAGCTAAATCGGCACAAAAATCGTCATTGTAAAAAACCACTAATTTTTTATAAGTTTTAAAAATTAATTGTTATTTTTAGTTTCCGTTGCTAATAAAATTTTAATATATTCTGCCTGTTTTTGAAATTAAATAAAAATGTTCGTTTAGCTACTTATAATTGAAATAACACAACCAAACATTTTTTAAAAGTATTGGCATTCATAAGAAAAGTAAGAGTATTCCCTAAAAAACTAAAACCAAGAAGTATCAAACACTTATTTTGCAAGTCGAAAATCCTGCTTAAGTCTGGTATACACCAATAAAATCAGACTTTTTGAAAGAAAAGTTTCGTAATGTGAACCCAGACTAAAAAGAGTGGTTGTAAAATGCCTGTAATAAAGAAGTTCTACTGATCAAATAGAACTCTTAAATATATGCATTGTGCTAAAAAAACAATCGTATTTTATATGATGACATCTAAGACATGAAAATTACTGCCAATCAAATATTGCAAATAAACAAACGGGTGCCCCGGTAGGCTAGCTGGTAGTGAGCTAGTCTATCAGTGCCGGGGTTGCGGGTTCGATTCCCGCTAGAGACTCTGGTCTCCTGCAGACAAGCGAAGAGCTTTGTGGGACTAGCATAGGTGAAATTATATTACAAATTATATGTGAAATTATATTAAAAAAAATGTAAATTTGAACAAAATTTGTCATTTGAAAAATCGTCAAATTTAGGGTATAAATCGTCCCTTCGTCAATAGACCATTTTTGTACCTAAATATCGTCAAAATGATAGTTCTTGGATCTCTGACACTCAATTCGAAACAAATGTCGCTAGAGTTGATGGATGAGATTGGATCCAGTGTAATATAATTTCGGAGTCCGTCCAAAAAGTGACGCTTTCAATCTCAAACGAAATCATCGGTTTTAATTAGGCCATAGTTTAGCCAATAAATGTGCTGCACATAACTCAAGTCTCGGTAAAGACTTGGTCTTCAGAAGAGCTACTTTCGACTTCGCCGTCAGTAATCGACATGAAATAGTACCTGAAGCTCTACTCCGAATAAAAATGCAGCAGCTATACGCTCGCATTGAGGCGTCAGAAAACCCGTGAATTTGACATTTGTCCTTTAAAGTGGTAAAAACGTATTTAGGAATTTCTATTTGATCAATTTTCATCAAATTAGTTTTGAAATCTTCCCATGATGTGTCACGACGAGTGGGGATTGATTCATCCCAATCCAGCTTTTTTAGCCACAGTTCTTGAAGTAGAACTTTTGCCTTGACAACTAATGGGCACAATAGACCGAGTGGATCGAATAATCTTGCCGAAAGTGACAAGATATTTCGTTTTGTTGCCTTCAAGCTTTGAAACGAGTCATCTAAGTGATATTTAAATACATCACTCTTCGGATGCCAATAAGTACCTAATGTTTTTTTGAGATCTTGATCTGTTTGCACTGACTTTTTCATTTTATCAGTATTACCTTGATCCCAACAGTTAGAGAACCACTTTGCAAGATTAAAACCGGCCGATTGGAGTATTTCCGTAACTTGAGACCTAATTATATTGAGATCTTCAAATGAATCGGCGCCAGTTAAAAGATCGTCGACATAAAAATCTTTCCTAACATCTTTAGACCCAATGGGTAATGATTCTGCGAATATATCACTTAAATACGTGAGGCATCGTATTGCCAAAAATGGAGCCGATGATGTGCCATAAGTCACAGTATTTAACTTATATATGTCAATATTTTGAGACTGATCCTCACGCCATAATATTAATTGAAAATTTCTGTCGGCCTCATCAACTATAACTTGACGGTACATTTTTTCAATGTCAGCCGTTATTGCGTATTTATGCATTCGGAAACGAATTAGCGTGGGGTATAATTCCTCTTGAATCGTAGGTCCGATCATGAGTAGATCGTTCAGAGATATATTAGTAGAAGTTTTACAAGAGGCATCGAAAACCACCCGAAGTTTTGTAGTAGAACTTTGTGGCCGAAGTACACATTGATGTAGTATAAAATAATTAGGAATGTCCGGGATTTTATTGTCCGCAGTACACATATGTCCCAAATTGATATACTCCTTCATGAAGGAGTTATACATTTCTTTTGTATGTGGATATTTTGTAAGCCGACGTTCTAAAGATAAAAATCTTCTTTTGGCTGTTTCAAAAGACAGACCCAATGTTTTTGGATCCGCTTTAAACGGTAGCGCCACTTTAAATCTGCCCGAAGGTAATCTCTGAACAGACTTCAAGAAACTTTTCTCACAGCGTTTTCTGCAGTGTAGGAATGCTCGGATTCAACTTTATTTGACCAACGCACAATAACTCAAAGAAAATCTCAGTGCCGATCAACATATCAATTTTCCGCGATTTGTTAAAATATGGATCAGCTAATTCTATATTTTTAGGCAAGTTCCAACCAGCTGTTGAAATTGTATGATCTGGTTGATAATTAGAAATCGATCGAAGAACCCAGAATTTCGCCGAAAATTCAAGACAGTTCAATCGAGATTTCACTGTGGCCTGAAGTCTATGTTTGGCAGTAGAATTTGCCTTGCCGATACCAATAAGACTGAGATTTCTTTCATCTTTCCGTAGTTGTAGCCGCTGAGATAATTCCTCAGTCACAAAATTTATTTGCGAACCGGAATCCAATAAAGCTCTCGCCAAACCATACTGACCGAATTTATTTTTAATCTCTACTAAAGCCGGATGACGAATGATTTACAAAGGCTCTTGGTGTTGACGGTTCATTAAAATCAGAATTGGTTACATTAACTAAATATGCATTATTTTCAGCATGTATGTGTTATAATGTATGATGGGAGCGACTATAAACTCAGCATTTTGAAGACTTACATTTTGTGACTGTATGCCCTTTTTTTCAAGCAATTTATACAGGCAGGAACGCCCTTAACAAAATCAAATCTCTGTTGCACTGGAATTGCAAGAAATGAAGGACAGTTCGACAAAAAATGTTGTGTCGATTTACAAAATAAACATTTCGCTGTTTGTTGTTGTGATTCGGTTTGGCATGACAATGAAGATTTTGGTTTCTTTTTAGCAAAATTGTAATTTTTCTTTATAGAACTGGCATAAGACTTGGGTCTTGAACTTGACGCTTCTGCAGCGGAAATATGCTGGTGTAATGCAAATGCATCACCCAGTATTACACAAATTTATTTATTACTTACTAACTAAATTACTTACACTTATGTACATACTTATTATTATATAACTAACCTACTTACACTTACTTACTTATATTTATAAACTAGGACTAACTCGCTTACTCTAATTATCATATGTAAAGCATACAATGTATGCATCACTGAGACATAGAATATAAGATAAAGAATAAGAACAATAAAGGTCAGTCGATAATCAACCATCAACTCATCAAGTGTTTCATTTTAAAAACCAACGGCTAGACGTTTTGCTACCATCCACCACATGGCGATCCTGCCTTGGTTAAAAAAAAAAACTTAAAATAAATTTATAGAAATTATTTGCAAATGGAAATATCGTTTATTGTAAATTCTTGATAAGTGGTTATTTCGTGTCTTAAAAATTATTGAAAATATTAAAAAAAAGTAAAGGAAAAAAAAAAACAAAAGTGGTTTCCTAAATTATTGTGGAAAAATAGAAAAACAAACCTTTGTGGAAATCCGGGAAAAATCAAACACAATGCTGAAGATAGAAAATTGGGAAAAAACTTAAATTTACGAATTTTGTGAAAGTTGACGAAAGTTTTAAGGAAACCGTGAAATTTACATAAATAATTGAAATTTTTAGTTCCTATGGAAAAACTAAAACTAATAGAATATTTGGAAAAAATTGGAAAGTTGGGGAAAAAAATTGGGAAAAATCAAGAAAAAATAAAATAAAATGGAAATTTGGAAAATCTAAAAAAAAAAATTGGAAAATTTAAAAACTGGAAATAAACAAAAAAAAAAAAAATTTTTTTAAAATTTGGGAAATTAACATGTATAAAATAATAATAAGACATATTTGGTAAAATTCAAAAAAAAATTTAAATTAAAAGGAAAAACAGTTCAAAATACTTTATTTTTGTTACAAAAAAAAAAAAATCCAGAAAGATCTAAAAACCAACAACAAAAGTTTCAAAACTACAGTTAGGGAAAAAAGTTTGAAATCGTTAATAAACCAGGAAAAAGTAGAGTCTAAACAAACATTAATTGAAACAAAACCTAGAGAAAACAGAAAAGTTTGTACTAAAACTTAAACATACAGTAAGTTATTACAGTTATAAAAACTAAAACATACCACAAAGAAAATAAAATTACCTCATAAAAAAAACAGTGCTAAAACATTTGAAGTGAATACACAAAATTACCGTTACAAAATTTAAAATAAGAAAATATCAACAAAATTAAACGGGGAAAAACGAATAAAATACAAAACGAAATCAAAAGAGTTTTAAAACTAAATAAGAAAGAAAATAAAAACCACATACAAAAAATAAGGAAACATGTAAAGAAAAAAAAAACAAAATAAACTTTACAATAACCAATGCGGTCATAAAACAACGCAATAACAAGAAAACACAAAGCAGAATGAACAAACATTTTATTTTTTAACAAAGAGAACAGAAGTTAAGAAAAGTTTTTGAATCAATTTAGAAAAATACCGAAACAAAGAAAATTAAAAAGAAAAAAAAATATGTACAGCGAATAAAAACAACAATACATGCAAGCAAGATGAGATAATAAGGCAAATAAAATTAACTATAAATGCAAGAAGGAGGAAATAATTAAAACAACAACTATACATGAAAGAAGGATGAAATAAAAAAAGAAGCAAATAAAGCAATTATAAATGCAAGAAAAGTGAAGAATTTTTGAGAAAACGAAACGAGTAAGCTAATTGGTGATGGAGAAATAGCAAAGATGACGGAAGAAACGAGGTAGAGACGAGGAAACAGCTAGAATCAACAACATATGTACATGTAAGTCGCACAGTGGACACATCACCGCATTGTCAGGGAAAATAAAAAAAAAAAGGATTTTGATTATTACAAAATATACACATAAAACTTATTTACAGTGTGAGACAATAATTAATATAAATGTAAAACAAATACCTATGAAAATTTTTCTAAATCATAAAATAAAAGATACTGAATTCGATACATAAAAGTTTAATTGAAACGTTAAAACAATTAACTAAAATAGTACATAGTTTATCAAAGTTACAATTGCATTTATATTAATTACAGTTTCACCTTAATTATAAACATAAAATTTATTTCATTTTTTATAATACTACTCACATATTTGCAGTCATATCAATTACATTTATACACTGAAACTACATACAGTACACATTATCTACATTACTTGCATTCACTAAAACACTTACCTACACACTAAAACGCGAAATACACTACACATAATATTTAATATTATTTTGTAAAATAAAAACACAATGAATAAAAATAAAACAATAGGTACAAAAAAAAAACTAATGTAAAAATATGAAAGATGAAGAAAAATATTTCATTTATTTAATTGGAGTCATAATTTACGAATGTATATTAAGTGGTTAAATGTCTGTAAGCGAATTTCAAATTATTTTCTTTAATGACCTAGTATCAAACTTTTATAAAATTAAGAAAAGAATTTTGCAGAATCGACCTATTTCTAGTAAGGCAAGTAAGATTGAAGAATATATAAACCTTTTAATTATATCTTATAATAATATTTTAACATATACGAAACCGAATATTTGTCAGGTACCAGATGCTTTACAAAAGGAAGTATATGATAAAATATTGCACTGCAGAAAATTATTATTTCAATGTTTTCGTAAATTAGATTGCAAAATAAAAATACCATTTGGTGTAGATTTATTTGAGATAGTGAAGACAGATATTTTGACAGAATCCGTGTCCGATACTGAAGTAAGCGAGAGTAATTCCGACTCTGAAACTAATAGTGAACAACAAATTAAAATTGACACACAAGATAAAACCATCAACGATACGCGAAAATGGCTTCGATCGAGGAAAAAACAAAATTTATCACAATGTGTTCCAGCATTATACGTGAGAATTATGACGGAAACCCACGACACTAAATTCTTTTTTAGACAAAATTAATTTGATTGAGGAAATTATGGCACCTAATTTAAACTATTGTTTTATATCATTCGTAAAATCGAAATTAGATGGAAAAGCAAGGGAAGTTTTGCCTGAGGATATATCGACTGTAGAATATATAAAGAATTCACTTAAGGTTAGAATAAGACCGGATAGTTCAAAGGTTGTTGCTGGAAGAATTGCAGCTTTACACGTAAAACAGAACAATTATACAGATTTTCCCAAAAATGTGGAGGATTTAGCCGATGCTCTGGAACGTTCGTTAGTAATAGAGGGCATAACCAAAGATAAAGCACATGAAATGGCCATAGAGCAGACGGTAAAGGTGTGCAGAAGCAATGCGAAATCTGAAATGGTAAAGGCAATATTAGCATCAACTACTTTTAAAGAACCAAAGGATGTTGTGGCAAAATTAATCGTGGAAGAATCAAACATTGAAACTCACAATCAGGTTTTGTCGATGCGATATAGTAGAGGTAGGTCTAACTTTAGTTATCAAAACTCTTCACGAACGGATAGGTTTTCTCGACGAAATGACAACAATTATGGAAATAGATCGTATAATGGCAATAACGGGTATCGTGGTCAGAATAACTACAATAATTCTCGAGGACGTGGTTACAACAATCGTGGTAGAAACGGCAATTACTTGAATCATAGTGGCAGATCACATTGAAATTTTCGTAGTCAAGGTACTTCCGTGCGGACTTTAAACGCGGAAGTCCCTCAGCAGGAGATGTTGAGGGAGGAAGAGCATTAGGTATTTTAAATGATAGTACAGTCAAATCAGTTTACAGCTTTAATTTAAATTACTCTGATTTTATAAATATAGACTGTCTTGCATCATATGGGACTAATTCGTTTTTAGTAGATTCTCAAGCTGATATATCAATCTTGAAAAGGTCGTGTTTGAAAGATAATTTGCAAATAAATGTACATAATATTGTTAATATTGTTGGTATAACAACAGACACCACAAAGTCATTAGGTACAATTAACACAAAATTATTAATTTCTGAAGTTTCAATACCACAAATGTTTCATATTGTTTCTGATAATTTTAATATACCTTCTGATAAAATATTAGGAAAAGATTTTTTAAAGGCCAATAAGTGTCAAATTGATTACAACAAAATGACAGTTTCTTTTTAGGTTCCCCATATAGACAAAAGATTAATTATTCCAATTTGTCATGGAATTAAAGCAAACTCGTTTTTTGTTCCACCAAGGTGTGAGGTATTTAGGGAATTTCGGTTAGAAAATATAAGTGAAATGATTGCAAATCATATCGTATGTGCATTGATTTTAGAGGCATTAATAAAAAATTAGTTGCCGATAAGTTCCCACTACCGAGGATAGACGATATACTTGACAATTTAGGGCGAGCAAAACATTTTTCGGTACTTGATCTTTTTTCTGGTTTTCACCAAATACCACTTCACCCCGACTCAAGGGATATAACTTTATTTAGTACAGATCAAGGTGCATTTCGTTGGAAAGTTCTACCGTTTGGATTGAACGTAGCTCCCAACTCGTTTTCTCGTATGATGTCTATAGCGTTTTCAGGTTTAGAACCTAACAAAGCATTTTTATACATAGATGACATTATTGTAACTGGATGCAGTAAACCACATCACCTAAAAAATTTAACCGATGTTTTTGATATTTTAAGGAAATTCAATTTGAAAATCAATCCTTACAAATGCAATTTCTTTAGACCGGAAGTCACTTTTTTAGGTCACAGATGTACCTCAAAGGGATTGTTGCCCGATGAGACTAAAATAATAGCCGTCAAAAAGTATACAGTACCAACTGACAAAGATGCTGTCAAACGTTTCGTGGCTTTTGCTAACTATTATAGGCGATTTATACCTAATTTTGCTTCTCTCGCAGCACCTCTTAATTTCATAACAAGGAAAAAAGTAAATTTTGTATGGGATAAAAAATGTCAAGAGTCGTTCGAAAACATAAAATCGCAACTAGTTTCTCCAAAAATCCTACAATATCCTGATTTTACGAAACAATTTCTTATCACAGTGGATGCTTCGAAGATCGGTTGCGGTGCAATTCTGAGTCAAAATTTTAATGGGCATGATTTACCAATATATTATACCTCTAAAGCATTTAGTCACTCAGAGCAAAAGAAACCAACTATAGAACAGGAATTATTTGCAATATATTTTGCTATTAATCAGTTTAGACCGTATGTTTATGGGACAGAATTCGTAGTTAGAACGGATCATAGACCCCTAGTTTATCTTTTTAACATGAGGGATCCATCCTCAAAATTAACGAGAATAAGATTAAAATTATCAGAGTATAATTTTTCTATAGAATATGTGAAAGGAAAGCACAATGTCGGAGGAGATGCTCTACCTCGCATTTCAATTGACGAATTGAAAGGAGAGAAGAGTGGTGAAAGTGTTTTGGCCGTGACAACTCGAGCAATGTCTAGGCAAAACGAAGTGAATGATATGCCATTGGAAAAATCTGCCGGTACAAAATTACAAGTTTATGACAAGTTTTCTCAATTATTTAATAGGAATGTATCTAATATAAAATCGGAAATTTTTTACGAAGATGATAAAATAAATAGGATCCAATTAAAAATGTATAACAAATTTAAATTAAAATTTTGCATAAATGTTGATATTGTTAACAAAACATTAAATTTCGATGAAATGCTTTTGATGCTACAACGGAAGGCAAACAGTTATAACTTTTATGTCGCGGAATGGGCAAAGAATGACGCATTTTTTTCAGTATACACTATTCAAGAGTTTAAAGAACATGGCAATAAGACATTGAAATCCTTAGAAATTATGCTTGTTAATCCGATTGAGAGAATATTCGACAAAGATAGAAAAACA
This sequence comes from Pollenia amentaria, assembly GCA_943735925.1. Classification (NCBI taxonomy): domain Eukaryota; kingdom Metazoa; phylum Arthropoda; class Insecta; order Diptera; family Polleniidae; genus Pollenia; species Pollenia amentaria. Next base: position 75,248,022 of record OX031010.1, read on the forward strand.
CCCCTTTTGAAAATTTATCATAACGATCCAATAATAGGCGGTCATTGCGGACGCAAACGGTTATATGCGAAATTAAAAACAAAATTTTATTGGAAAGGTATGACCAAGGATATTGCTTTATTTATTGCAAATTGCAGGGAATGTAACTTAAATAAGGTGAGAAAGGGAACTAAGGAAGAATTGGTATTGACGCCAACACCGATTAAACCTTTTGAGATAATTGTTTTAGACACAATTGGTCCATTACAAACATCCGAATATGGAAATAAATATGCTTTAACCTTAATTTGTGATTTTACGAAATATCTTGTAACTAAAGCAATACCAGATAAGAGTGCTAAAACGGTTGCTCGTGCAATATTTGAGAACTTTATTTTAATTTATGGGAAAATGAAATCAATAAAAACCGATCTAGGTACAGAGTTCAAGAATGAAATATTTTGTGAATTTTGCAAGCTTCTGAATATTGAGGTAAATTTTTCGACTCCATATCATCATCAGACTGTAGGGACAGCGGAAAGAAATCATCGTGTTTTTAATGAATACCTTAGGGCATATATAGGACATAATATGACAGACTGGGATACATACATAAAATATTTTACATTTATTCATAATACGACAAGTAACTCAGCATTTGATAATAAATATACACCATTTGAGTTAGTGTTCGGAAAGGAAGGGGTCCTACCGAATGAATTTCAACTTGAACAAATCGATCCCATTTACAATGTTGAAAATTATGCCAAAGAGGCATAATTTCAAAACAAAAAAGTTAATAGAAAAACATAAAGAAAGAAACAAAAAATTGTAATGTGTGTGAAGTTAAATTTTAAAATTTATAACCCTAGACACATTCTGTTATGTTAACAGAATAATGTTAACCACTTAACAGAACTTATGTTAACGCTTTTATGAGGGATAAATGCAGATTTCTGGAAAAGGAGTCAACGTGGGCGAACAAAAATTATAAGGATTTGTGAACAATAAGTTTCTCCATCGTTTGCTATAATTAGGATTTCTAACAGAGTGAGTTGAAGCGACTTATTGACAATTTACCCTTTAGAATTCTCTGGGGGATGAGTCCAGATTTCTGGAAAAGGAGTCAACGTGGGCGAAAAAAAATGATAAGGATTTGTGGACAATAAGTTTCTCCATCGTTTGCTATAATTAGGATTTTTAACAGAGTGAGTTGAAGCGACTTATTGACAATTTACCCTTTAGAATTCTCTGGGGGATGAGTCCAGATTTCTGGAAAAGGAGTCAACGTGGGCGAAAAAAAATGATAAGGATTTGTGGACAATAAGTTTCTCCATCGTTTGCTATAATTAGGATTTTTAACAGAGTGAGTTGGAGCGACTTATTAACAATTTACCCTTTAGAATGATGAGTCCAGATTTCTGGAAAAAGAGTCAACGTGGGCGAAAAAAAATGATAAGGATTTGTGGACAATAAGTTTCTCCATCGTTTGCTATAATTAGGATTTTTAACAGAGTGAGTTGAAGCGACTTATTTACAATTTACCCTTTAGAATTCTCTGGGGGATGAGTCCAGATTTCTGGAAAAGGAGTCAACGTGGGCGAAAAAAAATGATAAGGATTTGTGGACAATAAGTTTCTCCATCGATTGCTATAATTAGGATTTCTAACAGAGTGAGTTGAAGCGACTTATTGACAATTTACCCTTTAGAATTCTCTGGGGGATGAGCCCAGATTTCTGGAAAAGGAGTCAACGTGGGCGAAAAAAAATGATAAGGATTTGTGGACAATAAGTTTCTCCATCGTTTGCTATAATTAGGATTTCTAACAGAGTGAGTTGAAGCGACTTATTGACAATTTACCCTTTAGAATTCTCTGGGGGATGAGTCCAGATTTCTGGAAAAGGAGTCAACGTAGGCGAAAAAAAATTATAAGGATTTGTGGACAATAAGTTTCTCCATCGTTTGCTATAATTAGGATTTCTAACAGAGTGAGTTGAAGCGACTTATTGACAATTTACCCTTTAGAATTCTCTGGGGGATGAGTCCAGATTTCTGGAAAAGGAGTCAACGTAGGCGAAAAAAAATTATAAGGATTTGTGGACAATAAGTTTCTCCATCGTTTGCTATAATTAGGATTTCTAACAGAGTGAGTTGAAGCGACTTATTGACAATTTACCCTTTAGAATTCTCTGGGGGAGGAGTCCAGATTTCTGGAAAAGGAGTCAACGTGGGCGAAAAAAAATGATAAGGATTTGTGGACAATAAGTTTCTCCATCGATTGATATAATTAGGATTTCTAACAGAGTGAGTTGAAGCGACTTATTGACAATTTACCCTTTAGAATTCTCTGGGGGATGAGCCCAGATTTCTGGAAAAGGAGTCAACGTGGGCGAAAAAAAAATGATAAGGATTTGTGGACAATAAGTTTCTCCATCGTTTGCTATAATAAGGATTTTAACAGAGTGAGTTGAAGCGACTTATTGACAATTTACCCTTTAGAATTCTCTGGGGGATGAGTCCAGATTTCTGGAAAAGGAGTCAACGTGGGCGAAAAAAAATGATAAGGATTTGTGGACAATAAGTTTCTCCATCGTTTGCTATAATTAGGATTTTTAACAGAGTGAGTTGGAGCGACTTATTAACAATTTACCCTTTAGAATTCTCTGGGGGATGAGTCCAGATTTCTGGAAAAGGAGTCAACGTGGGCGAAAAAAAATGATAAGGATTTGTGGACAATAAGTTTCTCCATCGTTTGCTATAATTAGGATTTTTAACAGAGTGAGTTGAAGCGACTTATTGACAATTTACCCTTTAGAATTCTCTGGGGGATGAGTCCAGATTTCTGGAAGAGGAGTCAACGTGGGCGAAAAAAAATGATAAGGATTTGTGGACAATAAGTTTCTCCATCGTTTGCTATAATTAGGATTTTTAACAGAGTGAGTTGAAGCGACTTATTGACAATTTACCCTTTAGAATTCTCTGGGGGATGAGTCCAGATTTCTGGAAAAGGAGTCAACGTGGGCGAAAAAAAATGATAAGGATTTGTGGACAATAAGTTTCTCCATCGTTTGCTATAATTAGGATTTTTAACAGAGTGAGTTGGAGCGACTTATTAACAATTTACCCTTTAGAATTCTCTGGGGGATGAGTCCAGATTTCTGGAAAAGGAGTCAACGTGGGCGAAAAAAAATGATAAGGATTTGTGGACAATAAGTTTCTCCATCGTTTGCTATAATTAGGATTTTTAACAGAGTGAGTTGAAGCGACTTATTTACAATTTACCCTTTAGAATTCTCTGGGGGATGAGTCCAGATTTCTGGAAAAGGAGTCAACGTGGGCAAAAAAAAATTATAAGGATTTGTGGACAATAAGTTTCTCCATCGATTGCTATAATTAGGATTTCTAACAGAGTGAGTTGAAGCGACTTATTGACAATTTACCCTTTAGAATTCTCTGGGGGATGAGCCCAGATTTCTGGAAAAGGAGTCAACGTGGGCGAAAAAAAATGATAAGGATTTGTGGACAATAAGTTTCTCCATCGTTTGCTATAATTAGGATTTCTAACAGAGTGAGTTGAAGCGACTTATTGACAATTTACCCTTTAGAATTCTCTGGGGGATGAGTCCAGATTTCTGGAAAAGGAGTCAACGTAGGCGAAAAAAAATTATAAGGATTTGTGGACAATAAGTTTCTCCATCGTTTGCTATAATTAGGATTTCTAACAGAGTGAGTTGAAGCGACTTATTGACAATTTACCCTTTAGAATTCTCTGGGGGATGAGTCCAGATTTCTGGAAAAGGAGTCAACGTGGGCGAAAAAAAATGATAAGGATTTGTGGACAATAAGTTTCTCCATCGTTTGCTATAATTAGGATTTCTAACAGAGTGAGTTGAAGCGACTTATTGACAATTTACCCTTTAGAATTCTCTGGGGGATGAGTCCAGATTTCTGGAAAAGGAGTCAACGTGGGCGAAAAAAAATGATAAGGATTTGTGGACAATAAGTTTCTCCATCGTTTGCTATAATTAGGATTTTTAACAGAGTGAGTTGAAGCGACTTATTAACAATTTACCCTTTAGAATTCTCTGGGGGATGAGTCCAGATTTCTGGAAAAGGAGTCAACGTGGGTGAAAAAAAATGATAAGGATTTGTGGACAATAATTTATCCCTCATAAAAGCGTTAACATAAATTCTGTTAAGTGGTTAACATTATTCTGTTAACATAACAGAATGTGTCTAGGGTTATAAATTTTAAAATTTAACTTCACACACATAAAATTGTATGATCATTTTGCGAAACCCTGTAATTTAAAAATTAATGATTTAGTTTTTGTTAAAAGAGAACCATATGACAAATTTAGAAACATATATGACGGTCCATTCATTGTGAAGGAAATTAATGGAGTTAATCTCACTGTATACAATGAAAAATCAAACAATGAAAAAACGTTACACAAAGACAGGTTAAGAAAAGCCTGAGAGAAAAAAATTTTAATTTATATGTAAATACCAATTTTTTTTTTTTTTTTTTTTTTGAATAATTGGAAATTTGAATTTATTCATACATATGTACATGTTATGTAAACAATGAAAATATTTATAGTAATATTTGGAAAATTGAATTTATTAGAAAAATGTTTGATAAGATTGGAAAATTAAATCGAGATTATTAAGAACTTAAAATTTTCAAAAACAGAATAAAAATTTTAACAAATGAAGAACATTGAAATTGTAGAATCAAAAGATAATGAAATAAAAACCAATTGTAAACAAACTTAATAAAACTAAAGATTGTAAACATACCATTAATTAAGAAAAAATATTACGCCAATCAGCTTGATCACCTGATTGACGCAACATTTTTTTTTCAATAAAAGGGAGGTGTAATGCAAATGCATCACCCAGTATTACACAAATTTATTTATTACTTACTAACTAAATTACTTACACTTATGTACATACTTATTATTATATAACTAACCTACTTACACTTACTTACTTATATTTATAAACTAGGACTAACTCGCTTACTCTAATTATCATATGTAAAGCATACAATGTATGCATCACTGAGACATAGAATATAAGATAAAGAATAAGAACAATAAAGGTCAGTCGATAATCAACCATCAACTCATCAAGTGTTTCATTTTAAAAACTAACGGCTAGACGTTTTGCTACCATCCACCACACTGGTACCTTTTGTTTAAAGCTGCCTCGCAATCACTCCATAGGGGAAGCTTTTCATAATCAAGCTGATCTTCCCATTTAGATCTAGTGATTGGATCTACTTTTGTCATCACAAGGTGAATAATTAGCGCGTTAGTAATTGCCTTGTCATTACCTTTTGACAAAAGCGAGCCATAAATAGCCGAAACCGTATCAACATGCTTCTCAAGGCTGATGCAGATGGTTTGGATATGTCCAGTAAACCAAAAAGTTTGGTAATATTATCGAAAAATATTAAACACGGATTATCGTAGACCTTTTTCAAACTTTGTAACGCCTTGGCATAATTTTGCTCACTTATTTGATAGGCCTTCACAGTACCTAGAGCTTCGTCTACAAGCATGAAATCAAAGGATTGAATTTTTCTATTTCAGACAGAGTCGGATCGCTGTCTACTAAACTTTCAAATAAACTAATAAAGTTTTTAAATTCGGAATAATTCCCGCTGAATTTCGGCAACTTCATACTTGGAAGCCAATTATGGTGAGAAGGAACGCTTAGATTATTATCAGCAATGCTATGCTGTCTAGGGACTAAATAGCCCATAAGCATGCTTTTTGTGGTAACACATAAGTTTTCCATGTCAGCTCTTTCCTCATTCGACGGATCTAATATATCGATCTCTGTCTGAATGTCCATAGCATCTTCAATATATGAATTTAAAATTTCTAAACGACATTGCAATTCGTTCTGATTAAATGAAATTGTTTTTTCTTTAATAGAACGGCGTATTCTTGCAACATTCGACAAAATTGTATTTTTCTGCTGATATAAACTCTCCAGACTAACACTGTTGCCTTTTTGCTTTTTACCGCCAGCCATTGCAGTCGAGGTTTATTTACTTTTTTAAATATAGGAGACCAAATTTAATGTGGGTAACCAAATTCCCAAAATTTTCTGGAAGGATCTCTAGGAAATATTGCGTTTGTCAAGCTAATGACAAGATATTATTAAATTTCCGAGATCAACTTCAGCTTACTTTAATGAGTACACCGCTTTAAAGCACAGAAAAAAATTTTTAATTGTGGGTCTCAACTAAATTTTACTTATACCACTTTTTGTTAGAAAACCCTTTGCCTTTATATAGTAAACCGTGTATAATTTTTAAAGTTAGCAAAATTGTTCGCTGGGTAAGAAGTACTAAATTTTAAATTCAGTAATAAAGTAATTTCATAAACGAAATACCAGAAACCGTATATTATTTGGATGCGATCAATTTATCACAACAATGTTTGCTGGGTTGCACTACGAACAACCACCAATAAGGCAAAGAGACAACAACACAACACACGCGTATATATGACTGTATGTAAATATTGGCAAATTTTTTTTTTAGAGATATGTATGTTTTTAACAAGTGGTATTGCAATTTTATTTATTTAATATTTTTATTGTCCACTAAATTATTTCAATTGGTTAAATAACAGCCTCTTATTAATGTAATAACTCGCGATCAGTTCAAATAATGTTCGTCCGATATTAACAATAATAATCATTTTACCTCTTATTTTTCTTCACTTTTTTATAAGTAATTTTTTCACTTTAATTAATTAAACTTCACAATATTCACTTCATTGTATATATTTGTTTGTTTCTTCAGTTTTATTTAATTATTATTTGTTTAGTTACTTTAAATAAATAACTTTTAATTATTCCAATAATTGTTTATGTTTTTCTGCTCGTTTGTTATTTCACAACAGTGTTGATTAACGTGTTTATTACACAAGTAACGAGTACCAAGAAATAACAAAACAAACGTAACAATAACCAAACAAACGAATTGCAAGAAGTAAACCACAAATAAAAGTAAATATTGGAAAATGTAAAGATTTAACAATTTATTAAATTTAATTATTTAATTCTGTTAAAGTGAAAATATACCGTGAGAGACAAAAATATAAGAACGAACGAACGGCACAGTGATGGCAATGTTTGCTGCGAGGAGGCGTAATATAAGTACTTCTTAATTACCACTTGAACGTGATAATGAAGTTTTTGTTTCCAATGATAATTGCGAACAATAAAGCACTTTGTTATTTTTGTGTGTTTCACTACTTAGGGAATATAATTTAATTTGTTTGCAAGAACAAATAATTTTTGTGTGGTAAAAAATTTTCTTGATTAAATTTTAAAATTTGTAAAATATTAAGCCAAATTCTCACACAATTATTTGTTCTTAAATACCTGACGTTCGGCACTTTCCTTCTTGCACAAAATGCAGTTGCAATTGGGCATCTAGATGGTAGTAAAGTCTTCCTTCTTGGATAAACGGGGATGATAATCTTCTGAGGTTGAAGTTGGGTTAATTATTTTTTAGTTGGGTTGTTTCACTAACAATGCACGACCGACACTTGCTACGTTTTAACCGAAGTACGATTATGGTTCACTTTTTTTTTTAAATTTAATTAAAACAGTCCCTGCTCGGGCGCCAAAATGTTTATCCTTAATATTTTTTAAGGAATTTTTGCCTTATTATTTTTAGTTTTGGCAAACACTAGATTGTTTTTATTTCTATTTGTTTTTTTTAATGTAGGCCTGTTAATTTTCACTTAAAAAAGTACACAATCGGTCGCTGTAATTTCACAAACAAGAGTAGAGTTTATTTCAAAATGGACTTAAAACTAGCTTACAATATAACAGTTAAGAAATTTCCAAGCTCAAGGCATAGTGTAGTGCCAAATTCAATAAAAATAAAATATTAAACAAAACAAGTTACTTGAAGTAATTAATTCATTAAAAATTCATTATATATAAAAAATATAAAAAGTAAAATGACAAAACAGTGTTAAAAAAAAAGTAAAAAAAAGAACCCCACAACAAATACATTCCTACTTATTATAGATTTCTAAAACCAAAAAAAGGGGAGACTCGTTTCTGCCTCAGGGCATATCGTTTCATAAGTCGCGCTTAGAACAATAAACTTATTTACCTAATCCTCGAGCGTAAAACCACCTTAATTTCATCAGATCAAACTATTTCACCAAGGAGACTCCAGACTACGATTAGCGGATACCCACATGGACAACTTTGTAACCTGTAATATGCCTACCAAAAGTATCATTTGTTTTAGTACCTTATTGTAAGTTCCACCAAAATGTTTTAATATTTTCCTAAATTAATTAGTATTGTGGTTATTTTATTGAACTGTTAATGGTTTCGATATTTTAATCAGGCTTAAGTTCATTGAATTTAATTTTCATTAAATTATTTTTATAAAGAAAGGAATTTTACAGCACGAAATTAATTAAAATTCGTTGATAATTTTTCATCCTTGACTGAGCTAGGAATTGAACCCAGGTTTTCACGGACAGGTTGCCCTGACTAGTTTCGATTGTAACCACACAATCTCTTCAGATGGGGTTTGCCGTTTCACTCTCACCGCCATTGACGACGGATGACGTCAATAGTGAAACATCAATCTTTAAACCAAATGGTATTTTACCTTGGTAGATCGAAATTTGGTTTGAATGAATGATTACCTATTTTAATTGATTTACGTGTTCTTCCTAACTTCTGTTTTTCGTACTTTTTGTCAAGAATTCTTCTTGAAATCCAAAGAACGTTTTTTGTTTTTAATGTTTTTTGTCTTTCTTTTTCTTGTTGACCTTTTTCAACACAACTTAAAGGACAAATGTAAACATATAGCTCGTACCTTAGCTGTTAACAATAATTAGTATTGTGGTTATTTTATTGAACTGTTAATGGTTTTTAATCCAAGTTTCGATATTTTAATCAGGCTTAAGTTTATTGAATTTAATTTTCATTAAATTATTTTTATGAAGAAAGGAATTTTACAACATGAAATGAATTAAAATTCACTGATAATTTTTCATTCTTGACTGAGCTTGGAATTGAACCCAGGTGTTTTAGTCAAACGTAAATAATCGTTAACGTGACTCAATCTAAACACATAAATCTACGCTCTGGCGCTCACTTTATAAATTTTCCTTACAAGCACTTGAAACCTGAAGGAAGCCGTATTTAGTTAAACACAAGTATGATTACTAAAAACACGACTGATTAATCTTTATTTGTTACTTTCTTTTATATAAAATTAATTAATAGTAAAATACTTAACTTACAATAATAATAAATGAAAAAATGCCTAACTTAACACAAAACAAATGACCTACTTATAAATGGTGAAAATGAACAAAATTAATAAATGATTGCTAATGAAGTTGAAATTGCGGTGTATGCATTTTATTAAACCAAAATATTGTGCAAGAAAGTTAATGCACTTAAATTATGTCACTACGAACTTAAACCAAAATATTGTGCAAAGAGTTAATGCACCTTAACTATGTCACTACAATAAATGAATATACATGTAGGAATGTATGTTCTTATTAGTTAGCATAAATAATAAAATTAACGAAATAATAAAATTAACAAAAGTAATACAGTAGCCCGTCTGGGTCCGGTGGCTTACTGATTGACTGAGGTGTTTTTGTCTTATGAGTGAGGTGCGTATACTGGTTGACATGTCAAAATGTCCTTGTTTGGTCATTAAACTGTTTTTTAATACATAGTTTGGGCCAATTTCCATTCATCCTGTACCTGTGAGTGTGATGAGTGTGGTCTCCGTGCCGCATAACATTGACGTCTTGATTTCAGAAGTAGTAGAGAAGATCCATTTATTTGTATGCTTCAGTTGGGTGTAAAACATCGGAGTTGTTATTTCGTGGACATTGCAAGTTGCAGTTGATTGGTTATTGAACATACTAATCTCACAATGATTGTTGTTCGCATTTCGTCTGAGTTTCGATTGTTGATTTGGGCACAGGTATTCGTCATCCGTCGCTTTTATGCAGCTCGACATGCCATCTGGCGTTAACAGCACGTATTCATCTCTGTGTGAGTTGGTTGCGAGATATGCTTCGTCTGGATTTATAGCAATAAGGAATTTGTTTTTTACCGTTGGAATTGGCACTATATTGAAAAGCTCCAAGGGTTGCTGGTCAGCGAGGGGTATTTTTACTTCAAATATTACCTCATTTTTTGCGACAGCTTCTTTTTCGGTCATGAGTTTGTATAGCGCAATCAAGTTCTCGTCTTCTGTTGGAAGCATGTGTGACCTTGGGACATGGGCCTTAATTGTCATGATTTTTCAATTGTTGTGGTGAGTGCAACATCGGGCTGATTTTTCCATTATGAACATCCGTCAGAACAGTTATGATTTTCGTCTCTATTTTTTGCAAGGTTTTTGCTGTTAACGTTAGATGGGTTGACAGCAATCCAACAAGTTGTGAGTTGCTGCTTTAAAGAGTTCAGTCTTGCCTTGTTCAATAATTTTTGTGATTTCAGTTAGCCTCTGCTGCGTGTTTATCTCATCTAGTTTGATTATGTTGATGGTCGAATCAATAATCGATGTTTGGTTCCTCAAGAGACTTGCCAGATGACCGTGTTCTCGTTTTGCTTTATTAATGGTCTGTGATATCTCATTGGCGGGCTCGGAATCTAGAACCCCAAATAGTGATCGCGCAATATTTCCAACAATCTTAAATGGAGCTCTTTTGACGCGTCTCGTTATGATTAGTTCTTCTTCTTGGAGTAATTCATTTTTGATTAGATTTAAGTAGTTTGACAAAATACTGCTCATCGAATGTCTTTTGATTGTGGGACATAGTTGCTGCAGCGTCTGCAAATCTGACGCCAAGGAGTTTATTTCTGATTTTCTGATACGAAGGGCGTAAGATCATAGTAAACCATTAATTTCCATTCTGCCGTGATGAGTTTTACTGTTCCCATTCCCTCAAAGTACAGTCCTGGATCGTACTGAAATTGTGTGACCGCTATGTTATTGCATAAAACTGCAGGGATGAGTAGAAGTGATATTACTAAAGTAAGCAGTATCGGCTTGTCTAGAGTCTTGATTCGTTTGTCTGGTTGCATTCGTCATCTATTGACCTTTTTTGTTCTAACGGTTCTTTTTCATCTTCAAAGCACAACGGAGCCAATCGGTGGACTGGTCGCTTAAACACGCCGTTCAGTGTTTTTACTTCTACAACTCTGACAATACCGTCGTCACCTGGATAGACATTGAGAATTATTCCTGATGGCTATTTCATTATCGGTAGGTTGTCGTCTTTAATAAGCACCATGTCTCCTGTTTTAAAATTGCTGGACTTGCATTTCCATTTATAGCGATGTTGAAGCTCGCTCAAGTATTCCGTGGACCATCTTTTCCAAAACTGTTGTTTTAATTGGGAAACAAGTTTCCAATGCGATACTATCCACTTGTGAGGTAAGAGCTTCACCGATGAGAAAATGGCCAGGAGTAAGCGCTTCTAGACAAGTTGGGTCGTTTGATAGTGGAGTCAATGGACGTGAGTTTAATATGGCTTCAATATCTATGCTGATGGTTTCCAACTCTTCGTAAGTTAGTGATTCTGTTGACGTACCAGTAAATGGTTTGCAGACTTTACGGTGGCTTCCCATAAGCCTCCGAAGTGGGGTGCACTTGGTGGGATGAAACTAAAATGTATTCCTTTAGCGCTTGAAGCAGTGATGATGGCTTCTTGCCCTTTTCTAAGTATATACTTTCAGATAGTTCCAGCAGGTTTTTTTGCACCGACGAAATTTGTCGCATCGTCACAAAAGATATTTTGGCAGTGGCCGCGGCGAGCTATAAAGCGTTTTAGAGCCTCGATGAATGACTCTGTTGACAAATCAGACACCAATTCGAGATAAACTGCTTTGGTGGCAAAACAGCAGAATAAGGCTATGTAAGCCTTCGTTGGCTTTTTGCCCCTGATCACAATAGTCTACACTGGAGCTGACAAAGGGCCGGGAACGCACTACTTTAGGTTGTGGTAAGTTGCCCATGACTTGTTGATGCAGTTGTGGTCGCGCTCGAGTGCATCTGACGCATTTTTGGACCACTGAACGCGCTGTGATCTTCCCCTTGATTGGCCACAGCTGTTGTCGCATTATAGTTAGAAGAGCTTGTGGGCCGCAGTGTTAATTGTTTTTATGTATCATGATAAATACAGTACAAGTTGGAATGGATAGGTACATAACAGTGGGTCGCAGCCCAACCTATTCTGCAGTTGCTTCTGTCCCAAAAGTTTTAAAAGAGGGTACAGCTGATAGGATAAGTTCTCAAAATCGGTTTGCAATTTTGGAAGAGGAATCCTCGGAAGCACAAAACGTTACAAAATCTTCTAAGCCACCCCCGATATATCTTAGAGAGCAAAACTCAAGTGATTTAATAAAGAATTTGATCTCGGTAATAGGTGAAAATTCTTTTTATGTAGCTGCAATAAAACGTAAATCTTTCTATTGTAAATTTTGACAATTATCTCAAACTTGCTGTTCAACATTCTAGCATAGCCCGCAAAAATATAAAAAATAGTAAAATATATTCTACTGATGTCGAGCGTCTCTTGACTGAAAAAAGGAGAGTTCGAAGAGAGTGGCAATTGCACAGATCCCCTCAACTTAAAAATTGACTAAAAGAGTGCACAAAAAGGCTAAGAAACATACTTCAGTCTCAAAAAACGGCTTCTCTGGAAAAATATCTTAAGGAACTTGATGCAACTCCTCAATCTGATTTCTCATTATGGCGTGCAGCTAGAAATTTTAAAAGACCAGTTATCACTAAACCGCCATTAAGAAACTTAAATGGAAGTTGGGCACGAAATGACATAGAAAAAGGAAATATTTTTGTTAATCATTTGAAAACCGTATTTACCCCTCATACATCTTTCGATACTGCGGTCGAGTTGCCACCTGTTGCTGTTAGATCAGCTGTTCCACTAAGATTTGAAGTAAGAGAAATCGAGAAGGCTATTCATGATTTAAACCCCAAGAAAGCCCCTGGTTTTGATAAGATCAGTAACAAAATGCTTTTGGAGCTACGCAGCATAGCAAAGAAAATTATTCTACTAATTTTTAATGCTATTTTACGCCTTGAATACTACCCACAAGAGAGGAAAGTATCCTTAGTTACCATGATACCTAAACCAGGAAAGGATCCCACAAAAGTTGAGTTATATAGACCTATTAGCTTATTGTCTAATATATCAAAGCTTTTTGAGAAACTTCTAGTGTCAAAATTAACGCCGATTTTAAATGATAACAGATGTATTCCCAATCATCAATTCGGTTTTAGAAGAAAACACAGCACAATTGAACAAACTCATCGAATAGTAAATGTCATAAGAAAAGCCTTTGAAGAAAAAAAATATTGATCAGCACTCTTCATCGATGTGTCTCAAGCTTTTGATAAAGTCTGGCATGAAGGTTTACTACTGAAATTGCAGCAAAACTTACCAGCAAATATACACAAGCTGTTAGAAAGCTACTTAGTCGGTCGTCAATTTATTATTAAGGAAGGCGAATTTTTAAGTTCTCCACAGCCAATTAATGTGGAGTCCCACAAGGCAGCATCCTGGGCCCTCTATTATACTTAATTTATACTTCGGACTTGCCAACAAACAGCTACACCCATACCTCAACATTTGCGGACGACACAGCTTTTCTAAGCGTACACGCAAACTGTCAAGAAGCATCTCGTTACCTACAGGATCATATATTTGAACTAGAAAGGTGGTTAAATAAATGGAGGATAAAGATCAATGAGCAAAAATGCGCACATATAACATTCACATTGCGTCGGGAAACATGCCCCCCTATTAAAATAAATAATCAAATAATACCCCAACACTCGCATGTAAAATACCTCGGTATTCATCTAGATCGGCGTTTAACGTGGAAATGGCATATAGAAGCTAAATTAACTCAAATGAAACTAAAAGCAATCCAAATTAATTGGCTTATTGGAAGAAATTCTGTTCTTAGTCTCGATTGCAAACTTCTACTTTACAACTCTATCTTTAAGCCAATTTGGTGCTACTGTATTCAGTTATGGGGCACTGCCTCGGCTTCTAACATCGAAAAAATTCAAAGGCGCCAAAATAAACTTCTTCGAATAATCACAGCCGCCCCCTGGTACGTCAAGAACTCAAATATCCACAAGGATCTCAATGTGCCATTGGTAAAAACTATGATAACGAAATATGCAGTATAATATTTAAAAAGGCTGGAACTGCACCCAAATCCATTAGCTAGAAATATTTTAAATTATGGCGGCCACAATCGCTTAAGAAGAAGAGACACTGCAGCACTCACCCAATCAGATGAGCGATAAACACCTACATATGTGAACATGATACCGTGATGACGAAATCTTTTTTGTTTGGCACTGGCAGGACATAAATCAAATATTAGGATAAGATTTGATTAATTATTGTTAGTTCATATTTAATATATGAAGATTCAATAAACAAATACTGAAAAAAAAATGATAAATAATAGCCTTGCCAAAGAATCGTTATAAGGTAAGATAATGGAATGCATTGTGTCCGGCGATAACCCTGAATTTTTTAATCGTCCTCCTACTCGAACAACTCCTTCCTTATCCAATATTGGTGAGAGACTATTAAGTGGGCTTTTTTTTGTCAATTGTCTGATTTCTTTGCAGTTGCTTTATGTCTTCTGCAAAGTCCGCGCACAATAAGATGCAGAGAATCGTCTAGCTCCTTCGGGGTAATAGAGATATGCGTTGGTCTATCTCGAGCAGGTATTCCCAAGTTGTGAATCGTAGAACATATGCAATAATTCTTTGCAAGGTTCATAACGAATTTTTATGATTAATTGTGTATATGCGATCGTAGTTCCATAACGACCTTTATTCGTTCAGGGTGTTCTGCCTTAAGTGGCTGAGGCGAGAAGAATGGTGGCCACAAAGACTCGCTTCCATGAAGAAACATAGGCCCGTGGAACCATAATGCGTTTGTCAGCAGCTTGGATGGCTGAAGTCCGCGGGATAATATGTCAGCTGGGTTATCTTCTGACCTTACATGACGCCACTGTCCTGCTAGTGTAAGGGATTGTATTGTAGATACTCTGTTTGCAACAACTGTTTTATATGAAGATGACTGTGAGTTGATCCAAGATAGGAGAATTTCGGAGTCAGTCCATAGGAATGTCGGTTGATTTTTACTATGCGCGGCGACAACTGCAGCACATTACGCTAACGTTTGTTGTTTTAGGGGAGCTACTCGTGATTTTGCACATAGCAAGCGGACACACACTCCTCCATCTTTAGCGTTGCACGGATGTATGCCGCTGCGCCGAACGCCTTTGCGGAGGCGTCTGCAAGCGCATGAAGTTGCGTTGTAACGGGAATTCCAACTTAAAACATGTGTCTTTTTATTTTGAAATCTTCTAATGTCTTCAAGACACTGCGGAAGTCGTTCCACTTCATACAAAGCTCCTAGGACAATGGTTCATCCCAGTCTAAGGTATTCTGCCACAGTTGTTGAATGAAGATCTTTGCTTGGACAACGACGGGTGCTAGGAGACCAAGAGGGTCAAATAGTTTTGCGAGCTCTGAGGTTACCGTACGTTTTGAAGCTGTTGGGCGCTCAGTGAGGTTTACCTTGATGCAAAAATTTTCTGTCTGAGGGACCCAATGTAATCCCAATGTTTTTATCGGTTTGTGAGTACCTTTACTGAGATCCAAATTTATAATTCTGTCACCATGTGGTATGTCTTCTAGAAGTTTTGGATGATTTGAGCACCATGAAATCAACGTGCTGCTAGGATGAGTTTGAGCTCTCGTTGTGTTTCTCTGGCCAAGTGTAGACTGTCTGAACCACCTAGTCCATCATCGACATAGAATTTTTGTCTTAACATTTTTTCTCCAAGAGGGTACTTTTCGTTATTTTCTTCTGCTATCTGTTTTAAGCATCTGGTGGTCAAGTATGGAGCTGATCGTGGGCCGTACGTCACAGTGTTCAGTTTGTTGTAGTTAATTGGTGAAGCAGGATCCTCTCTCCAGATGATTAGCTGATATTGG
The DNA here is from genome assembly GCA_943735925.1 of Pollenia amentaria. Taxonomy (NCBI): domain Eukaryota; kingdom Metazoa; phylum Arthropoda; class Insecta; order Diptera; family Polleniidae; genus Pollenia; species Pollenia amentaria. The sequence continues at coordinate 75,264,098 of OX031010.1, forward strand.
TGGTCGCCACGATTAATTAGTATTTGTCAATACATTTTTTCGATGTCGGTGGTAAAAACAAATTTTGGCATTCGAAAACGGAGCAAGATGGAAAATAATTCGCTGTGCACAGTTGGACCGTTATGCATTATGTCATTTAGCGAGTACCATTTATTTATTTATTTAAGTCTATGGATATATGTAAATCCTTACAGACTAGAATTTAATTACAAATAATATTATCTATTAGGTAAAGTATTCAAAAACAAAATAATACTACGTTTAATGACATTAACATTCAAAGAAAAGTCAATAAAATTATACATTTCATTAAAATCCTTGCATATTCTCAGAAAAGGATCAGAATTAGCGTAGTTTGTGCGGAAAGTCTGAAGATACAATGGTATGAAATTGCGAGTTGATCGTTGAGGAACGTTGACATTAACATTATTAAGCAGGAATTCAGAACAAACATTACCATTAAGCAAATTAACTAAGAACGTAATGTTAAGCATTTTTCTTCGGCTTACCAGTGAAGGTAGTTTAACTTGTTCAAGTCTTTCGAAGTAGGATGGAAGAACTTCAGAAGGGTTCCAAGTTGAATTTCCTAAGCAGAACAATAAAAATTGTTTTTGGACAGATTCTATTCGATTTATGTGAACATTATAATCAGGATCCCAGATAATAGAACCATATTCGATGATTGGTCTTACCAAAGATATGTATAACTGCTTTGTAATTTTGGGATCAGTGAACTCCTTAGCCCAACGCTTTATAAAAGCAAGTACTCCACGAGCTCTGTTTATCATTGTCGTAATGTGTTTTATAAAGTCTAATTTTGAGTCAAGTAAAACACCAAGATCCAAAATATCTTTAACTAATTCAAGTTGGCTATCACCCAAAGTATAGTTACTTAAAGAATTCCATTTTCTACAAAAACGCATATGTTTGCATTTTGTTAAATTAAGATTCATGAGGTTGATGTTACACCACTTATAGAAATTATCCAAATCATGTTGAAGGTTGAGCATTTCAGAAGTTTTTTTGTAGCTTAAAAAGATTTTTACATCGTCGGCATACATTAATACATCACAATTGTTTATTGCACTCGGCAGATCATTTATAAAAAGTGAGAATAAGATTGGACCAAGGTGGCTACCTTGCGGTACTCCAGAATTGACGATGATGCTCCTTGATGTTGTATTATTAAAGCAAACACTTTGTTTCCTAGAAATAAGATATGACTCAAGCCACCGAAGACTGTTATTAGTGAAGCCCATTAAAGAAAGTTTACTAAGAAGAAGACTATGGTTGACTTTATCAAAAGCTTTACTAAAGTCTGTGTATATAACGTCCGTTAGTTGCCCATTATTAAATCCATTATTAACAATAGTGGTGAGTTGTAGGAGATTTGTCATTGCTGAGCGTCCTTTTCTAAAGCCATGTTGGAAAGGAGATAGTAATGACGATGCTTGATGAAAGAGGCTATCAGTCATGCACTTTTCAAAGAGTTTAGGAATAGCACTTAGTTTGGCTATACCTCTATAATTTGCTATATTTGTTTTATTTCCAGCCTTAAATAGCGGAATTATATAAGATTCTTTCCAAAATGTTGGAAAGTAGCCATATCTAATTGATAAGTTAAATATTATTGATAAGGGTGTGGCAAAAGCATTAGCGCAGTTGGTTAGAATACAGCTTGGAACACCATCAGGTCCACTGTAAAAGGATGATTTAACGCTTTTCAAACTGGCAACTATTTGGGAGGTTGTAATGGGAGAAAATGATATTGCTTGGTGTTCATCAATCACGTAAGGGTAATTGTTATATTTGTTGTATTGGGCATCAGAATATGTAGTTCCAAAAAAGTCAGCAAACAGGTTACTTATTATTAAATCATTACTGGATTCATGATTTAAATACTTCATGATAGATGGATATCCCGTAGATTTCCGTTTAGAATTTTCGAATTTGTAAAATGACTTAGGATCATGTTTAAATTTAACTTTCATTTCATTTAAGTAATTTTTATACAGTTTCATGTTTAGTAAATTATATTCAGAACGGGATACAGAATATTTACCATAATCACAAGATGATCCGGAATCTTTATATTTTTTGAAACGTTTGTTTTTTATATTTTTTAGTCTGGACAGCTGTCTTGAGCTCCATGGAGGACCTGACTGTTTAAATACAGTAATTTTTGGAACACGTTCATCTAAATATTCAAAAATAGTTTTATAGAAAGTATCAATCATAGTATCGATGGATGAGGGTGTACCATTTGGAATCGATAACTTGTCAAGCCAATTTGTACTGTTTAGAAAATTATTTAAATCGTTATAACTTGTTCTTTTGAAGCAGTTGACTTTTTCATTTTTCATCATTATTTTACGTTCAACAAATGGAATATTACAAGAAAGTTCAATGGTTGGATGAAAGCGATCTTCAGGTCTTGATATTGGAACAGCTCGAGTTAATGAACAGTCAGCAGGTTCATTCACAAACACCAAATCTAACAGTTTTCCGTATTCATTGTACACACCATTAAATTGGAAAAGGCACAAGTCATATAGATTATTAAAAAAAACATCGATCCAATCATAGGAATTTGTAGGAGTATAATAAAAAGAATCTGGTAAAAGTTTCCAAGAAACTGTGGGCAAGTTAGTCACCAAAAACGAAAATTAGATCATCTGACTGGGCAGACGATATAACTGATTTAATGTTCTCATAATGTTGATTGTAAATTAGACCATCAGAATTCGGTTGAATATATGAACAGGTTATGTATATATGTTTGTATTTTAGTTTTAAACGAACAGCAACAAATTCTATATTGTGAGAAGTATTAGGCATAATTTCCTCTGACGAAAATAGACAAGAAACAGCAATTAAAACGCCACCACCAATTGTAGTAGTTAATCTATCGAGTCGGTATACGTTGTATCCATTACAAAAAATTTCGGTATTTAAAGTTTTTTTATTTAACTAGGTTTCAGTGAAGACTATAATATGATGGTCAAAATCGAAACTTTCGATGAACAGATTGGAAAGCTTAGTATTAAGACCACGAACGTTTTGATATATAATAAGGAGTTGATCATCAGGAGCTTCACTTAGTTTTTTGATTGTGTTAATTGTTGTTTAGGCAAATAAGCAACATTAACTGGACGTCGGTTTACATTTTGCTCATATTCTCGAACCAAAACATGTTCAGGCCAAAAAGATGGGTCGATAATGACGTTAAAAATGTCAAATGGAACAGTAAGTTTAAATGATGTTATAGTCCGCATTTGTGAGTAAGTAAACTTATGAACATTCAAATCAACACTTTTGCCGATCTTAGATTTAATATAAGCATCAATTTCGTCAACAGACGTATCAAATGCAAAACGAGATATAAAGATTTGTTTTCTTGGAGGAATCACTCTCAGATCTCCAGTAGCAGCACAGTTGTTTCCACTATTTATTAAATCGATAGAATTGGTTGCATTACAATGAATAATCGGGAAGGCATTACTTGAAACAGATGTTTTGCTTAGAAGAGTTGGACCACGATCATTAACAGATGAAGATGAAGTAGCGGATTCGGGATTCGGAGGCAAAGATGGCGAAACGGAACGTTCAGTCGATTTTACTTTATTGTTTAATCTTGCAGATTTTCTTTTAGGTGATATTTGAGAGACAGGAGATTTTACAGACTCTAAAGAAGTAAAATCCATGTTGACGTCTTTGATGATGCATCAAATACTACGCGAAGTTTTGTTGAGGTGCTGTCTGGCCTCAGAACACAATGATTGCATTTTTTCATTTTTCTGAAGTCGATTCTCCAAACTGATAAACCTGTTGTACGTTGTCTGATGCGATTGTCCTAATGCAGTAGGATTTTCCTTAAATGGAATCCTGACAATGAAATGGCCGCTAGGATCAATTTGAACAAACTGATTAAAATGGGCCTCACAAAGGATTTCTGCTGGAGACATGGTCCTTTCAGTTGATTCTATTTCATCAAGTTGCCACAGTTGTTCTATCGCTTCTTCCAGTGAAGACTCCTTGTTGAGGATTGCACAAGCTAAAGATGAGGATGGGCCAGGTTCAGTGTGCTGGCTTACTAAGCCGCCTATAATCCAGCCAAGTGACGTATTTTGGAGTACAGGACCGCTGTTGTTTAATTTTATTATTCCCGGTCGTACCAGGCTTAAGTAAAACTCGGCGCCAAGAAGGATGTCTATTTTTTCCGGGAGGTGGAAGTTGGGGTCTGCCAGGTAAAGGTCCTTGGGGATTTCCCAAGTGGAGACATCGATGATACGACTAGGCTGTTCAGGGATTATGGTTGGTAATACAAAGGCTTCCAAGTTTGTTGAGCAGCCATGATTCCGTGACATCAGTTGCAGGGTTACACGGCGGTGGGCCCTCTTTTGGGTTCTTCCGATACCGTCAATGCACAGCGATGCTTCTGTCGTTGATAGCGACAGTCTTTGTATCAGCGGTTCAGTCACTATGTTGACTTGAGAACCGGAATCTATTACGGCCCTGAATTCGGTTGAACTGCCATTTGACGCCTTGACTATGAGCTTGACTGTGCCTAGCATCACATAATTCTGTTTGTTTGTTTCTGATGCCTCTGAGGCTGCAGTTATGTTGGTTAGAGCTCCATCGTGCTTTTGAGCAGGCGACTTCGCAGGCGAATTCCTTGATGGTATTGAGGTACCGTCGGACCTCTTTTGCATATGTAGTAACGTGTTGTGCTTGTTGTTACACTTCTAGCAGGTGCCGTAAGTACAATTTTTGGCTAGATGATCCGACTTGAAGCAGTTCACAGAAAGGTGCTGCTTAGTGTGTCCCATTAAAAAAATATTTTGGGGATCATTCTTAATTTGAATACTCATAAGGCTAAGAACTTTTGAGATTTTTTTCCGATTTTTCGGAGGTGGTTTAGAGGTCGCGCAAATTGATTTTGTACCAAAAATCGACCTTTTTGGGTTTTTTTTAATTTCGGTTGAAAATTGGTAAAAAAAATAGATATTTCTTCAGCTTCTGAGTCAATATTCTTAAAGAAAATTTTCCGATCTTTAATTTTATGTGCATAAATAATAAGTTTCGTCAGGGATTTTCCACATTTTGATACATTATATAACAGTTTTTCGTAAATTTTCAGCAAATATGAAAAAAAATGCTTTATAACTTTTAAAATTTGTATTAAGACTAAAAAAACTAATGATGCAGTTTAAAAGATTATGAAGTTTTAAATAAATTAGCAAAAAAAAATGAATTTTCTCTCACCGTTCTCGAGTTATACCCTTTTAAAGCTTTGTACACATTGTATGAAATGTATAATACTATAAGGTGTGAACTAGGTTTGCATTGCTTTAAACTTTAAATAATTGGATTTAGAAAATGTTTTACAAATAAAATAATAGTTACTTACCAGTCATACATAACAATAACATATGTAATTATTACAAGAAGTCCCGTCTTTTTAATTAAAATATTTTGTTAATCTGAAGTTTTTTTTTTTTTTAATTTCGAGTTTGGTTTTTCTAGACTTACCCTTACATAACTTTGCCCACTTCGAGTGCAATATTATTATTTTGCGAGAAATATTGCATAGTTCCTGATTTGGATTCCACAAATCTCTCAAACTCTTTGCTATTATTCTGGCGCTTTTGGAAATAGTACACTTTTCCACTAAATGCAATTTAAAAAATCTTTGCAGTATTTGGTTTTTTGTCGGCGGTTTGGCAGTATCAAGGTCATCAATCATTTTGCCCACACACCACACATTCCTTGTATTCGACAAAGGCATATCTAATTTAAAAAAATATTACCCAATATTTCTTGGACTACTTTATGATAATTTCAACTTACCGGAGCAATAAAACTTCAGATTAACAAAATATTTTAATTAAAAAGACGGCATCAATTTCATGATTTGAGCTTCACTGTATTCCATTGTGGAACTATATTGTTCGCCTGTTCCGATAACGTGGCATCGCTGCGAATTCTGTTTTCCATTTGTTCGAACGCCTGCCATATATAAATGAGGACTATTGTCCTTGAATGCTGTGGTCACCAATGTTTTGGTGCCTGTTGAATGGACTGTTGTCCTTAAATGTTTTATAGCTTGCGCATTTTATATCTTAGTCCCGTACCGCTGGTGGGGGGAACCTAGACCACTTCGGGGTCACCAAATGTTTTTTTCAAACGTAAATAATCGTTTACTTGACTCAATTTAAACACATAAATCTAGACTGACGCTAACTTTATTTTTTTTCCTTACAAGCACTTGAAACCTGAAGGAATCCGTATTAAGTAAAACGCAAGTATGATTACTAAAAACACGACTGATTAATCTTTATTTGTTACTTTCTTTTATATAAAATTAATTAATAGTAAAATACTGAACTTACAATAATAATAAATGAAAAAATGCCTAACTTAAACAAATGACCTACTTATAAATGGTGAAAATGAACAAAATTAATAAATGATTGCTAATGAAGTTGAAATTGCGGTGTATGCATTTTATTAAACCAAAATATTGTGCAAGAAAGTTAATGCACTTAAGCTATGTCACTACAATAAATGAATATACATGTAAGAATGTATGTTCTTATTAGTTAGCATAAATATTAAAATTAACGAAATAATAAAATTAACAAAAGTAATACAGTTTATGAATGTATGTTCTTAACACCAGGTTTTCAAGCACAGGTTGCCCTGACTAGTTTCGATTGTAACCACACAATCTCTTCAGAGGGGTTTGCCATTTCACTCTCACCGCCATTGACGACGGATGACGTCAATAGTCAAACATCAATCTTTAAACCAAATGTTATTTTACTTTGGTAGATCGAAATTTGCTTTGAATGAATGATTACCTATTTGAATTGTTTTACATGTTCTTTCTAACTTTTGTTTTTCGTACTTTTTGTCAAGAATTCTTCTTGAAATCCAAAGTTCGTTTTTTTTAATGTTTTTTGTCTTCCAGTAAGGAAGAACATGTAAATCAATTAAAATAGGTAATCATTCATTCAAAGCAAATTTCAAACTACCAAGGTAAAATACCATTTCGTTTAAAGATTGATGTTTGACTATTGACGTCATCCGTCGTCAAGGGCGGTGAGAGTAAAACGGCAAACCCCTCTGAAGAGATTGTGTGGTTACAAACGAAACTAGTCAGGGCAACCTGTCCGTAAAAAACTGGGTTCAATTCCCAGCTCAGCCAAGAATGAAAAATTATCAATGAATTTTAATTCATTTCGTGTTGTAAAATTTCTTTCTTCATAAAAGTAATTTAATTTTCCTAAATTGTAATATGTAAGTAGAATAAATACCCCAAAATCAGATCAGCTTTATATTATTTAGAAAAAGGAATTAAGTTATGTTCACACCTATAAACTATCTGACGATATACACGAAGCAACTTTTTTTTATTGAAACTAAAAATTTTCAAACCCTGCCTGAAAAATTTTAAGTTACATTTTATTTTTTCTACCTCCTTTTCCTCGTCAAATCTTTGTTAGGTCTGAACATACCTTATACATAAGGAAGTATTCGCTGATCTTTTATTTATATACAATTATGTAACCCGCTAAATGGCATATTTACACGTAAGAATATAATAATAAATAAAAGAAGTCGCCCCTGTAAATTAACGGTAAATAAAACCTGCATTTTCTGTATGTGAATTAAAAAAAATTAACAAGTGAATCTTTTAATTATAAAGGAGGAATGGTAGGTCGAGCAGATGCTGGGTAAGCAGAAGCTCCCACGTAAACAATGTACCCATATATGGCTCAACACCTAGCCATTTCATCACTCATGGTGATGAATTCTCTCTTTTAAGTCTCGTCAGCTTGGTGTATTTCATGGTTCGATAATTTCTACCCGTGGCACTTCTGCAGTTTTGTCTTTTAGTGATTTTTCTACATACTTCCGGGTGTGAAGTATCTATATGTGTTCATGCGTCAAAACTCGGGTCGGGAACCACATTTTCTCTCAGAGCTAGCGGGTCAGCTATTATACCCCCCCTTTACGGAAATGTTATTTGATTTTTCTTTAAAGTTATAACATATATGGTACCCAACGTAAAGCCATCATTAGGTGGAATATAAATTTTCGAAACGTAATGAACAGGTTGGCGCCGTAACATAATATGGCGCCCAACGCTAAAGCCGCATGAAGGGTAGAAATAAGTTTTTTTTGTAGAACAAAGGTTAAGTAAAGTAACGTAAGATAACACCGATGCTACCAATCGTGAAGTCAAAGCAAACTGGACGTAAAGGAAACGCCAAGGGTTTACTGCGACTCTGGAATTACCGCTGGAGATTTTTGTTTATGAACAATTAATTAACTTTAGAAAAATTTTAATAGGACGAAAGTCATAATTCTGGGTAACTCAAGACGTGGAATGTTATCACGACGTCAAATTATTAGAGTACTTACGTAACATCGAGTATAGCTTTGTTGAAAATTCGTTAAGTAAATGTCCGGACTGACGACATCGAGTTGCGCGGTTACGTTGCGATATTTGACAGTTTTTAGGGAAGCATTACGGAATCGAATGAAGTTGTTAGAGTCTTTGTTGCAAATTGCCACGGGTGGCAGTACAAGTAGCAAAATAATGAAGCTCGGTTATGAGTCTCGCATGTGTGATCTTCTACTTGACAGACGTGACGCTTAGCATTCCTTCTGAGGATAAACTTGCTGCAAATAATTTTTTGTTTGCCCTTACATTTTTAATTTTTTTTTATCCACCTTATCCTTAATTTTTTATTTTTTTTTTTGCTATTATTATTTAGTTTTAATTTTTTTTTGCACTTTGTATCTTTTCTTATTTTTTTTTATCTTTTGAATTCGTTCCTTTTTGTTTTTTATTTTTTTTCCCTTTTAATTTTTTTTCTTTTCTCTCTTCTTAAAATTCTTTCCGGTTGAATTGAACTCGCGTTCAGAGTACTACAACCTTTCCTCACGCCTTAGGTGCTTATGCACAAGCCCAACACACGGTAAACTACAGCTAAGAATTTAGTGCGTATCGTTTCGTATCCAAGACCAGCTGACATATCGGCAAGAGGTAGGGCACAACCGTCCGTTCGTAGTTCGTCTCTGTCCAAAGGCAGAGGAAAGGGTTCAACTCCATCGGGGAGAAAGTTGCCGGTGGACGCACAGAGTAGCATAACTGCGTTAAGGGGGTCGACTGGATCTCGTTCGCTCATATCGGGTCAATCGGTAGAATCAGTAGGGGTAAATTCGGACATTAAACCTCTAAGTTTATCTCTCCCGGACATAGATACTGTCCAAGTCGAAACCGCAACACCTAGGGTACCAAATAGGGAAAACTTCGAAATGGCCACTCAAGAATCAAATAACGAAGGTGATCCATAAATTTCAAACGTGAACATTATGGAAAACCTGATGTCATATTTTCAGGACGCATTAACAAACACGCAGGATGAATTCAGAAGAGAATTAAGTGCGCTGAGGGAATCTGTTGGTCTGAATATAAACGAGAGGGAAACTTCTGCTACGACAGGAGCTAGTGCTCGGACGCCTACGCAGGCAAATTCGTATTCTCTTGTGTCCTCAAACACGGACTTTAAATTGAAAGATTGGAGGGTTTCATATAGTGTCGAGGGTAATGTTTCAGACTTTTTGTTCAAAGTAGATACGTTAGCTGAGCGATCTCAGTGTTCCCATGACCATCTGATGTCGAACTTTCATCTATTTCTAACGGGTAAGGCCGAAACTTTTTACTGGGACTACATAAAACAAAACCAAGGGGCCACGTATCCAATGTTAAGGGCTGCGTTATCTAGTGAATTTGGTGCGTTCGAAAGTGACCACAAAATTTTGCTTAAGATCTCTTCGCATAAACAACTCCCTAAGGAAAGCTATGACCATTTCCACTCGTTTATCGTTCGCTTAAACTTGCGTCTGTCGAGCCCCATGTCAGATGCCTCCTTGATTGACATAATAATGAAAAACGTACATGCGGATCTTAAGGTCATGCTATTCATTTCAGACCCAAAAGACTTGGCAAATTTCGTGAGCTGGCGAGAAAGGCGGAAAGGGTTCTTTTAGAAAACAAATCATTTCCCTTTGGTCGGCAATGTCATTTTAATGAAATTGATGTGGAGGAAAACCCTAAAGATTCGATTGCGGAATCCGATCCCCAAATTGAGGCCATTAGGTTAGGCAGAACCTGGGAAAAGGGTGATTATTCAAAAATTAAGTGTTGGAATTGCCTGCAATTTGGGCATAGCTACATATACTGCCCCGACGAAACTCGACATGTTTTCTGTTATAAGTGCGAACAAAGAGCGGTAACCACCCCAAAATGTAAGGGCCCCCAAGCGGAAAACAAGCAGCGGAGAGAGTAGGCAAGCGGGGATGCTCGTTCCAAAAACGAAATCCCGAGTTTATTTCCAGCATTGAGAGTAAGCCGTCATAGATGGACTTACCTAGCGAGCTGTCCAAACCAGCCATTTACTTACCACCCAGACTTTCGAATGATGTCAATTATTTATACCTAGACGTTCAAATGATGTCAATCATTTACTACCAAGACTTTGAAATCATGTCAACTATCTTCAACCCAGACTGTCAACCTGTGTAATTTCTCGAAAGATTCTTAAATGCAGGGAGCGCTACCGAAAAACAAAAAATGTTAGGAGATTAACTGAGACCACCTGGTTGCCGGATCAGAACGATAACAGACCTTTTGCCATGATAAAGATTTTTGACGAGGATTTATTGTGTCCTTTAGATTCGGGGGCTAACGTCTCAGTGTTAGGAAAAGTGAGCCTATTTTTTATTGCCAGGAATAACGTTCGTTTGGAAAAATTCAAGGCTTGGGTCTCAACTGCCAATGGCTCAAAAAACGAGGTAATGGGTTATTGTAAATTAACTGTCACGTTTAAAGGGGTAATAAAAGTTATAACATTTTATAAAGTACCGAAATTATTACTTGGGTATCTGGGCATAGATTTTTGGAAGGCCTTCCTCCTAAAATCTTCTCGAATTGGTCCCGTATGGAAATTGTTGCCAAACGCGATGCAAACTGTCACGAGCTTAACCTAGAGCAAAAATTGCGACTTGAAGATGTCTTTTTAAATTTTCCATCTTACGAAAAATTAGGTCTTGCCTGTACGCCTTTGCTAGAACACCAAATAGATACAGGTTATGCCCTACCGGCTAAGCAAAAACATTACCCTCTATCTCCCCGTAGACAGGAAGAAATTTATAAAGATCTCGACAGATTATTGGCTCTTGGCGTTATAGAGAAATCTATTTCTCCCTGGTGTAGTCCCATAGTATCCGTTCGCAAACCTGGTAAAATCAGACTTTGCCTTGAATTTAGGAAACTAAATTCACTCACCAAGAAGGACTCGTATCGGGCTGCTAAGTCGCCTGAAAGACACCCATTTAATAAGTGGCAACGATCTGAAAGATGCGTTTTTCCAAATAAGACTGTCTGATGCATCCAAAGAAAAGACCGCTTTTGCCGTACCGGGTAGATCCTTGTATCAATACAGGGTAATGCCTTTTGGCGTTTGTAACGGGCCTCAGACAATGAGCCGTCTGATAAGGGAAAATGTATTTATTTATCTTGATGATCTTCTTGTTTGTAGCCATGACTTTGACACCCATCCTAAATTGTTTTTAGAAGTCTGAAATCTGCCGGATTGACTATCAATATGGGCAAGAGCAAATTTTGCCAGCGCAAAATAAAATATCTCGGTTATCTCATAGGCGGTGGGTATTTAGAACTTGAGGGAATTTATAAGTTAAGGCGATTACTCAGTTTCATATTCCCAAGACACCTCGATGGGTAAGACGTTTTATCGGCATGGCAAACTGGTATCGCGCATTTATTAATAATTTTTCTGACCTTGCGGGTCCAATGACAGATTGTCGACGTAAAACAAATAAATGTTTTCGCTTGTCGCCTGAAACGGTTGACTCCGTCGAAAAATTAAAATCTGCCTTGTCAATCGCATCAGTGTGGCTTTAATCGGACTTTGGCAAAGAGTTTGTGATTCAGTGCAATGCTTCACGCATCGGAGTAGGTGGCGTTCTGTGCCAAACATATGACCAAGTGGGCGAGCGACCAATCGCGTTTGTTTCGCAGAAACTAAATAGGGCGCAGCGAAATTATACCGTAACGGAGTTAGAATGTTAAGCGGCTGTTATTTGCATCAAACAATTTAGACAATATATTGAGGGACTCCTTTTCAAGATTATAACTGATCACTCCACCCTTCGCTGGCTCTTGAACCAAAAGGACCTTAGCGGTAGACTTGCCCGATGGAGTTTGAAACTCCAACATTTCGACTTTGTAATGGAACACAGAAAAGGCTCCCTAAATATTGTCCCCGATACACTTTCAAGATTTGACACTAACGAAATCGTTTTGAATTGTAAGCCGCCCGAAATTGACCTTTCCTTCCCTGAATTTAATAGTACAACGAGTACAACGAATTAAAGGAACAAATACGTCAAAACGATGATGCACTTCCAGACCTGTGTCTTAACGACAATTTTGTTTATAAAAGAGTAAACTATAGGAATGGTATAGATAATAGGAACTTATGGAAGTTGTGGCTGCCAGAATCTTTGACCGGGGATGCAGTTAGATTAGCTCATGAGGAAGGATGCCATAGTGGCTTTAATAAAACACTCTTTAGAATCAGACAATAATGTTTTTGGCCACAGATGACACGTGATGTTAAATCTTATATTCAATACTGTGGCAACTGCAAGCCCATAAAACCCGTTAATCGGACCTTACGTCCACCCAAGGTGAAGCAGTTCCAAACATACCGCCCTTTTCAAAGATTGTATTGCGATTTTTTGGGACCTTACCCTCGCTCTAAGTCCAAAAACTGCCAGCTGTTCATTGCAATCAATCATATGACAAAATTTCTGTTTTTAAAGCCTATGAAGACGGCAACTACCATTAACGTAATCGATTTTTTGCAAAACGAAGTTTTCTGCACCTTCGGTGTACTGCAGTTAATGCATACCGACAATGCAAAGCAATTTACCTCAAAAGAGATGAAGGAATTATTCGGTCTGTATGGTAAAACCCATATCACCACTGGTTTTTACTCACCACAGGTAAAAGCCTCAGAAAGGGCGAATCGTGAGGTGATTTCTAAAATTCGTTACTTTTTAAAAGACCATTCGGACCATACAAATTGGGATAGATGTATACCAAAAATTTTGCAAATTTTGAGGAGCGATTTTCATACGGCTGTAGGGTGCTCACCCTATTATGCGGCTTTTGGTCAAAATATGATTCTAAATGGGTCAAGTTATACCATCTAAGACCATTTGAATATGCTTCGAGACGACACACCAGTCGAGAGAAATTACAGATAACAGCACACCCGAGAGAAAATAAATAGGAACCTTGACAAAGCCCATGAAAAGGCGTGTAGGACATAAAACCTGAGGACAAAACCAGTAAACTTCACAGTCGGTCAAGAAGTCTTTAGGAAAAACCACACAAAGTTACTTTAAAAAGGGCCTTAACGCAAAGTTCAATCCGAAGTTCGTGAAGTGCAGAATAAGGAGCAAAATTTGGAATTTCTTTTACGAAATCGAGGACATCCAGGGGAAGTACGTCGGCAAATTTCATGCTTCTGACATTCGACCTTAGTTTCAACTTGTTTCGTTGTACATTGCCCGGCTTCGTGGGTCAAGCCACACGCTGTACATCCGTTCTTTTTGTAGATATTATCCTAAATCCTGCCTGTTCTAATCCTTATCATGGATCTGGATTCGAAGCAGGTTTGTTAAGGATTTAATAATTGCATTTTTAATTTTGGCCCCTGAACTTTTACGCTCACCCAATATGTCGTGCCATGACACTATATCATTTAATTGCGCATCATTATGTGTCTAACATTGTTTTTTTTATTATGCGCATATATGCAATTCTGCCTCAAAATTGTGCCCTTACGCATACTGTACATAGGTAGTTCTTTTCAGTTAGTAACAACTCACACTCCGTTGTCAAATTTTTTTTTCAAACTTAAGGAAAAAAAAACTATGCATCAAGTGGCGTGTTACTACCGTTAGCGAAAAACCTGTTTTCGGCAGAAGAGAAGAAATATAACCTTGATGACATTGCGGATGCTTCAAAACTTTTTTTATATTTTTCTTTACTCTGGCTAGTATACGTATGTACTGTAAATCTGTACTGCGTATATAACTTGCGCTGCAAACAATCAACATTATGGTAGAGGTTTTTACGTATTTATATTATCCCTCACAGTTGTTTGCGCACACACACGCATATGCGTAGTTATTATTTTCTGTCTCTCCCACGACAACAATATCAAAAGGGTGAACGATGCAAATGTAGAGTTTTTCTTCTTCACGCGTACTTAAACCCAGAAACACGGATGCCGGTGAGTAGTTGATTTTGGGATAGCGAGCGAGACAGTTGGGCCTAAACGGACATGGGAGAACGAAAAATAAAATTTTATAATTAAAAGGAACTTGAAAAAAGAGTAAAGTGTTAAAAGTGTAGTTTTCTTGTTTAAACTAAAAGATTTTTTTTTTTCTTTTCATTATTTATTTATTGAATCTTCATATATTAAATATGAACTAACAATAATTAATCAAATCTTATACTAATACTTTATTTTTGTCCTGCCAATGCTAGACGAAAATTTTTTTCCTCACCGCTTCTGTTCACATATGTAGATGTTTAGCGGTCTTCTCGTCGGATTAGTCCTCCAGTATCTCTTCTCACTAATCTAGAGTGGCCACTGTCATTTAAAATATTTCGAGCTAGTGGATTTGGGTGCGACTCAAGCCTTTTTAAATATTTTGCTGCGTACTTCGTAATAATAGTTTTTACTAATGGCACATTGAGATCCTTGTGAATATTAGAGTTTTTAACATACCAGGGAGCGACTGTGATTATTCGAAGAAGTTTATTTTGGCGCCTTTGAATTTTTTCGATATTTGAGGCCGAAGCAGTGCCCCATAGCTGAATACCGTAGCACCAGATTGGCTTTAATATAGAGTTGTAAAGTAGAAGTTTGCAGTCGAGGCTAAGAACAGAATTTCTTCCAATAAGCCAATAAAATTGAATTGCTTTTAGTTTCATTTGTGTTAGTTTTGCTTCTATATGGCATTTCCATGTTAAACGCTGATCTAGATGAATACCGAGATATTTTACATGCGATTGCTGGGGCACTAATTGATTATTGATTTTAATAGGGGGACATGACTCCCGACGCAGGGTGAATGTTATATGTACGCATTTTTGCTCATTGACCTTTATCCTCCATTGTTTTAACCACTTTTCCAGTTCAAATATATGATCCTGCAAGTAACGGAATGCTTCATGACAGTTTTCGTGTACGCTTAAAAAAGCTGTATCAACAGCAAATGTTGAAGTTAGGGTGTGGTTGTTTGTTGGCATGTCTGAGGTATATATAAGGTATAACAGTGGGCCCATGATGCTTCCCTGAGGGACTCCAGCGTCAATTGGCTGAGGAGATCTTATAAAATCACATTCTTTAATAATAAACCTTCGACCGACTAAGTAGCTTTCTAACAGCTTGTGTGTGTTTACTGGTAAGTTTAACTTCAATTTATGTAATAAGCCTTCATGCCAGACTTTATCAAAAGCTTGAGAAACATCGATGAAGAGGGCGGAACAATATTTTTTTTCTTCAAAGGCTTTTCTTATGGCGTTTACTATACGATGGGTTTGTTCAATTGTGCTATGTTCTCTTCTAAAGCCGAATTGATGGTTAGGAATACATCTATTTACATTTAAAATTAGGGCTAATTTTGACACTAACAGCTCCTCAAACAGCTTTGATATATTAGACAATAAGCTTAAAGGTCTATATGACTCAACTTTTGTAGGATCCTTTCCTGGCTTAGGTATCATTTTAACTAAGGATACTCTCCATTCTTGTGGATAGAATTCAAGGCGTAAAATAGCATTAAAAATTAAGAGAATAATTTTCTTTGCTATGCTGGGTAGCTTTAAAAGCATTTTGTTGCTGATCTTATCAAACCCAGGGGCTTTCTTGGGGTTTAAATCATGAATAGCCTTTTCGATTTCTTTTATCTCAAATCTAAGTGGAACAGCAGCTCTAACAGCAACAGGTGGCAACTCGACTGCAATATCGGGAGATGTATGCGGGGTACATACGTTTTTCAAATGATTAACAAAAAGATTTCCTTTTACTAGGTCTATTAAGATTTCTAGCTGCACGCCATAATGAGTAGTCTGATTGAGAAGTTGCATCAAGTTCCTTAAGATATTTTTCCAGGGAAGCCGTTTTCTGAGACTGCAGTAACTTTCTTAGCCTTTTTGTTCACTCTTTTAATAAATTCTTAAGTTGAGGGGATCTATGCAATTGCCATTCTCTTCGAGCTCTCCATTTTTCAGTCAAGAGACGCTCAACATCTGCAGAATATATTTTACTATTTTTGGTTTTTTTGGGGGTGATACTAGAATGTTGAACAGCTAGTTTCAGATAACTGTCAAATTTTACAATAGAAATATCCACATTCTCCGGTGTACTAAGCGGAATATTTTCTGTGCAGTGGGTACTGAGATATTTTTTATATTTTAACCAATTTATTTGAGTGGCTGACGTCACTAAGTTATCAGACGGAGATACAATTCTTTTAGGATTTGTTATAGTAAGAATTGTAGGTGTGTGATCAGAAGACAATTCTAAGGAAGCTTCAACATAAATCGTTTCTGCGGGGATGTTTTTAACCACTCCAAAATCGAAGACATCTGGAACTTTTTGCTGATCAGTAGGCCAATATGTTGGTTGTCCGCTCGCGACAACATTTAGACCCATTTTACAAATTGTGTTAAACAAAATACGACCCTTAGGTGTTATAAGTCGTGACCCCCAGAAAGTGTGTTTAGCGTTATAATCGCCAGCAGCCAGGAAGCAGGGTCCTAATGATTTGAAGTATTTATTATATTGGCTTTCTGATATTGAAAATCTAGGTGGGGAGTATAATGATGATATTACTATGTTTCGATTTAATTCCTCAACGCAAATGTTCGTTGCTTGGAGATAATCTTCACGATGATCACTCATTAAGTAGTGTTTTACTCGGTTCTTTATCAAAATGGCAGAACCGCCACAAGCTCTGTCTCGAGGGTCCTTGGTGTCATATAATATATAACCATTGATTTTAAACGTATTTCTTGAGGTCAGATGAGTTTCAGAAACCATCAAAACATCAATTTGTTTATTTTTAAGGAAGTATTCTAGTTAATTTTTGTGTTAGCGGATGCCGTTTGCGTTCCAAAAGCAAATTTTTAAACAGTTCATGGTTTGTTTAGTACAGCTTGCAATAACATAGATTGCATTCTTAACATTTCTTGCATCATGTTACCCATTGTGTTAGTAAAATTGTTAACTGTTTGCACTAATATTTCCATAGTTTTTTCTAGCCAAGTTAAATTAGAAATGGGAATTTCGTCATTATTTGCTAAATCACCTAGCAGTGGCATAGGATTAGATTTTAATACATTAGCTCTGCTATTATTTGGCTGAGGTATCTGGACGCCGTACGTGTTTCCTTGATTAGTTGCCTGCGTTTGAGGGGGATTAAGTTTCTGTCCAACAGAACGCTTGACAATCGAATATACCGGGCATCCTCTATAGTTGGCAGTGTGATTACCACCACAGTTGCTGCATTTTTTTACATTAGGGTAATTTTTGTACTTATCGCACCGGACGGTACCATATAATTCTCCACATACGACGCAAACAGGGGGTAAATGGCAGTATGCCCTAGTATGACCAAATTCTTGGCAGTTTAAACACTGAACGGGCCCATTTCTTTTGTGCGGCTCCTCTATCGTGATTTTTCTGTACAGGATGTATTTTAAACTGTAAATGGGATGCGTTTCATTTTTTTTTAGCTTAACATCGCCGGGCTCTAACTCCACCCGAAATAGTGGTTGGGGATTTTTTTCCCTATTTTCAATATTTGTAACATTTTTTATTTTGAAGCCCTTTTCTTCTAAAAATGTTTTTATTTCGCCTGGGTCCACGCATGAGTCAATGCCCTTTATCACAACCTGAAGACCTTTGCTGCTTTTCAGTTGGTATGTGTAGAAGCTTTTTTTTAGTGTTTCAAACTTATTAAATAGTTTACGAAAATCATTCTCGTGATTAACCTGTATTTTTGTTTCGTTTATATTACCACGCTTGATTGCAGCTACGTAAAACGAATTTTCACCTATCACCGAGATTAAACTTTTTATTAGCTTGCTTGAGTTTTGCTCTCTTAGATATATGGGGGGTGGCTTTGACGTTTTTATGACGTTAGGTGCTTCAGAAGATTCATCCTCCAGAATAGCAAAACGATTTTGTGAATTTATTCTATCAAAAGATGGAACTTTCGAGGCAGGGCTGCGACCACGTTTAAGCACTGTTATATACCTGTCCATACCAACTTGCACTTGTTGTTTTTGACAAATTTTTTCTTGTTTGTTTTCCATTGCGTCTATGTTTGGGTTTATGGCATCAGTGGTAACGCTTGCAGGTTTTGCCGTTATGTAGTTACTATTGTTTTCTGTTGTTATGTTTATTTAAACATTGCTTTCACTAGCATGAATATCATTTATTTTTGTTGTTGTTTCATTGTTATTACTCATATAGAGTTGTTTTCGTTTTTTCACCGTTTTTTATTTTTGTTGACTGTGCTCTTTTTACTATGTATTATGTTGTTGTTACACCGAGATAATAAAAGAAAGAAGAATAAATATTTGTTTGCACAGATTATTTGCAAGTATGTATGTGCGTACATACATACATACATATTTTTTTTTACTTGTTTTTTTTCTTAATTTTTTTATAGTTATTCTATTGTTCACTTTTATATTGAGCGTCCAAATTCGCTTATTAAACTGATATTATTAACAAATTTAAGTTAAAAAAAAGAATCGTATGCGGAGTTAAAAGAAACACGTCTTTTCTCATCGAGAACGACCGAACGATTTTTCAAAGATAAGTGGAAAAACTTAAATAAATATTTAACGAGATCTTGAATTGAAGAACGGAAAGTGCAAAGCCTAAAAGTTGATATTAAAACTGAACAAAATAACAAAAAACCCAAATTAATTTCAATACAGAAACTAATCAACTTTACTGTGATCAGCAAAAATGCATTATCTACCGTTAAACATACAAAAAAAAAATATAGAAAAGGGGTGGCAAGAATTAAAACTATTGAAGTGAAATGTAAACTACATATAAAAAAAAAACTGCAAAAACAATTTACCACTTTTAAAATAATACTATTTTTCTTTAACTTTAAACAAAAAAAAAAAAAAAAAAAAAAAAAAAAAAAAAGCTAAAGATCATTAAAAATATATTTACCCATAAAATTATAAATGTGTTAAACAAAAAAAAAAAGTAAAAAAAGAACCCCACAACAAATACATTTCTACTATTTATAGTTTTCTAAAAACAAAAAAAGTGGAGACTCGTTTCTGCCTCAGGGCATATCGTTTAATAAGCCGCGCTTGGATTCTTGGATTCTTGGATTAATAAACATATTTACCTAATCTTCGGAAGTGAAATCGAAGAGCGAGCGTAAAACCACCTAAATTTTATCAGATCAAAATATTTCACCAAGGAGACTCCAGACTACGATTAGTGGATACCCACATGGACAACTTTGTAACATTATTGTAAGTCCCACCAAAAATTTTTTAATATTTTACTAAATTAATAAGTATTGTGGTTATTTGATTGAACTGTTAATGGTTTTTAATCCAAGTTTCGATATTTTAATCAGGCTTTAGTTCATTGAATTTAATTTTCATTAATTTATTTTAATGAAGAAAGGAATTTAACAGCACGAAATGAATTAAAATTCATTGATAATTTTTCATTCTTGACTGAGCTGGGAATTGAACCCAGGTTTTCACGGACAGGTTGCCCTGACTAGTTTCGATTGTAACCACACAATCTCTTCATATGGGGTTTGCCGTTTCACTCACACCGCCATTGACGACGGATAACGTCAATAGTCAAACATCAATCTTTAAACCAAATGGTATTTTACCTTGGTAGATCGAAATTTGCTTTGAATTAATGATTACCTATTTTAATTGGTTTACATGTTCATTCTAAGAAATTTAAAATTGGTTCTAGGCATAAATGTGGACATGGTTAAACAAGGAATGTGCTCAACGAACGATGAAAATACCTCTATACGGTTTTTTGCAAATCCTTCCATAATCAAATGAAAACACGAAAATGTAAGCCTGTGTAGCTGTTTTAAGCGATCTAGCTTTGCTAACAAGGAAAATATTGCATTTTATGTGGTAATTTTGTGTGAGAGGTATCGTGGTTGTTAGCAGATTTTGCTAATGTTTATACTATTGGGTAATATTATCATTAAATTCCAGTGAGCAAAAAATTGTGACTCTACAATGATTTTTAACCAAATATTAGTCCATACCTAATATTTTATATTTAATGCCGCCAATCGTATGAAGCTGAACCACTGTTCGGCACGCCTTGTTGGATGCCCTCTTTGTATGGTTTTTGTGTCTTGAAGACTTTTTACTTTTTTTGGGTTCAACCTTGGGATTGGATGTTTTCATCGCCATCCCTCCTTGCAGAATGGGCATATGGGGAGCTGCATTGTTGGACGACTTTGTCATTTTATCCGTTCCAATGACGGAAATGGCTGATGTGGTTTTGTAGGTACTTGAATTGAAGTACAGAGGCACCCCGCCGCAGTTTTTAGACCAGCTGCCTTCTGGTCGAGTTGCCTTAATACTTCCGCTCAGCCTAGGCCGATCTTCTTTGGTCGCCGGGACTGTTACAGTCCCTGGCTTTTCCGTGTTGCTGTCTATCGTTGTCTTTGTTCTCGCCTGTCCGTCATTAGTTTCCGTTACTGGTTTTTGTTGTTGTTTTTGTCTTTAGAATTGTTCATTGTAATTTTGGTCCCACGAGTGTAGGGGAATTAAAAGTTCTGTCACGTCATAGCCCCCATTAACGTGGCAAGGGCGTAGTCTATTTGCTGAGGTGCCGAGGTATCTTTAGTAGAGTTACTCAGAAAATTGTCTATTTAAAAATGAGTGATTCCTAAAGAAGTGCTACCAAGTTAAATTATTTTTAGTACTTAACATAATAAGCATCAGCGTTGCCAGAACAATGTCTTCTCTTATCATATTTTTGGTGATTTTGTATCCAAAATTTAAACTTACTGGTTTTTTCCAAAATAAAATAAAAATTTTCGCTTAGGAATTTATATTAAAATAACAATTTAACTCAAATGTGTTTTTGTTTTGAATATAAATTCTTAAATAAAATTTATTTTCTTTCGGGCTTAATTTAGCGTTGACAGTTATTGAAATTTAGATTATTGCTTTTAAAGATAAAAGCTTTCGAGTTGTTTGTTCCTACCTGACGCAGATTTCCAATAAATTTTCATAGAATCTAACTTTTATGGTTCTTGTCTTATTACCCTTAAGGTAACCCCATAGAAAAAAATTGGGAACAGTTAAATCGGTCGAACGCGAACTTTCCTAAATATATGAGATTTTCATGTTCAAAGTACCCATGGAAAAAGTTTCAGTTATTTTGTACGATTTTTTATTTTATTAATATTATTATTATAACAGCAGTTTAAAACGTAAAGGTTCGCACAGAATTTTCATAATTTTTTTGTTATTTCGCTGCTTGGGCTTCTCTTATGATACACATTGCTGTATCGAAATATTGGATACTTAATAAAATAATTGTTGAAAGTAATTTTATATATTTACTAGCTTAACCCGGTGCGCTTCGCTACACTGACCCCGCACATTTTTATATTGAAATTTATAGTTTACTATAATAGTAGCTTTAACCACGTTTGAAGACTCTCCCTTTAATAGTTCTTCAGTTGAGCGATATTTAATGTATGCATCCTATGGGAGGTATTTCCCCCCCTGCGCCTACCCGCTTTATTTTTATTTTCAAAAGTGTAGTATACCATAAGATTGACTTTTAGAAAGTTTGAACATTCTCACTATTACAGTTCTTAAGATATGCGATGTTAAACATTGGCGTCCTATGGGGTATTCCTATACCCCCGCTGCTATTTTATTTCAATTCCGGGGCTCAGAAGATCCTACTACAAAAAGTTCAGCAAAATGCGTGCAGCGGCTCTTAAGATATGCGATAATTAATATTGGCATCCTATGGGGGGTACCAATTCCAATGCCCCTATCGAAAAAATAAGTAGCCTATTTTATTTTTAGGGCTCACGTGATGTTACTGTAAAAATTTCAGGAAAATCGTGCGATAATTAATATTGGCATCCTATGGGGGGTACCAATTCCCCTGCCCCTATCGAAAAAATAAGTAGCCTATTTTATTTTTAGGGCTCACGTGATGTTACTGTAAAAATTTCAGGAAAATCGTGCGATAATTAATATTGGCATCCTATGGGGGGTACCAATTCCCCTGCCCCTATCGAAAAAATAAGTAGCCTATTTTATTTTTAGGGCTCACGTGATGTTACTGTAAAAATTTCAGGAAAATCGTGCGATAATTAACATTGGCATCCTATGGGGGGTACCAATTCCCCTCCCCTATCGAAAAAATAAGTAGCCTATTTTATTTTTAGGGCTCACGTGATGTTACTGTAAAAATTTCAGGAAAATCGTGCGATAATTAATATTGGCATCCTATGGGGGGTACCAATTCCCCTGCCCCTATCGAAAAAATAAGTAGCCTATTTTATTTTTAGGGCTCACGTGATGTTACTGTAAAAATTTCAGGAAAATCGTGCGATAATTAATATTGGCATCCTATGGGGGGTACCAATTCCCCTGCCCCTATCAAAAAAATAAGTAGCCTATTTTATTTTTAGGGCTCACATGATGTTACTGTAAAAATTTCAGGAAAATCGTGCGATAATTAACATTGGCATCCTATGGGGGGTACCAATTCCCCTGCCCCTATCGAAAAAATAAGTAGCCTATTTTATTTTTAGGGCTCACGTGATGTTACTGTAAAAATTTCAGGAAAATCGGTTCAGTAGTTTCGGAGTCTATAAAGCGACAAACAAACAAACAAACAAACATACATAATCCATTTTTATATATATAGATAAATAATCATAACCACAATACTAATATTATTAACAGCTAAGGCACGAGATATGTTTACATTTGTCCTTCAAGTTGTGCTGAAAAAGGTCAACAAGAAAAAAGAAAGACAAAAACATGAAAAACAAAAAAAATGTACTTTGGATTTCAAGAAGAATTCTTGACAAAAGGTACGAAAAAATAGAAGGTAGGAAGAACATGTAAATCAATTAGATAATCACAGATAGATAATCATTCATTCAAAAGCAAATTTCGATCTACCAAATTGAAATACCATTTGGTTTAAAGATTGATGTTTGACTATTGACGTCATCCGGCTTCAATAGTCGAGTGAGTAAAACGGCAAACCCCACTGACGAGATTGTGTGGTTACAATCGATACTAGTGTGGGCAACCTGTCCGTGAAAGCCTGGGTTCAAATCTTAGCGCAGTCAAGAATGAAAAATTAACAATAAAATTTTAATTAATTTCATGTTGTAAAATTCCTGTCTTCATAAAAATGATTAAATGAAAATTAAATTCAATGATTTTAAGCCTAATTAAATATATAAATTTGGATTAAAAACCATTAACAGTTCAATAAAATAACCACAATACTAATATTATTTATAATTTAAATTTTCATATTTATTTTACAATACTTATTATTGTTTTTTATATATACAAGTAAAAACCTCAAAATCCCGGGATTTTCGGGAACGGGGTTTCGGAATTGGCATCCCTACTACAAACCAAGAGTTGAGCAACTTGCCGAGCCTGAATGGGGTCTAACACGGTGTTTACATTTGCCAGTACTGGCAAGACAGTTGGAATACATGCAAACTTTTTCACTAATACATGTACACTTTTCCAACTGTCTTGTCTACTGTCTAGCAAATTTTGCAGACAGTAAAATGTACAGTGATTTGACATTTGCTGACAGTAATTTGAAGTTTTGTTCGCTAGAGTAAAAAAAAAAATCAACAATTAAAAGAAAATTAATAAATTATGCTTTGGTTTTGTATGTTTTACTTAAGGGCTATCTATGCTCACAAAAAATAGTTGTTCAATGCTATTTTAAATTTGTTAAGTTCATATAAAACACGTTTACCTAGAACTTGCACTGCGACATTCACGTTACAAATTTTTTAAGTGAACTGTCTTAACTACTGTCTGGACGCCTACGTCGCGAAGACAGCAAGTAGTGTTTTTGGCAACTAATATGTTTTTGCTTACTGTCTTGCCAGTACTGTCAAATGTAAACGTACTGTAAGAAAATACAAATTAGTTGCCAAAAAACACTTCTTACTGTCTTCGTGAAGTAGGCGTCCAGACAGTCGTTAAGACAGTTCACTTTTAATACGAGTAAAATGTCTAACGTGAATGTCGCAGTGCAAGTTCCAGTTAAACGTGTTTTATATGAAGTTAACAAATTGAAAATAGCATTTAACAACTATTTCGTGTGAACATACTCGTAGAGAACACTTAAGTAAAAACTACTCGTACAAAACCAAATCAAAATTTATTAATTTTCTTTTAATTGTTTAAATTACTTTCAGCAAATGCCAAAACACTGTCCAATTTTACTGTCTGCAAAATTTGCATGACAGTATACAAGACAGTTGAAAAAGTGTACATGTATTAGTAAAAAAGTTCATTAAAAATTAGCAGAAAGTTCTGTTAGGTTCAAACCAAGCGTTCAATGCGTTTATGACGAGTAAAACGCAAATACGTATGGAAAGCACGAAGTAGAATTAGTTTTTACTTTAGCATGCGTCTTGAAAAAAGGAACAACGAGTGGTGTGGACCGACGTCCAGATTAAAAATTAAAAGAAACAATTCATTACTCTGTTTGATTTCTTGCTCTTAGCTGTTATCCAAAAATACTCATTGAAGATTAAATCCTTTGTTCAGAAAGAAAAGTATCTGCGTAAAATATTTGCCTATTTTTTAATAAATTTACTTTTGTGTGTTTCTTTTAGTAGGAATAAATATGTATAGGTAATACCTATTAGGTATATGTACATATTTATTTATTTTTCATTATTATAATATATTTTTTTTTTTAAATTAGTGCAATATTTTTATTCAAGATATTTAATAAAATTAAAATAAAACGGAGTATTATTTCTTTTTAAGGAATATTTATGTATGTAGTTAGGTATCACTTTCGAGCAATTCTAAAATCTATTTCTGAATTATATTATAAAGTCGTAATTTTTTTCAAAACATAGTTTTAATAATATATATAATATAATAAAGATATATACAGGGAAACGGAGGAAAATGTATTGAAATTCCTCAAAGAAAATTTATTTGATATTTTTTTAACAAATATAATGTGATAATTACTTCTTTTGAATTTTTTATTATATGAATCATTTTTAAAAATATTTAATCTTTAACGTTTTTAAATTTTTACCGATATTTGTCGTTAATATTTATTAAGTAAAATATTTGTTAACTTAAAAACGAGAATAACACATTCGTTAAAGTATATATATTATACAATTTTTTTTTTGTTATGTCCAAACCAACTAGAACTGCCAAACAAATAGAGAAAGCTACCACAACAGCTGTTTACGCATTTGACACAAGTAAGAACAATCGTGTGACAATAGGTGCGTTTGAGTACTTTTACAGTAAAATGCAGTAAATGAGTAAACTTAAAAATTTGCTCTCACAAAAAGCTGTTGTCCAAAAAAGTACGCGAACGCAAAATTTGTAAAAATTCGTAAAATAAAGGCAACAGCTGATGGCAAATAATTGAAGTGTTGAAAAATGTTTACACTTTTGACTACTTAACTCGTTTTCTTATCGGTACTCGATTAAATACTTTTTATAACACGAATATTTTTAGAAAATACAAACAAATTATTTTATATAATCTTTCATATTTGTTTGTTTCTTATTTTATTCGAATTTGCTAATTTGAGTCCGGCTAAATTTGGTCAATAGTACACGAATACTTTTTTACTATTGATAACTTTAAAAACAAGGGCTGTTCTAAGTACCCGAGTACTTGACACTTTTACAACTCCAAAAAATTAACATAACTAAACAAAGTTTTAAAAGTTGGTATTTAGCCATATAAAATCTTCACAAACAAGTTTAATTAATTAATATTTATTCATTTTTTGTTTTTATTTTAGTTTTATTTCAACTTTTCTTTTTTTAAACAATTTTTTCACATTTTGTATGCCTTTTGTTTGCTACTTTTGTTTGTTTACCTTTTGAAACATATGTTTTTTGTTTTACTAAATTTTACTGCAAAAATTTATGCAGTAAAAATTTGTAAGTACTCAGTCAAGAACTGTCACTTTACGCTCTCAATTTGTGTTCTCATTTGTGTACGCGAACGCAATTTAGTAAAATGCAGTAAAGTTCAGTAAAAAATAGTAAAAACTTTTGTGTTCTCGAACGCAGCTAATGCTGCGGCAGTTTTTACACCCATTTCGCTTTGTAACAACTAGCGGCAAGTTAATTTATGTAAAACAAGGCAATCGTTTGATTTCTGAATATTTGATTGGGACAATTTCATTATTGCAGAGTTCGTATTTGCTCATGAGTGTGCAGCACATGCGCTTAAATTTGTGCTCATGCGCATGCGCATGTGCAACATTTTCTTATATCAATGCGCATGCTCAAGCGCATGAGCATTGATCGATGGAACTCATGTGCATATGCGCATGAGCATAAAATACTAGCGCACGAGTTACGTACTTGCCCTCCATACAACCCGAACTTGATATCATCCCGACAACAACGACATTAATATTATAGTACAAAAATACATGACACAATAAACTACATCCAATAACACACTTATTTAAATTCTAGTACTCATACAAGCGCCCCAACAATACCTCATTGATTGGTGTGCCGCTTTTGTCAAATAAACAGAATAAATATCATAATTAAGAAACAAACCACCCAAAAACCTCATTAACGAAAAAATAAACAAATCCGCAAAAATACCAACGGTGTCACTTACACTGTCGTTATTTTTGTAGACCGCCGGGAAAAAACCAAGACCTAAGCAATAAACCATAAATACATTTAAACACTTACAGTAAATCCATATGTAAACCAATTAGCGTAAACAAAACTATCAACAACGTTGCTACTTTTGCCAATTACATAGCGTAACTAAGATAACCCAAATTGTAAACCCACCATATGTAAAACACTCATAACTAAAATAACCCAGATTGTAAAACATTCATAAACTAGAATAACCCAGATTGTAAATTTACCATATGTAGAACACTCATGACCCAAATAACCCTTCATAAGTAGAATTAAGAATTTCTATAAATACTAAAGTAAGATCACTACAAAAACTAGTCTTAAGATTCAATCCAACGAATAAAGAATAAAAAAAAACCCAAAATATTGCGTTGTGTTTTTTTATTTAAAGATAATAGTGCTGTTTATTCTAAAGAATAAATCACCAATAACGTAATTGGCGCAGTCGCGGAAATTAAATTCTAAAGAATTTAATTTTAAAGAAAAACCTACACAACTGCCTTTAAATTCTGAAGAATTTAAAGAAAATTTATCACTGCAAATCCCAAGGGACCCTTCAGTGATAAAAGTAATTAAATTTAGATATCACTACCGGAACCGGTCGTGGAATCGATGAAAACTCCAAGAAAGACATATTACTAGTGCTTTCCAAACCTTACATGGGCGATACAGGAGCAACATCAGATTACGCTTCCAACTACGAGCAAGAGATAACTACAACTGTGAACATAAGCGAACCTGTAGAGTTAGATCCAGGGTTTGACTCAGAGGACGGATACTCAACCGAGGTAAACGAGCACATACTCCGAAACTACAACCTTCAATAGATACGCAGAGTCAGGCTCACCAGAAGACAAAGATTGCACGTATCCAGACGGAGACGCTAAAACACAGTTGGCACACGAAACCCGAAGGACCCCCCAATAGAATTTTTTCGGGGAAACAAAATTACGTAAAAGGTAAAAAAAAAATAAAAGTGCGAAACGATTTGCCAAGCAAAGCGAAGTTATTAAAAGGAAAAATGTCGCTACGAGACCGATTTAACGTTAAAACACAGTTGGGACACGAATCCCGAAGGACCCCCCAATATAATTTTTTCGGGGAAACAAAATTACGTAAAAGGTAAAAACAAAATAAAAGTGCGAAACGATTTGCCAAACAAAGCAAAGTTATTAAAAGGAAAAAGGAAAAATGTCGCTACAAGACCGATTTAACGAAAACCGTATCATCAACCACGAAGACGAACTCAATGAAGTCATAAGAAGACAGGAGGCTGCAATTCACCAATTGCAAGAACAACTCCAGCAACAGCAAGTACAACAGCAACTTCAGCAAATTCAACAACTCCAGCAGCAGCAACAACCACAAGCACAACCACAACAAGGTCTATGGTTAACACCAAAAGATGTGTTAACACAGTTCCGGCAATTGAGAAGCCTAGATAAGGACCACGATGCAACAGCCTTCATAGCATCGGTAGAAACAGTCTTAGCACTGTGCCCTAGAGAAAACCAGCAACTGATAAATTTGGCAACCGCCATAATCATGAATGAGAAAATTAGCGGCGATGTAGGCGACTACATTAGGGGACTAGGAACGGATGCAACATGGGACCAGATAAAGGCGAAATTGATAGATCAACAACATACAGCAGATGCAGAAACGTAAAAGTGAGTAACCTAGAGAATTATTTACATATTTTGAAAAGAGCAAATCTGAGCTAAATAAGATATATATGTACGACGACACGGGGCCAGAAATATATGAGCCAAATCGAGTCGATAAAGACCTAGTTAACATTTAAATTGAGAAGATCGATATACCATTACGATCACACAGCGACCAAAATAGTGCACTAAACGAAATTATAACAAATTACACTAGAATTAGGGCTTTAGATGACCCTAGGACGATACACTACCGTCATAGGAAGAAAAACCAACAGACACAATACAGTTACAATAAAACAGAACAAACACAAAACAACAACAAACACAATACAATAATAATAAATCACAACAATACAACACTAACAAACCAACACAATATAACGATAATAGACAAACTCAACAAAATAATAAAAATCAATCCGGATACTACAAAAAAAATTATCAGAATTATAAAACAAATAATTCAGCACAAGCAAAAACGTCACATATGAGCGTCGATGCGCAACAACCGAACGTGACAAATCACCCCACATATATGGAGGTGGATACAAAGCAAGAAGTTGAATCTGACACAGAGAGCGTAAATTTTATAATGCGGCCTCTAAATCAAAACTCCCAATAATAGTTCTTACAATAGGCAAACAGAAAATAAGATGCCTAATCGATACGGGCATATTAAAAACTACTATACTAATGGAACAATACCCGAAAATAGAATTGGAAAAACCCCAATTTTGTAGAACTATTAACGGATTAAACGAAGTAAAATACACTATCATCACGCCATTCCCAAAAGAATTCAGATGCCTAGGGACCTTAAAATGGAAATTAATAGACTTTTCCAACCCCCATTTTTCAGGCATAATAGGGCAAAATTTCCTTACGAAATTAAAGGCAACAATTGATTGCGAAAATAAATTTATTAATATGTTGGGAACAGAATTGTACTTCGAAGAATACAATTACCCGGCGAAAATCGAGAATGTTTCCACATTAGAACTATTACAAAAAAACAGTAGAAATTTTAACCTCGACCACCTCAATTTTGAAGAAAGTGAAGCGACAAAAATGTTACTTGCAAAATTCAAAGATCTTTTCTTTAAAGAAGGTGATACTCTCTCGGCAACGAATGAGATCCACCACGAAATAACCACAACCGTCGCTAAACCACTTTACTCAAAAATATATAGGTATCCACATATACACGAGGAGGAAATAAATCGACAAATTAAAGAAATGTTAGAACAAAACATAATAAAGAAAAGCAACTCATCCTACAATAGCCCATTGTGGATAGTTGAAAAGAAATTGGATAATTCGGGCATAAAAAAATATAGACTCGTCATCGATTATCGTAAACTCAATAAATTTACGGTAGACGATAAATATCCCATCCCCAACTTTAACTCATTAGATAAGCTGGGAAGATCACAATACTTTACTACTCTCGACTTAGCTAAAGGCTTTCACCAGATACTGGTCAGGGAGGAAGACAGGAAGAAAACAGTCTTCTCAACACCATCGGGACATTACGAGTTCATTCGAATGCCATTTGGGCTAAAAAATTCCCCCTCTACATTTCAAAGGCTAATGAACGAGATCCTTGGAGACCACATAAACAAGACATGTGTCGTCTATATGGATGACATCCTTGTGTTCAGCACATCCCTACAAGAACACATAACCACCCTGGGGGAAATATTTCAACTCCTAAGGAAGGCAAAATTAAAAATTCAAGTTGATAAATGCGACTTTCTGAAGAAATAAACGCAATTCTTAGGTCACGTCCTTACGACCCAAGGTATTCGACCAAACCCCAACAAAGTTTCAATTATTCAGAAACTTAAAATACCGACTTCGGGAAAGCAGATAAAATCTCTCTTGGGGATGACTGGCTTCTACCGGAAGTTTATAAAAGATTACGCGAAAATCGCGTATCCAATATCGAAATGCATAAAAAAGGATCAAAAAATCAACATTAACGACCCTGCATATTTAGTAGCATTCGAGAAACTAAAAGATTTAGTGACAAACTCACCAATATTAAGGTACCCAAATTTTAACAAGAAATTCAAAGTCACAACCGACGCAAGCAATATCGCAATAGGAGCAGTACTCTCACAAGAGGGACACCCTATCGCATATGCATCTCGTACCCTAATTAAACACGAATGCAACTATGCAACGATAGAAAAAGCGATTGTGTGGGCAGTTAAATACTTTAGGCCATACCTATTCGGTAGAGAATTTGACCTAGAAAGTGACCACCAACCACTCAAATGGCTAATGACGAAATACTCAGGAAAGGATATAAATCCAAGACTCCAAAGATGGCTCATTAGCCTAGGAGAATATAACTTCTCTCTCGAATATATAAAGGGCAAAACCAACAATATAGTCGATTTCCTAAGCAGGATTAGAAACGATGAAATACATCACTGGGAAGATGAAATATATCTTGAGGAAACCCCGGAAATTCAAGAACAGCA
The DNA here is from genome assembly GCA_943735925.1 of Pollenia amentaria. Lineage (NCBI taxonomy): Eukaryota > Metazoa > Arthropoda > Insecta > Diptera > Polleniidae > Pollenia > Pollenia amentaria. The sequence continues at coordinate 75,295,378 of OX031010.1, forward strand.
AGAAGACGACAACGCCTCGTTAGAAGTACAGACTGTCCATTCCCAAGAGGAGGGCTTAGGTTACAATGTACATATTCTAGAGACGATCGTCAATAGGTTTAAAACACAGATAATTCTCATAAAAGAGAAAAACGAAACAATAAAACCATTTTTGGAAACAAAGTCATTTTCATAGAAAAGAACAATATGGACAAAGGATATACACTCGATATCCTACGCAGAGAATTAACGAAAGGAAGGGTAGGGATATACTGCTACCTCAACGACCACGAATATTACCAACTCCATAAAACTATAGAAAAGGAATATTCCGGAAATCCCCACATCAAGTTCGTAAAATGCTCTAATATAGCAAAAAATATTGAATATGAGGACGAACTAAAAACACAAATCGCACTTTTTCATAAACATGAAAGCGGCCATTGCGGTATAACAGCAACATGCGAAAAGCTAAAATCGCTAATATACAACCCAGATCTCAAAACGCAAATTTATAAGATCATAAATAATTGCGATATATGCAGCGGAGGAAAATACGATAGAAACCCCATTAAAAACAAATTGTATTTAACAGAAATACCCAAAACGATAAATGAAATAATTCACGTATATACATACGTAAATAGCAAACATTAATTTATCATTTTCATAGACAAGTTTTCGAAACACGCTACTTGTTTGTATCTATCAGATAGGAACCAAAAAACACTCGAAAACAAAATTCAAGAGTTCATAGCGCTAAAAGGAGAACCTAACAAATTCGTATTCGATAACGAATTTAACATTACAACAATAAGGGAGTTTCTACAACAACAAGGTATTTAATATCATGCACAGTCACACGGATAATAGTGATATAGAAAGACTCAATAATACATTAACAGAAAAGATTAGAACACTCAACCTCGAGGAGAAATTACCAATAACAACACAAATTAACAAAGCAGTCACACTTTACAATAGTAACTTCCATAGCACTATAAAATGCTCACCACTCGAAGTACAGAATTTTAAAGTAGATCATAACACTATTTTCCAAAGACTAACAAGAGCAAAGCAAACAAGATTAGAAAAAGCTAATGCAAATAGGGAAACATACAATGAAAACAGGGACATCGGATTTATAAAAAATTAGGCACAAAGAAGAGCCGAAATACAGAAAAGCAAATCTACAAAATATTCATACTTCCAATATAAAACGATCATCCAAATTTGCAGGTATTAATTTTACTAATGCTAACGATGACAATTCCCCTAACTGCAGCATCGATAACGCTAACACCAATAACCGCAACTAACGGATACTGCATGTTACCAACAGAAACCGTGGAAAAAGTCAACGAAACGAGTCTAATATTACACATAATACAACCACATGAATTAAGCAACATACTGTATAACATACAGGAAAATATAAAAACCCTATCAGTAGATTCAAAACAACACTTACTAACTCAAATAAAAACAATAGAAGCAAAAATTAGGTCTATAACACCCAATAACAAGAGACAAAAACGAGGCATCCTGAATATAGTGGGAGACGCCCAAAAATGGCTCTTTGGAACTATGAACGAAGACGATAGACAACAAATCGAACATTGTCTCAATAACAACAGAATTAACAACCTACAAACAATAAATACTATAAACAGACAAATTGAGATAAATACGAACTTTAATAACTCAATCTCAATACTAAAAGAAACAATACTTGACGACAGAGACAAAATACTAAGTTACATAAATAATATACAATCACATATTAACGATATTTACAGTAGACTAACGTACCACGATCAATTACTGAAACTGCAATACCTAGAGAACAAAGTTGACGAAATATTAGACAACATAGCCTCAGCGAAATACAACACCTTACACCCATCCATACTAACGGCAGAGGAAATCAATAAATATGAGATTGACTTTCCAAAAATTAAACTAAGTAGGATAGGAGTCATGATGTATAACGACTCAATAATACTAGCAATTAAGTTACAGACTAACAGCATAAAAACTACACAATACACAATTGTACCCATCACAAACGAAAGCCATCAAAAAATAGATGAAATATCAGAAAAGATTGTAAAAAATACAAAATAACACATTCTCCTTTGTAGAAAATAAAATGCTCAGCGAGCTTAAACTAAGCAGCAATTGCGTAGTTAAAAACAATTGTAAACTAATTAAAGATCTCGATACAAAAATAGAAGTAATAAATGACGGCACATTGCTTATGCAAAACCCAGGAGAACTACTAATCACATCAAAATGCAACTAAACAGAAACAATCCATACAATACTTAATAATACACTCCTGGAGTTCATAAACTGTACAATCTTAATCCAAGATAAACAATATTCAAATAAACAAGATATATATATACACAAATTCGAAGAAGACAAAGCAAATGTTAATTACAATTTCACAAACAAACCATCATTCAAAGAAATAATCATAAAAGAAGTAGAGAATATTAAAGAAATACGAGAACTTAAAATAAGAAACATAATCTCAAGTCTAATAGCCATAGTTCTAATTCTAAGCATAATAATAATATACGGCTAAGTAAAAATCAACAGAATTCAGGAGAATTCCATATCAATAGGGGGAGGAGTTACGTACTTGCCCTCCATGCAACCCGAACTAGATATCATCGCCGACAACAACGACATTAATATTATAGTACAAAAATACATGACACAATAAACTACATCCAATAACACACTTATTTGAATTCTAGTACTCATACAAGCGCCCCAACAATACCTCATTGATTGTTGTGCCGCTTTTGTCAAATAAGCAGAATCAATTTCATAATTTAGAAGCAAACCACCCAAAAACCTCATTAACGAAAAAATAAACAAATCCACAAAAATACCAACGGTATCTGTTACACTGTCGTTATTTTTGTAGACCGCCGGAAAAAACCAAGACCTAAGCAATAAACCATAAATACATTTAAACACTTAAAGTAAATCCATATGTAAACCAATTAGCGTAAACAAAAGTATCAACAACGTTGCTACTTTTGCCAATCACATAGCGTAACTAAGATAACCCAAATTGTTAACCCACCATAAGAAAAACACTCATAACTAAAATAACCCAGATTGTAAAACATATGTAGAACACTCATGACCCAAATAACCCTTCATAAGTAGAATTAAGAATTTCTATAAATACTAAAGTAAGCTCACTACAAAAACTAGTCTTAAGATTCAATCCAACGAATAAAGAATAAAAAAAAATCCCAAAATTTTGCGTTGTGTTTTTTTATTTAAAGATAATAGTGCTATTTATTCTAAAGAATAAATCACCAATAACACTGTGCACGAAATTTACACTTTTTTTCGTGACAAGGTGGGCACCTGGCGTTTTAACATAATTCGGGTACGCTGAATTCAGTGGTGCCGGCGGTTTTTTAAGATTGGCTCTGGTTTTCGAGATATACCGTTATTTCTAAAATGGAGGAGGTTGCACAACATATGTTCGCGTAACTCAAAAACGCTTTAGGTTATTGAAACAATTTAAAAAAACGAAACTCCGCAATAAATGTAAAATATCCACAGTCGTTTTAAAAACATAATTTTTTTTTTTTGAAAAAAAAATAATTTTTTTAACAAAATTTCGAAATTTTTGTTTTTTAAAAATTCATAAAAAATTGGAAAGTTCAGGTATGCTTCTAATTTTTTGCAGACGTATAAAAACGAAATTCCAAACAAAACAAGCCATAAATGATTAAAATCTGTCTACAACTTTTGATTTTTTCAGAAAATATAAAATTTTTTTATTTTTTATAATAACCAAACTTAAAAATTTTAAAACATATATTTTTGTTGTTAATTAGTTAAAGTTAAAGTTTTTATTTAGAAATTTATTCATCTTCCTCCTGCAGGTTCCAACAAATATCCCCTAATAGCGAATCAAGTTGTTTGCTGCTATACCAGTGTTCGAGCCTGGCTGTTACTTGGTGAAATCTCTCGCCATGTTCATCAGACTCGGCTGGTGATTGTTCATTAAGTTTTTCGGCATGGTAATGCAAAAAATTTATTTTCAATGACATTCTAACGTTTAAGTTTCTAAATGCGGTTAGCATATTTTTGATTAAAATTCGCCAGTTTTCCGACCGATGATTTCCTAATACATTTTCTATTACTGATTTCACACAATTCCAGGCCAATAGCTCGATATCATTCAATGCAACCTCAAATTGATGGTCCTTCATAAGACGACGAACGTCCGGTCCATTAAGAATTCCTGTAAAATAAAAACATTATGATATAAAATATAAATCTAATTTAAGAAAGTAGTTAGAGTTCATACCTTCTTTTTCTTTCATGCCGCTTAATAGTGGAAAAATTCGGCGCAATTCGGTAAAAGCAACACCATCTGGGCTCAATGCTTTTATAAAATTTTTTACAATACCCAGTTTGATGTGGAGTGGAGGAAGCAAAATCTTTTCCATCGGCACAAGTGGTAATTCAATAACATTATTTCTATGCAATCTGCTTTCCTCACGTAAAGCCCAATCCCGTGTATTGTACTGGTCACCATCGAAACGCGTATTCCATAAGCACATGAAGCACATATTTTTAATATAACCCAATTGCATGCCTCTTAAAAGAGCTACCACTTTTAAATCTGCGCATATTTTCCACTTGTGGTCTTCATATTTAATTAACTGTATTATTTTTTTCATTGATGCGTATGTCTCTTTAGTATTTGTGCTTAGTGCTATCGGAATAGGACTTTTTAAATTAGTGACATGTAGCAAAACTGCTTTTAAGCTACTTTTGGAAGAATCAATGAATAAGCGCCAATCTCCAGGATTATATTCATTTTGCATTGTTAAAACCAAGCCGCGGATGTCAGTACAATACGCGATAGAATTATTCTTAATAGATTTAAAAAAAAGTCGTAAATCGTCTATGGCGACTGATAGCCCCGTATATTTGTACACCTGGTGCTAAAATATTACCTCGTTTTAACTCTTTTGTCAAGAGAATGCTCTGTCTTTGAGATAATTTTAGACGCCGTACCATTATATCCAGACGATCTTGAGTGATTTCATTGTGACTGCATGGAGCCGTGATGCATGACGGTTGATACATTGAAGTAGCTGGTCCACCCGCTTCAACAGAATGAATTATTGAGGGAATATGTTCTGTTGGTATTTGGCTATCCGGAACAGAAATTTCATCAGAATGTGGCAGAGGAAATCGAGCATATGCTGTTTCAGTATAAGATATATAAGTCATTTTTCTTCTGTTCATACCCGCTGTATAATTTATGCACGCATAACACTCATCTTCAACATGAACTATGGTATCTCTCCAAATCATTGGAACACCAAATGGCATGGCGTCTCCATTTTTTCCCCCAGTTATTTAAATGGCAAATGCAGTGTGTACACACTATTGATGGTGTCCAACTCTTACCATATATAACACTTAAAGAAAAATATGATTCATACAAGGTACTTGTTTCAATAGTGATTTTACGGCGACTTGGCATATTTTTATATTTCCCACACACATAACAAAAGTAATTAAACTTTTTACACGCCTCCATCTTAGATATTTCAATATAACTGCTTAGACTGTCAAAGGCTTTAAACTTCACTAATCACTTTCGCATGCACTTTCCATATGACAGTGAAGGGGTTGAGGAACTCTTATTTATACTATAATTGTTTTAATCAAAGTACCTGGCGAGACCTTCATGACCATGTTTTGTAAAAAAAACAACAAAGCCAGGACGATTAATATTTCTACCTGTTCCAGGTATAACAATAGAATATGTTATTTAAGTTTTTTACAAGACCGATTAGTGCGGTTTTGACTGCACAATAAAAGACCGATTTGTGTGGTTTTGTAAGCACAATAAAATACAAAGATGTTAGGCATTTATGACTTTATTTCTGAATTCTAAGAATTTTTTAATCGGTAACTGTGGATTTTCCAAAATTCCTACCGCAAAGTGAAAGTGTGGTAATAATGCATGCATATTTCTTTGGAATAGCATAAATTTGAATATTTGTTCTTTTGTTTTGTATTGTAGTTGGCACAAAAACCGCATTTAAAAAATTTTACATCAAAATGTCATTGAAAATAAATTTTCTGCATTGGCACATTCTTCATATATACATAATGTTGAATAAAGAATTTTATAACGAAAAAAATCCTATGAAATGCTCCATATAAATTATATTCTTCATATATATTGAAGAAAAAGTCCCATAACTTCCCAGAAGTCGCCCCTAGTGGTATATAATGTATGACCGACCTCAATTTATTTTTTGTCCTTAACATTTTCTCGAGACATACTTGCCCCTTATCACCACTTCTTAGGGGGGCTCCCATACAAATATTGCGTTTTATGAATTTCTTAAATTAATTAAAATTTGTCGACTTTTGTGAATAAAATCAAAAGTTGCTAACAGATTTTAATCATTTATAGCATGTTTTGTTTGCAGCTTCGTTTTTTATATGTCTGCAAAAAATTAGAAGCATAGCTCCAATTTTTTATGAATTTTTAAAAAACAAACATTTCGAAATTTCGTTAAAATTTAAAAAAAAAAATTATGTTTCTAAAACGACTACGGATATTTCGGTTTTTTAAGTTTTTTCAATAAGCTAAAGCGTTTTTGAGTTACGCGAACATATGTTGTGCAACCTCCTCCATTTTCGAAATAACGCTATATCTCGAAAACCAGAGCCAATCTTAAACCGAGGGCACCACTGGATTCAGCGTACCCAAATTATGTTAAAACGCCATGTGCCCGGCTTGTCTGTTTTTTCAACTAGCATAGTGTAATTAATGGGTACTTAAATATTCCTTTATATTCGTCACTACTTTAACTGGCAAATTTTGGCTGGCAAAGTGTTTATTTACTTTATAGTATTTTTGAGAGAAATTTCTATAAGTTGCAACTTACTCTCTATTTCCAAGTTTCTGCTAGTAAAGTAAATGAATACACCTATGATAAGATTTTTATCAATCTACATCATTAGGTGTGTTCATTTACTTTTTATTGCAGAAACTTGCAAAGAAAGAGTAAAAAGGAATTTAAAGAAATTGCTCTCAAAAATACTAAAAATCTTTTTTTTTTTTTTTTTAAAAAATTTGTGTTGTTTTAAACATAAAATTATCTCAATGTCGACATCAATTTCAAATTGATGTCACAAAAAGTCAATGACTACATCACTTTGAAGTTAGTTTGGTATTTTATAGGAATGTAACGTCAACTAGTTATCGAAAATCGGACATAAAAAATCGCATTTTTTTAAAGCTTTTTATGCCATTTACCGATATTTTGTTTTTTTTTTAACTGATTTATCGATTTCAAATAAATTTTAGAGTTTCCGATTTTGCCTTTTTCGAGAACTTTGGCCAAGTTTTCTGATTCTTTACAGCTATGATAAATTTTCCTAAATATTAGACTTTGCTATCATACCGCCATCAGCAAGTTTTCGCGAATTTGCGCTAATTAAGCAATTTTCACTGAATTTTTGCATCCCTTATAGTTTTAGGGACGTTTAATCAATTTGATGGCTTGTTTAAAATATTAAAAATATTTGCCATTTTAGCAAACTTTGCCCATTTTTTGCATTTTCGCGTAGTCTTGTTGCTTTTTAAGCCAACCGTCAACATTTTCGCTATTTCAGCAAATATTTTTTGAGTTTTTGCAATTTTCGCGTATAATTTACTAATAAAATTTGTGCCCATAACACCTTTTAAATTTGCAGTTTTGTTATTTCAATAAATATGTTTACATTCCTTTAAAAATTTCTTTAACTTTTATTTGAGTTGTCGCAATATTTCCTGCCGACTAATATTTTCTACTCGACCTCGACTTAAAAGCGCCTTATAAAAGCTATTGTCAATAGTAATCTATTTTTGTCAATAACGACTGAGAAAATACAATTACTGTTATGATGCCGTCGACTTGTTTCGATGTTGACTTGCATAATAGGAGTGAATATGTCATAAAAATCAAAATATACTTATAATATACATACATATGTATCATTAAATTAATGAATGTATTATTTTTTCAGTTATTTTAAATAAAATCACAATGACTTCCTACATAAGTCTAGCGCTCGCTGCTAATGGCCCACCGAATATTTTAGAACCACTCGTACCATCATTCAGAACGACGAGTACTACAACTACTACCACAACGTATGTTCCTTTATTATCAAAAACATTTTTTAATGGAATAACTATGACCGAAGACCTCAATAATATAACATCAGACGTCTTGTTTGGAAACGATTCGATTATGCATCAAACAAATCTTACTAATATTATGGATAATCGGGGACCACGCTATTCCCTGTCATCAATGATTTTAATGGGTGTCGTTGCCGGAGTCTTAAGCTTGCTTACTGTTGTTGGCAATGTTATGGTTATGATTTCTTTTAAAATTGACAAGCAGCTTCAAACAATAAGCAATTACTTTTTATTTTCATTGGCTGTTGCTGATTTTGCGATAGGTTTAATATCAATGCCTTTGTTTGCAGTATCTACAATAGTAGGATACTGGCCTCTAGGACCCCATATCTGCGATACATGGTTGGCCTTAGATTATTTGGCATCAAATGCATCCGTACTTAATCTTCTCATTATAAGCTTCGACCGTTATTTTAGCGTCACAAGGCCATTGACCTACCGTGCCAAAAGAACCATTAAAAGAGCTGCTGTAATGATAGCTTTGGCATGGGGAATCAGCTTAATTTTATGGCCTCCTTGGATATATAGTTGGCCATATATAGAAGGTAAACGAACTGTTCCGCAGGATGAATGTTATATCCAGTTTATTGAAACAAATCAGTATATCACGTTTTTAACGGCCTTAGCAGCGTTTTATTTCCCCGTTACAATTATGTGCTTCCTATACTATCGAATTTGGAAAGAGACGAAGAAACGACAAAAGGATCTGCCAAACCTACAAGCAGGGAAAAAAGATGCATCCAAGCGGTCTAATTCAAGGTAAGATTAAGGCCTAATTTAGACGCTGATTTTTTACACGCCACTTTTTCCTAATTTCCTTTTAAAGCTGCTAACTAAAACCTTATGCATTTATATGATGATTTTTAGTAACATGTTTTTATATCCTTCACTGTAGTTTAAAGAGTAATTTTATAATTTCTTAATAATTTCCACAATAATGATTCTTGACCCTATAAAGTATATATATTCTGGATCCTTATGATAAGAGAAGTACAAATGACGTTGACCGACTTTCCATCTATCCGTCTGTTGTAATCAAGTTTGCGGCCAATACATGTGAGATATATCTATCGATCGGTAATGCCGATATCGATGATCGGTAATAAGAAATGAGCTAAAATTTAAATAAAGCAGAATTATTTTTAGGCGTGTCAGTATAACCCATGGATACTTTTTATCTATCAAAAGATAGAATTTTAAGCAGAACAAACATATTACCCGAAATTGTACGAAAAATCGGTGCGGAAACAAAAGAGCTGTGGCCAAACTATACATTCATATTTTTTAAATACGCATTTTCGGAAACATATATATTTCCGAGTATAAATTTCATAATACAAATAAATGATAAATCTGTTTCTTAATACGTCGATATAAAAAAATCTCGCAAATCGGTTAAAAGATGGCCGTATTATGGCCAAAAAACCTTAAAAATGGGCAAAAAAAAAAAAGAACTTTCGACCTTATTCATAAAAAAATAAAACCAGTTCTATAAAAGGTTAATTTAACAACTTTTCATAGAAAATTCGTTTCTTAAGAATTATATAAACCTGTTTTATTCATCAATCATTAAACATCAACTTTTTTATAAAAACTCACATTTTAGGGATAAGGTTAGGTATAAAAGCTGGTGCGAAATAAACTTCACGCCCTCACCCAGAGACCAATATGATCCATTGTGACGCCTTAGTTAGTGATAGAACAGGAATAGAGAAAGTAGTGGCAGATAAAAATCGGATAGCAGAAGCAGGACCAAACCCTACTAAACAGAAAACTGCCCTACATGTACCCAGTCTCCTGCTGCGCAGCCAGGTTGTTCCCATTACGAGTTCCGTCAGATTCTTGGGACCGCAACTCGAAACATCTCCCAATTCGAAAGTGCTCAACTGTCTCCAACTTCTCTGGATCCTCACACAACCTACATATATCCGACAAGTCAGATCCCATTCTCACCGCCATCCTGCCAATCATACAGTGGCCTGCGATAATACCTATCATGATCCGAATCGGACTTCCTAAGGACCGGGCACAGCGCCCGCGATACGCTACAGTCTGTGCGGTTTTCCCAGACTCTATAAGTGCAACTCAGAACCCACTCCTCTCTAATCCTCAAAAGGTAGAGGCTCATTGGAGGCCTGGCCACCTCCAAACCGTCGTTTCCGGCAATGTGGCAATGACCCGGTACCCAGCACAGCCTCACCATATAATCTCCTAAGATTTCCCCCTGCAATCATCCACTAGCCTGGAGTTCACAAAACAGCCCATAAAGATCCTGGAAGGCACATGGCTGTCCACATATAAGGTCAACTCTGATCCCCGGGAAATGTTGCTCCCTACTAATTCAACGGCTTTTAAAATTCCCAAAGCCTCCGCCTGAAATAAACTGCGGTCGACAGGAAGTATATAAGACCTTCTGATATCCTGATTCTTAATGTACCCACGCACCCGTGCCCTTCATCTTGGAGCCATCAGTAAAAATAGCAAAACCCAAGAACCGTGAGTGACCCTCCGTGAAATTTCCACACCACTAACTCCCTCAATTCTAGGCAGAAGGTGTAGAATAACATACAGGGCCGCCTGAGGGGTACTTCTCATGACTCCTGTTATGACAATCGAACCACACCTCTGAGCCTTAGGCAGAATATCCTTTCAACTAGGCAGTCTCAATGCCTCAAACCAAACGCAGCATCCATACGTTAGAATGGGCCTAACTACCGAAGTATGCAGCCATCCCACCACTGACGGCCGAAGTCCCCAGATCCTACCCATCGACGATCTGCAAGCACAGTAGGCATTGATACCCCTATTAAGTCTTTCCTGAGTATTCCTCCTCCATGACAGCTTACTGTCCAGAAAAACTCCTAGATACGTAGCAAAATCAGATTGCCTAAGCCCTACTGCCCCTAGAACCGACAGCCTTAAATTCTGCAGCTTGTACCTACTAACTCTGAACTAACTCTGTCTTCTCCGGATTGACTCCCAGACCCTTATGATGATGATTTTTACTGCCATATTAATAAAAAATACAATAATTTTGGTTTAAAACAAACATTTTCGTTCAAATTGTTCTTAAAACACATTAAAATTTAAAAAGTTTATGAATACTGTTTTGATTATAAGCCTTTGTGTTCGGGAATTTCTTCTTTAAAACTGTTAGGAAAAAACAAAAATTAACATCACTGCTCACCACATCATGAAGCACACTCTCAACATACCTACCCTTAATATAGGCGTGTTGAGCGCTGCTGAGGATGCCGGCGCACAGAGTGTGTTTAATTTTACCCTAGAACCATAGCGTTATTATTTTATACGTAAACACTAATCATTAGTCGAAACGACTAACATGTATCTAAAAACGGTTGTATTCGTATCTATAAACAAACTGCTAGTTGGTTTGGTAAAAATACATTTTTCGTTTCGTTTAATATTGTAATCAAAGAAGAATTTTATTATTCTATAAAATATAATTTTTTTTAATAATTATTATGAACGTTTTTCTAGAATTCTGCATGAAAATGTAAAGCACTTTTATTCGAATCGACAAACGTTATGGTACCCACAGACGATGCAACATTTCTTGAAACACGTGTTACTATTTTTGTTTCAGTTTTTACCACAGACGATGACACTAAAAACAATTCATCAGTATAGCGTGTTTTTTGAATATACTACTACAAAACACAAAAAAAATTTATTTATTTTCTTTGTATACCTAACATTTTTTATGTCCCAAAAATTTGGAAAAATGTTATATTCAATTATAATTGTTTTCCAACTCTCACAATTTGCAATTGTTGCCATTTTCCGATTTCTTTCTTCATATTTTTTTCTCCGAGAGTTGCAAAAGCACCTCACTAAACAACTGCTCTCAACAAAATGAGAAAGAACAAGTATGAGTGCTATATTCGGCTATGCCGAATCTTATATACCCTTCACCATGTTGCGATAGAACTATCTACATATATAACACGGTGCGACAGTCCAAAAAACCTGTGGCCGGATATTATTTTTCTTGTAGGGCTTGTCGAGTAAAACAAGATTCCAATAGTGAAATATGCCGGATACCTCCAAAATCCGGATTTACGGTTAAAAAATCGGTTTTTGTACCTTTGCGCACTTATAAGCCTGTAATTTTGTTGATAATGATCCGATGTACAATTTCTTAGATTGGAAAGAAACTAAGATCTTTCGAATGATATATAATTTATCTAAAATTTGAGAAATTTGGGTGTTATTGTCGAGCAAACACAAATTTTGTAGATTTTTCAAAAATTTTTCAACTTTGGTGACGTTTTTATACATGATTTTATTAAGAAACTATAATACTATTGAATTTATTCAAAAAGTACGTTTATTTACGATTACAACGCATATTTGGGTTTAAAAATAAATAAGTTATTGACTGAGTTATTTAACTTTTCATGAAAATAAACTTTTAAACATTTAATACAAATTTTATTTTTGGTTATTTAACTCAAAAGTGTTTGCTTGACCGTTTTTTTTTTTAAATCAGCATCATTAGTTTCTCGTTTAAGTGACCAGCAATATTCTGAAATCATTTTTATCTTATTTTTTCCTTCAAAGCGTTTTTCAATAGTTGCTATATCCTGGTGAAAATGTTCGCCTTGTTCATCACTGAACTGGCCGAGGTTATCTGGGAAAAAGTCCAAATGCGAATGCAGAAAATTAATTTTTATGGACATGTTGCAGCCCATTTCACCATACGCACTTAAAAACTCATTGACAACTGTGACATAGTCGTTGCTTCTGTGATTTCCAAGGAAATTATAGCATAGCGCAACAAAACTATTCCATGCATGTCTTTCAACGGAACTTAGCTTGTTAATGAAATCTGCATCTCTCATAATTTTTCGAATTTGAGGTCCAATAAATATACCTAAAAGTTATCAAAACAGATAAAAACGATGAAAAACGTACTAGATATGTAAACAAATTAATTAATACCTCCTTTTATTTTGGCTTCACTTAGTTTTAGGAACACCGCTTTGAGATGACAAAAAGCGTCGCCGTTTACATCTACATAATTTTTTTACAAATTGTTTCATGTATCCTAGTTTAAGAACATAAATATTTTGTTTTAAATTTATTATTTTATTCCCAATATTTCGGTCAACATCGTTGACCATCTTCAGGGGTTTTTGAAAAAATTTAAAAATAAATAAATTGATAAATAAAACTTCACTTTATTGTAGCTGTAAGCTTTTGTCAACTGAGTTGACGACTAGTTTTATTTATCAATTTATTTATTTTTAAATTTTTTAAAAAACCCCTGAAGATGGTCAACGATGTTGACCGAAATATTGGGAATAAAATAATAAATTTAAAACAAAATATTTATGTTTTTATTTAAACTTGTTTAAAAAGTATGACCTACTGCCGAACTAAATCAACAAAATTAAATAAATAAATATGAGAATTGACCTAATTTAAAATTTTTAAGTATGTTAAAAATTGTATAATAGTAAAGTAAGAGTATGTTAACAAAATTGTATATATACAAAAATTAATGGCAAATAAAGGCAGAATCAATCTGGCAATTGAAGACAGTTTTTGACTCTCATATTCAGGCTCCTGGTGAATCACTGGTAACAGCCTACCAAGTAGCTCAGAACACACTTGAGCTGTAAATAAACTAAAGTGCTATAGGGAAAACATTTTCTACACCGAAAAACCTAATACAACCCATACATGGCGATCCTGCCACTTTCAGGAAGTTCTGGAAATGTTGCCTAAAAATATATATATAGTGACAAGGAGCATGGTAAAGGATATAACGAATGCAGAGGAAGATAGAAGGGAGTCTTGAAACTGGGATACAGAAAAAATTTATGACACAGAGCCTGATCAACTCTACATGTGGAATAGTATTTCTTTTTCTGATATTAAAGGTATACTAGATTGAAATTTGAAATTATAAAGAGGGAAAAATTTAAAGCGCGCCAAAGTTTGCCAAAAGTTACAATTGATGATAAAAGAAACGTTACTGTAATAACACAGTGCAGTGATAATGCATATTTGGACTTAGGTGAAATCTTGCAGAAACTCACAATATTGTTATCTGATAGTAGCGTCGACAAAATTTCGTAAGCAAAAGACGATATGATATTTGAATATATAGATGAAGAGGAGCTCATTGAAACATATAATAGCATGCAAAATAAATGGAGAGGTCGGCAAACACCTACACAAATTTTATTATATAATCCACCGATAAAGGTGCAAGATAAAGAAGAGCAGAATTATAAAAGAATACCATGACTCACCAAAGGGAGGTCACGCAGGAGTAAAAAGAACCATTATTAGAATAAAACAGAAGTATTTATGGAAACACATGAATAAAATGATAAAGGATTATGTTAAACAATGCCTAAACTGTGCTAAAAATAAAATAACTAAGCACAATAAAGATCCCTTGACAATCACTAGCACACCAACCACACCATTCCATACAGTTCAAGTAGATACAGTAGGCCCACTGCGCATTTCCAATGGATATAGATACATACTGACTGCACAATGCGAACTAACTAAATACATTGAGACAATTCCAATAGAAACAAAAGAAGCAAGTGTAATAGCCAAAGCGATAGTAGAAAAAATCATTCTTAGGTACGGCATTTTCAACACGTTAAAGACAGACCGAGGTACAGAATTCGTGAATGACTTGATGACCAGAATTTGTAAGTTACTCAAGATAACTCATTCGAAATCAACAGCATACCACCACGAAACTTTAGGATCTATAGAAAGAAACCATAGAGTACTAAACGAATACATGTTAGCTTTTACTGACAACTACAACTGGGACGAATTTTTACCTTACTACGCCTTTGCTTACAACACCACCCCTCACACCACTACAGGTTACTCACCATTCGAGCTAGTCTTTGGTAAATTAGCCACACTACCAAATGAGATACACGCAGAACAAGTATTCTATAATTTTGACGACTACTTGACGGAACTTAAAACAAAATTGCGACACGCCAATCTAACAGCCAGCAGAATGCTTGGACAAAACAAAGCAACACAGAAAGCAAGGGTAGATAAACATTGCAATTATAAAAATTTTAGAGTAGGAGATCTAGTATTATTAAAAGTAGGTAACAGAAGAAAGAACGAGAGTCCATATATTGGACCATATACGATAAGAGAAACCCGAAATGTAAATAGTGTAATAGAATTAAATGGAAAAATACAAGAAGTTCATAATAATATATTGAAACTTATTAAAAAAATACAATTTCAAACTAGCCTATCATAACATAAACATTGTTCTCCAAAAATGTTTCTTTCTTATGAGTAATTAAAAATATTTTTTTTAAAAGGGAAAGGTGTAAAGTAAGTCAAAAAAAAAAAAAAAAAAAAATGAACAAAGAAAAAAAAAGTAACAAAAGCAAACAAATGAAATAAAATACATTGAGCTAAAATAAAAGAAAAAAAAAAAACAAATAAATATGAGAACTGACCTAATTTAAAAATTAAATAAATAAATATGAGAATTGACCTAATTTAAAATTTGCCAACTATATCAAACAAATAAAATTTTAGTTATAAGATATTTTCTAAGTATGTTAAAAATTGTATAATAGTAAAGTAAGAGTATGTTAACAAAAATTGTATAAATAGAAAAATTAATTGCAAATAAAGGCAGAATCAATCTGGCAATTGAAGACAGTTTTTGACTCTCATATTCAGGCTCCTAGTGAATCACAGGTAGCAGCCTACCAAGTACATCAGAACACACTTGAGCTGTAAATAAACTAAAGTGCTATAGGGAAAACATTTTCTACACCGAAACACCTAATACAACCCTTACATTATTTAAGGTACAGAGTTTGTAAATGAGCTAATGAAAGAAATATGTAGTTTGCTAAAAAACAGAACAAAAATTATCAACGCAATATCATCATGAAACTCTAGGAACTGTTGAAAGAAACAACATAACTCCTCACTAAGACACAAATTAGTCACCATCCAGGTGAAAACATCATGACTAAATACAAAATATACAATTTGGACAACTATGCAAATGAGTTAAGAATAAGATTTAGAAATTCATTAGAAAAAAGAACAGGAGTATAGAATCACACAACACTTTAAATAGTATAGATCTTAACATAGGAGATTTAGTTTTAATAAAGTTAGAAAGTAGAAAGAACAAGTAAGAGTGCTATATTCGGCTATGCCGAATCTTATATATCCTTCATCATGGTTCGATAAGAATAATCTTCATATATAATATATCTGTGGCATTAAATAATAATGGCTTAAGTCGGAATTTCTTGTTTTGAGATATTATTTAGGGTTTTACCAAAAATAAATTATTTGGTTTTTATATAAAATTATTAGCCACAGAAAAAATGCGCATTAATTTAGAACAAAACTCTAAATTTTATTAAAAAAAAAGTGTTTTTTAAAGGATATAAAAGTAAAAGTAGCAAAAACTGATATATTTTTTATTTAATTAAAAATAATTTATAAATACCAAGAGAAAAAAAAATTAATGAATGGTATTTCAACCCGTCAACACTCACGATTACTTGTGACATAACGGCTAGACAACTCGACCACTGGTACGCATGCGAACTTAACTTTAATATAAGTAAATAGGCCGTAGAATATTTTTTTCATATCATTTTATAAAAATTTTGATGCCCATTTTTGGAGTATTTTGCTAATAACTTAACCATTTCTTAACCGATTTGCAAGAAAAAACCATTTACTTAGATTATAGAACTTGGACTCGGGAAGATGTATTGTTCCCGAAAATGGGTATGTATAAAAAAAAAATTTTATTTTGGGCATTATTCTTCCATTTTTGGGAGAAAACGTGTTCATATGTCATACTGGAGCCCTAAAATTTTGAGTATTTTCAATAATGTCTTTGTACGGGAGGTACCACGCCCACTTTTCCAATTGCGCCCATATTTTGTGGGATACTGTGTATTGATAACCGATATGTTTGTACCTAATTTGGGAACTTTAGCTCGTTTCGTTCTCCAGATATACAGAAATGTATAACGTCTTTGTATGGGAAGTGCCACACCCACTTCTCCAATCCCGCCCATTTTTTAGAGAGTTTGTGTATTGGCAAGCAACATGTTTGTACTAAATTTGAAAGCCGTAGCTCTTGCCGCTCTCGAGATATGCAGAAAAAAAGAATTTAAAAAACAACAACAACATGGGATATATGGAAAAAATTAGAGGTAGTCATGGTTTTTTGCTCATATCTCAGCCATTTATGGACCGATCTTCCTGAATTTTAATAGCAACCAATTCCGGACTATATGTGACATAAATGTATAACAACCTAGCCTTCATTATATCTAGGGTCTTCGGAAACCCATTTCAACGGACGGACAGACGGACAACCGGATTTGAACTTCCCTTCTCATAAGAAGCCAGAATATGCTTATTAAAATGCGGTAACCGATTTTTTTTGATAAAAAAAATATTATTTTTACTGTTATGTATTTTTTTTTTTTTTTTTTTTTTTTTCCATTTTATTTATTTTATTATTATTGATTTTAATTTTATATGTATTTTCTTAAATCTTTTGATTTTTGTTTTTCATTGTAACCAAAATTTGAAAAATCCCGCTAAGCCATTCGGCTTGTCAGCAGGAAATGTTAAAACTTAAGTGTACAATTTCTTAAAAATACGCATTCATTGCGAACCTATAAAATATGCTTTTATAAGTTTTTTTCTTTTATATACATTTTTTTCATTTATAATATTATTTGGAATTTTGTTGAATATAGTTGGAAGTGCGGTGGCTAGAGTGCTTCGGCCATATTCATTTTGGAATCGCTGGACTTTGTGTTTGCCTTGAGCTCTACTTCGTGTATTGTATTCATGATCAATGGTTTTCAAGAATCTGCTATCTTTATAGAACTCGTTCACTAACGTCATGTGATAAATTTTGTTAACGTTAAGTAGATTTAGTTGTTTTGCTATATTGGTGTTTTTATGGTTTTGTTGCTCTGTACGTGGTTGCGTGTTCTGTTCAGGTTTGCGACGATTTCTAATATGAGTTCTGCTGTTTGATGTAATAAGGTAATTTGTGTTTGTGTTTCTTTCTAATGGTATTAACGAATTTTGCTCGTTGTTGTTGATTCCTGATGAATTGGTGAGTGGTGTGTTTCTCGTTGTAATGTTGATTATGTTGGTTGTTGAGTTATTGTTCATTGTATATATGTTGTTGTTGGTTGTATGTTGTGTAGAATTGTTGTTGGTATTTGTAATATTGTAATTTTCATAGAAGTGAAAGTTTTTCTGCAATATTTTCATTAACTGGTTTTGCGTGTTTTGTAGTATTCTGCAGTGCACTGAGCTTCCCCAGGCTGATATTCCATGCCTTATGTGAAACTCTACTAATGAAAAATAAACTTGTCTAATAACGCTGTATGTTGAGCAATAACTAAGGTGACATAGCATATAGGCTGATTTTCTTAATTTCTTCTGCAAACTCTCGATATGCTCCTTCCATTTAAACTTGCTATCAATTAAAACTCCCAAGTATTTATATATATCCACTGTTTCAATTATTATGTTACAGTTTTTGCATGCTTTGTTTGTATTATTTGTTGTTTTATGTAGACATTCCGTATTATGAAAAATAAGATTTATTGGTATATGTGCAAGGTGTTTTGGTCTGATATGCATTATTTTTGTTTTTTGTGCATTTATTACTAAGCCATTATCGTGGCACCATCGGTTGGCTATATTAAGTTCCTTTTGCATATCTTCTATTGCTGACTGTAAATTTGGACTAGATACGACCATTGCTGTATCATCAGCATAAGCAAAAGCTTTGCTCTGTGTTAAGGTACTTAGTAGTTCATTGGCATAAATAATGTAGAGAATAGGACCCAATTTGGATCCCTGCGGAACTCCACAATTTATCTTTATTTTGTCACTTAATGTATTTTGAATTTTTACTTGGTAGGACCTACATTCCAGATAACTTTGGAACCAGCACAGAGTGCTTCCCCTTATTCCGATCCTCTCCAGCATTATTAATAGCTTGTCATGAGACAAAGTATCAAAAGCCTTGCTGAAGTCAATAAAAAGTGTTAAACAGTGCATCCCTTTACTCAGATTTATGTTAATTGTGTTATATGTGTTACGTTATTTTAATTTATAATTCTCTGAAGCAAATCGACGAATCATCAACGAAAGTATAATAGTATTAAGTTAAACAACCAGGAGCTTTTTCCTGGCACAAAGCAAATTTTAAGCAACCTTTTCTACTACTGTAGAAAAGCCAAGTATTCAAAAAAATACAACGATTTAATAAAATAATTTCAAACACAATTTTATTAACCTTTACTTTTTGACTTTAACAATATAAGTGTCTAAAGAAATATTATAAATGTACAAGCAAACTTACAAATATACAATTAGACAATTGTGGGTACGCAAAGCTACATTTTTTTTATATAGATTTTAAATACATGTAGTAATAAGCTGTAAATGGTTCATAAATTCTTTTGTCTTCTTATTTTGTTTGGAAATTTTTGTTGCATATAACCAAGTTTGTTGTTTTTGTTATTTGCCTGTTGCCGTTGACCCTGTAGGAAATGTGTATGAACTCAACATTTTCCCCGCCTTGAAAGCTGGCTTTCAAAATACCTTACTGTTCGAGAGGAAGTTTGCAGATTTTGGTGATGGCTCTCTTAAATGTTCCATCGGTGGTTTTTACAGCTACAACACGAACGACTCCGTCATTACCTGGATTACATTCAACAACTCTTGCAAGTGGCCATTTAAGTGGAGGAGTATTATCTTCCTTGAGCAATACTTAGTCATTAACCTTTAGATTTACCTTGGTTGTTGTCCACTTGGTCTTTGTTTGTAAAATTTTTAGATATTCATTTCGCCATCTGTCCCAAAACTGTTGTTGTATCCATTGTATAACCTGATACCTTTTTAATGAGGTTGGGTTATTAGTAAGTACTGTCGGCTCTGGAATGCTGGTCAATAAACGTCCAACTAAAAAGTGCGCTCGTGTTAGTGGTCGTAGATCACAAGGATCTGACGAGAGAGGTGTCAAAGGGCGACTATTAATGATTGCTTCTATTTGACAGCAAACAGTATGAAGGTCATCATAAGTTAAAACTAAATTTCCAACAGAGCGTTTAAGGTAATGTTTTGCTTGCTTCACAGCACTTTCCCATAATCCACCAAAGTGTGGGGAACGGGGGGGTATATATTTCCAAAGTATACCTTCTTGACAACATACCTCTTGAACCATTTTATTATGAATTTCAGACAAGAAACATTGAAGTAAATTTCTGAGTTCCCTGTTCGCTCCGATAAAATTTGTTGCATTATCCGAATATATCACCGAGCATCTACCTCTCCGTGAAATGAACCTTTTTAGAGCGCTAATGAAGGCCGCAGTGGTCAAGTCGTTCACCAATTCCACATGCACAGCCTTTACCGAAAAGCAGATGAATATTGCTAAATAAATTTTCTTGGTGCCACGACCTCGAATTTGTGAGGATACCGAAAATGGACCACAGTAGTCAACTCCTGTAATAGAGAAGGGAAACGATTGTTCTACACGGTGAGCAAGTAGAGATCCCATTACTTGGGTTTCAGTTACTGGACGGCAACGGTAACATAAAATGCAATTGTGAACAACCCTTTTGATTACGTTTCTTCCATTAATTATCCAAAAATTATCTCTTAGAATATTATGAAGCGTTAATGATCCTGCGTGTAAGTTTTTACGATGGTAATATCTAATGATTGTGGTTACGAATGGATGACTACTAGGTAGAAGTATCGGGTATTTGGTTGAAAAAAGCAATGATGAATTTCTTAGTCTTCCACCTACCCTTAACACTCCGTCCTTCAAAAATGGAGCAAGCTGTAGCAATTTAGAATTATGGTTTAAAGGCTTGTTATTTACCAAGCTTTTAATTTCCTCACAAAATGATTTTCTCTGAATAAGACGGCATATAAACTGTAAAGACTCGTTTAAATCATCAACCCCGTTTGAACCATGAAGACTATTTTTTTCCAGCAGATATTAATAAATTTGTTTACATATGAAAAAATTCGAATTAGTTTTTCATAGTTGTTTGCATATTTGCTCTCGCTTACTATGTCTACCACCTCTACAGCAATAACGGTTGTTGTAATGCTTAGTCTTTTGCTCGCAGGGCTTAAAAATGATTGGTATTCATATGGCCACTTCTTTTCTTCAAGTAGCAGAAATTCAGGCCCCTTTAACCAAAACGGCTTACATAGTTCAGTTAGTGAAGTTCCTCGGGACAATAAATCTGCCGAATTTAGTTCGGATGGTACGTGGCGCCAAGTGCAACCTTTTGAGAGATGCTTAATTTTTGTTACTCTATTTGCTATAAATGTTGGCCAACGACAAACCTCACCAGCAATCCATGATAACGTTATCGTTGAATCTGACCAACACACAATTTTGTTAGGTGTTACGGGAAACTGTTCTCTGATAGATGTTAACAACTGACTACCTAGTAGAGCTGCACATAGCTCCAATCGTGGAAGACTTATTTCCTTACTTGGCGCTACTCTTGATTTGGCGCATATCAAGTTGGAATTGATATTGTTGCCATCTTTAGTAACTGCATAAATACATGCACCATATGCTTTTTGGCTAGCATCTACAAACAAATGTACGTTAGTGGTTGTATTAAAAGTTACGTACCTTGATATCTTAATTTGATTAATTAATTGAAGCTCATCGCAAATTTGGTTCCATTCAGAAAATACATCAAAAGGGACGCTTTCATCACATTGCAATTTTAATTTCCAAAGATCTTGCATCAAAATCTTACATCGTACAATAAGCGGATTGATGAACCCTATCGGATCGAAAAAGCTGGCCATATGTGACAAAATTTATCGTTTTGTTACAATCTGTTTCTGTTGCTGAAGTGGATACGAAAAATGAAATATATCATCAGACGGAGACCATTTTAGACCCAAGGTTTTAATATATTGCATATCTTCTACCATAACTACAGTTTCACGTTCTGATTGTGGCACATCGTGTAGAATGAGTTCGCTATTAGACGCAAATTTTCTAAGGGGAAATCCGCCACTTTTCAACAGGGCTGTTACCTGTCGTTTTATCTCGATCACTTCATCCTCCGAGTTGCCTCCAGTTATTAAATTATCGACGTAAAAATCTCTTAGTGTAATAGTTGCCCCCAAAGGGTAATTGCTTGTCTGTTCCTGTGCCAGTTGCTGGAGACATTTGACAGCTAAATACGGGGCGCAACTCGTGCCATAAGTAACAGTTTGCAACTCGTAAGTAAGAAGTGGATTGTTTAAATGTTTTCTCCACAAAATGCATTGCCACTTTTTGTCGTTATCATCAACCAAAATTTGTCTGTACATTTTGGCTATATCTGCCACCAAAACAAATTTATGATACCTAAAACGAATTAAAATAGTAAAAACATCATCTTGAAGAGTTGGGCCAACATGAAGCTGATCGTTTAGCGATTTTCCATTTGTTGTGGTACACGATGCGTGAAATACTACTCGAAGGCGCGTTGTACTGCTCTCTGGTTTGACAACACAGTGATGAGGAATAAAATAGTGTGCATTATCTGTTGCTATTGGTCTCATGTGATCTAGTAACCGATATTCATCTAGAAATTCAATATATTCTCTACGAACACATTTATTACGAGCAAACCTTGCTTCTAAATATGCAAATCTTTAGTGTGCACTTTGTCGGGACTTGCCCAAATCTGGCGGAACGACCTTAAAGGGAAGACGTACAATAAATTTGTTTGTTATAGGGCACCTTTTAGTTGTTTCCTTAAAAAATTGTTCACACACGGCTTCTTCTGTGGATAACGTTTCGTTTTTACTTGTTGCAAAATTTTCAATATTCCAACACGATTGCAATAGGTTTTCTAATAGGGGTTCATTTGGTGCCAAGACTTGCCGCGTGTATTTTATTGGGTTAGTTTCTGGTGAACATACATTGTCGCTGTTTTTTACCATGAGAACAGCTGACCTTTGTTCATTCATTGGCTGCGATAAATTTTGTGCTGTAATTTGTTTGCATGGAGCATCGGTCATCGCAGTTGATCCTGACACGATCCATCCTAACTTTGTTTTTATTAAATTTGGTTGATTTTTTATCTTTATTCTTCCCACCATGAGAAGATCCCAAAACAAATCGACACCAAGGAGCAGATCAACCGGACCTGGTACGTTGCAATGTTTATCAGCCAGTTTTAAATTTGCAGGTAAATTCCAATCTGAAACATTTACGTAGTGTTGAGGATGATATGATGATATTGATGAAATGACGATTGCATCTAGTGTAGGGGCATATCCAGATGTTAATGATCTTGCTGTAACACTGCATGCGTATTTGGCACAAACAGCATTCGTGCCACCTATGCCGCAAATGTTGATATTAATCTTTCTACGTGGAAGTCGTAAACGTTGTGCCATTCGTTCTGTAATGAAGTTAGACTGAGAACATGAATCAAGTAAAGCTCTTACCGTCATAGACGTGCCACTTGGGGAGCACACTTCAATCATTGCTGTGGCTAGAATTATAGGACTTTTTTCTTCAGCTATTTGAAGGCAAGAGGTGTTGCTTGAATCGTCCGATGGTACTTCAGTCTGTGTTGCTTCTTTAAACGACTTGTTCTCCTTGTGCAGTAAAGTGTGATGTGGTGCATTGCACATTTGACATCTGTTTAAAGAAGGACAAGAGCTTGCGATATGACTTACCCCAAGACAATTCAAGCACAATTTTAAACGTTTCACAGTTCTAAAACGTTCAGGCACGTTCATATCAATAAATGCTGTGCAACGAAATAAGCTGTGGCTTGGGCTTGAGTCACAAACAAGACATTTTGATTCTTGATTTGACGATACGTAGGACCCTATTTGAGGGTTTGAAGTAAACGAGCGATTGGTTCTATTTTGCAAGTGACGAATATTTTGACGTGGGTCTCTATTTGGAGGTATTGAACTATTCTCAAAAATTTCTAAAGACTTGCAGCGCCTTTCTAAGAATGTTGATAAATCCTCCCAGTTAGGCAACATTAATGACGATGCGGAGGTGATTGTAGAAAGAGAACCGATTTCACTGTCTTCCCATTTTACTTGTAGATCAGGATCGAGTTTAGAGATTATTAGGTGTAGGATAATGCTGTCGGCAATTTGTTTAGTTGTGGCAATTGATTCCAAAGCCCGCCTGCTAGCGTTAACATTGTCGATAAATAAACGAAGCACTGCCACACTTGGTTTGTGCACCTTTTAAATATTAAAAAGTTCAAGCAAGTGGGATTGAAATATGTTTCGTTTGTTATTGTATCTACTCTCAAGTAGCCCGACTGAGTAATTTTCTGTCGTAAGTTCTAGTGATTGTATCAAGCTTGCAGCACTATCCTGCAAACAGGATTTCAAATATTGAAACTTGCTGACTGGGGACAGCTCTAGGTTGTCGTGAACAAGCAGACAAAACATGTTGTAAAACTCCAACCAGTCTATATAATTACCGCTAAACTTTGACAACTGAAGTGTTGGCAAAACAGGACGCTGGGAACTAATTGGTTGAGTTATTATACGTGTACTAGACATAGGCATTTCTGAGACATTACCGCGATAAAATGCTAGACGTTCTAAAATTACAGATTTTATTTTAAAGTAATCGTCTTCAACAGTATAACGATGAGACTGACTAATTTCTGATTCATCTAGCATCTCCAACTCTAACTGAATCTTTTCAAACGGTTCGAATTGGCGTTCCAATAATGAGAGCTTGACTTCTAGCTGAAATGTTGACATATTATTCAAATCGTTTATTTTTTCCTTCATTGTATTAAAGTTCGACATGATTTGTTCTCGCTGTAAGGCTCTGGTGCGAATATTTCCAGTACCACTATAGGTATACGCTGGTAAAGTACAAGGACTTGCTTCATCGCTATCACCTGGCATAGTTTTGGGTTGATAGTATATGATATATGTGTTTCACGACGATCCGGCTCGAAGGACCATGGAAGAACCAGGAGCTTTTTCCTGGCACAAAGCAAATTTTAAGCAACCTTTTCTACTACTGTAGAAAAGCTAAGTATTCAAAAAAATACAACGATTTAATAAAATAAATTCAAACACAATTCTATTAACCTTTACTTTTCGACTTTAACAATATAAGTGTCTAAAGAAAAATTGGAAATGTACAAGCAAACTTACAAATATACAATTAGACAATTGTGGGTACGCAAAGCTACATTTTTTTATATAGATTTTAAATACATGTAGTAATAAGCTGTAAATGGTTCATAAATTCATTTGTCTTCTTATTTTGTTTTGAAATTTTTGTTGGCTATAACCAAGTTTGTTGTTTTTGTTATTTGCCTGTTGCCGTTGACCCTGTAGGAAATGTGTATGAACTCAACAAATTATTTAAAACATTTAATAATTTAATATTTCTGTTAAATTACAAGTATAATAGAATATAAAGATAATGTACATGGTTATAAATGCAATACTATCATACTTTCGTTGATGATTCGTCGTTTTACTTCAGAGAATTACAAATTAAAATAACGTAACACACATAACTAAATAAATAACAGTAAAAGTAATATTTTTTTTATCAAAAAGAAATCCGTTATCGCATTTTTATTCTTAATATTTAATATTACTCTAATATCTCATATAATTTCCATTTTACAAGGTTTTTGCTTCTCATGTAAACTTATAAATTTTGATGTTACAATATTCTGCATTTAAGATGACGATATGTGCAGTCTCTTAGTTTTTTTTTTATTTCAATAATATTTGCCTACAAAAAAAAACAACACACACATTTTAGTTCACAATTGAATTTTTAGTAAACTTTTACTTATTCCACTCTGCCTTTTTGGAAAAGGTCTTTTAGAAAGGTTTTTATTTTATATTTTACAAATTCAAATTTTCTATCGTTTTATTAGTAGTTATGTTGGATCGTGTTGCAAGTTTAGTTATTAATTTACTCACTTCGTATTATTAGCCACACCAATTAAACTTGGATAAAGCTTTATTCTTAAATCTTTTTAGAAGCCCTTCCAGAAGTGTTTAAAATAGATGCAAAAGTGCAAGGTGTTGGTCTCCAATGACACACCTTGTTAATTGGTAATGCGGCTGGGAGATCTTATGTCTGCAAAAAGGCCTTCTATAAGGCCTCTTTACTACTTGATTTTCCCGCTGGAAAGTGTTGGGAAAATCTCATTTTTTTCCTTGTGAAGAATTTTAACGTGAATTTTTTCAAATTTTTCATATCTGAAAAATCACATATGAATTTTTTGTTTTTGCTCACACCTCATGAGTGAGGAAATTCAAAATATTTTTTTTCCTCACCCTCATGAGGATGGATTTGCAGAAAAATTTTTAAATTTTCACGCTCGCTCATGAATGAAGAATGAGCGAGCGTTTCGGTACTCTGCTTTGTAGCCCATTTTTGGAGTATTTTGCTAATAACTTAACCATTTCTTAACCTATTTGGCAGATTTATATACCCACGTCTTTAGGAAGAAAAAACCATTTACTTAGATTATAAAACTTGGACTCGGGAAGATCTATTGTTGCCGAAAATGGGTATGTTTAAAAAAAAAATTTTATTTTGGGCATTACTCTTCCATTTTTCTGATATTTTGGTATATAAAACGTGTTCATATGGCATACTAGAGCCCTAAAATTTAAAATTTTGAGTATTTTAAATAATGTCTTTGTACGGGAGGTACCACGCCCAGTTTTCCAATTGCGCCCATATTTTGTAGGATTCTGTGTATTGATAACCGATATGTTTGTACCTAATTTGGGAGCTTTAGCTCGTTCCGTTCTCCAGATATACAGAAATATATAACGTCTTTGTATGGGAAGTGCCATACCCACTTCTCCAATCCCGCCCATTTTTTTTAGAGAGTTTGTGTATTGGCAAGCAACATGTTTGTACTAAATTTGAAAGCCGTAGCTCTTGCCGCGCTCGAGATATGCAGAAAAAAGAATTTAAAAAACAACAACAACATGGGATTTATGGAAAAAATTAAAGGTAGTCGTGGTTTTTTGCTCATATCTCAGCCATTTATGGAACGATCTTCCTGAATTTCAATAGCAAACAATTGCGGACTATATGTGACATAAATGTATAACAACCTAGCCTTCATCATTTCTGGGTTCTTCGGAAAAACCATTTCAACGGACGGACAGATGGACAATCGGATTTGAACTTCCCTTCTCATAAGAAGCCAGAATATATATACTTTATATGTTCTTAGAATAATATTGTAGAAATTACAAACGGAATGACAAGGTTATATATACCCTTTTACCTTCGATGAAGGGTATAAAAACAGTCAACATCGCCACACACGATGAACCATTGGGTTTGGAAACATAAAATATCAAAAATTTTTGATATTTGAGAAACCAAAAAGGTAACAAGAATTTCAACCAGAAACAACCCCACACAAGTAGCAACATTTAGTGAAACATACCCATGTTCCGACAAATGTTGCCTCGTGTGTGGGTAACTTTAGGGCAGGGTTAAAAATAGCGGTCAAAAGACTATAACTTTTGGCACAGGCGGAATTTTTTTTTGTTGGTAGGTGAGTTTATTACGTGGTGGAATGTTGTAATGTCTGGAAAATTTATGGTTATTTTCTTAATATTAGTTATTTTAACGCGAAAAATTTATTCAATCAAAACAATTAATAGGTGAAAATTCTTTTTATGTAGCTGCAATAAAACGTGGTAGTATAAATGAAACTAAAATACAAGTTAATCGTGAAGATGATTTTCGTAAAGTAATAACAAAATTTGAAGCACTTAATAAGAATTTTTATACATATCAACTGAAGAGCAGTAAAGGTCTTCAGGTAGTGATAAAGGGCATTGATTCATGCGTAGACCCAGGTGAAATAAAAACGTTTTTAGAAGAGAAGGGCTTTAAAATTAAAAATGTAGTTAATATTAAAAATAGAGAAAAAAATCCCCAGCCACTATTTCGAGTGGAGTTAGAACCCGGCGACGTTAAGCTTAAAAAAAACGAAACTCATCCCATTAACAGTCTGAAATATATCCTGTATAGGAAAATAACGATAGAGGAGCCGCATAAAAGAAACGGTCCCGTGCAATGTTTAAACTGCCAAGAATTTGGTCACACTAAGGCATACTGCCATTTAACACCTGTTTGCGTTGTATGTGGAGAATTGCATGGTACAGCTCTCTGCGATAAGTCTAAAAACGACCCCAATGTAAAAAAATGCAGCAACTGTGGTGGTAATCACACTGCCAACTATAGAGGATGCCCTGTATACTCTATCGTCAAGCGCTCGGTTGGACCGAAACCTAATCCACCTCAAATTCAGGAAACACATCAAAATAATACTAATGACATTCAGGTACCGCAGCCTAGTAATAACAGAACATCCTACGCTAACGTCCTAAAATCAAACCATATGCCAATGCAAGGTGATTTGCCAAATAATGATGAGACCCCAGTTTCTAATTTAAGTCGTCTAGAAAAAACCATGGAAACACTAGTGCAAACAGTAACTAACAGTAACTAACTTAAGAATGCAATCGATGTTATTGCAAGCTGTACTTAACAAGCCATGAATTGTTTAAAAATTTGTTTTTGGAACGCAAACGGCATTCGCCAACATAAAAATGAACTAGAATATTTTCTTAAAAGTAAACAAATTGATGTAATGATGGTTTCTGAAACTCATTTGACCTCTAGAAATACGTTTAAAATTAATGGTTATATATTATATGATACCAAGGACCCTCGAGATAGAGCTTGTGGAGGTTCTGCTATTTTGATAAAAACCCGAATCAAACACTACTTAATGTGTGATCATCGTGAAGATTATCTGCAAGCAACGAATATTTGCGTTGAAGAGCTAAATCGAAACTTTGTACTTTCATCTTTATACTCTCCACCTAGATTTTCAATATCAGAAAGCCAATATTATAAATATTTTAAATCATTAGGACCCTGTTTCCTAGCCGCTGGCGATTACAACGCTAAACATACCTTCTGGGGTTCACGGCTCATTACACCAAAGGGTCGTGTTTTGTATAATACAATGTCTAAAATGGATTTAAATGTGGTCGCGAGTGGACAACCAACTTATTGGCCTACTGATCAGCAAAAAATTCCAGATGTCATCGATTTTGGCGTGGTTAAAAACATCCCCGCAGAAACGATTCACGTTGAAGCTTCTTTAGAATTATCTTCTGATCACACACCTACAATTCTTACCATATCAAACCCTTATAGAATTGTATCTCCGTCTGGTTACTTAGTGACGTCAGCCACACAAATAAATTGGTTAAAATATAAAAAATATCTCAGTACCCACTGCACTGAAAATATTCCGCTTAGAACACCGGAGAATGTGAATCTTTCTATTGTAAATTTTGACAATTATCTCAAACTAGCTGTTCAACATTCTAGCATAGCCCGCAAAAATATCAAAAATAGTAAAATATATTCTACTGATGTCGAGCGTCTCTTGACTGAAAAAAGGAGAGTTCGAAGAGAGTGGCAATTGCACAGATCCCCTCAACTTAAAAATTTACTAAAAGAGTGCACAAAAAGGCTAAGAAACTTACTGCAGTCTCAAAAAACGGCTTCTCTGGAAAAATATCTTAAGGAACTTGATGCAACTCCTCAATCTGATTACTCATTATGGCGTGCAGCTAGAAATCTTAAAAGACCAGTTATCACTAAACCACCATTAAGAAACTTAAATGGACGTTGGGCACGAAATGACATAGAAAAAGGAAATATTTTCGTTAATCATTTGAAAACCGTATTTACCCCTCATACATCTTTCGATACTGCGGTCGAGTTACCACATGTTGCTGGTAGGTCAGCTGTTCCATTAAGGTTTGAAGTAAGAGAAATCGAGAAGGCTATTCATGATTTAAACCCCAAGAAAGCCCCTGGTTTTGATAAGATCAGTAACAAAATGCTTTTGGAGCTACCCAGCATAGCAAAGAAAATTATTCTACTAATTTTTAATGCTATATTACGCCTTGAATACTACCCACAAGAGTGGAAGGTATCCTTAGTTACCATGATACCTAAACCAGGAAAGGATCCAACAAAAGTTGAGTCATATAGACCTATAAGCTTATTGTCTAATATATCAAAGCTATTTGAGAAACTACTAGTGGCAAAATTAACGCCGATTTTAAATGAAAATAGATGTATTCCTAATCATCAATTTGGGTTTACAAGAAAGCACAGCACAATTGAACAAACTCATCGAATAGTAAATGTCATAAGAAAAGCCTTTGAAGAATAAAAATATTGCTCAGCACTCTTCATCGATGTGTCTCAAGCTTTTGATAAAGTCTGGCATAAAGGGTTACTACTGAAATTGCAGCAAAACTTACCAGCAAACATACACAAGCTGTTAGAAAGCTACTTAGTCGGTCGTCAATTTATTATTAAAGAAGGCGAATTTTTAAGTTCTCCACAGCCAATTAACGCTGGAGTCCCACAAGGCAGCATCCTGGGCCCTCTATTATACTTAATTTATACTTCGGACTTGCCAACAAGCAGCTACACCCATACCTCAACATTTGCGGACGACACAGCTTTTCTAAGCGTACACGCAAACTGTCAAGAAGCATCTCGTTATCTACAGGATCATATATTTGAACTAGAAAGGTGGTTAAAAAAATGGAGGATAAAGATCAATGAGCAAAAATGCGCACATATAACATTCACATTGCGTCGGGAAACATGCCCCCCTATTAAAATAAATAATCAAATAATATCCCAACTCTCGCATGTAAAATACCTCGGTATACATCTGGATCGGCGTTTAACGTGGAAATGGCATATAGAAGCGAAATTAACTCAAATGAAACTAAAAGCAATCCAAATTAATTGGCTTATTGGAAGAAATTCTGTTCTTAGTCTCGATTGCAAACTTCTACTCTACAACTCTATCTTAAAGCCAATTTGGTGCTACGGTATTCAGTTATGGGGCACTGCCTCGGCTTCTAACATCGAAAAAATTCAAAGGCGCCAAAATAAACTTCTTCGAATAATCACAGCCGCCCCCTGGTACGTCAAAAACTCAAATATCCACAAGGATCTCAATGTGCCATTAGTAAAAACTATGATAACGAAATATGCAGTAAAATATTTAAAAAGGCTGGAACTGCACCCAAATCCATTAGCTAGAAATATTTTAAATTATGGCGGCCACACTCGCTTAAGAAGAAGAGACACTGCAGCACTCACCCAATCAGATGAGCGATAAACACCTATATATGTAAACAGAAACCGTGATGACTAAATCTTTTGTGTTTGGCACTGGCAGAACATAAAGCAAATATTAGGATAAGATTTGATTAATTATTGTTAGTTCATATTTAATATATGAAGATTCAATAAATAAATAATGAAAAAAAAAAAATAAAAAAAAATCAAAACAATTACATTTTTAATATAAAATTTTACTTGTTTTGTGGAAAGTTCCATATTTATTTTTGTTTAACTTTTATAGATTTTTCCAAAAACGAGTATAGTTTTTAACTTGCCGAATTTTGACATTTATGATGAGGCAAATCGTTATATACAAAGCAAAATGAATTGTTATCTGCTACGTTTTTTTTTAAAAAACTCGTTAACAGTCGCGATCTAAAACCCAAAAAAAGAAACACGCTAATAATTTAGCGCTTAGTACTTTTTTCAAACAGGCTGTTAATTTAAGTTAGGATTTTTTATACCCTAAACACCACTAGTGGTGAATGAGGGTATACTAAGTTTGTCATTCCGTGTGAAACTTATTTATTATACATCTAAGCCCCTTAAAGTATATGTATGTATTCTGGGTCCTTGAGTAATTCGATTTAGCCATGTCCGCCTGTTGAAAACACGCTCACTTTCGAAAAACGCAAAAGAAAAGAACAAACTTGGTCTCAAATTGCTTGTAGATATCCTAAGCAGCTTGGGATTGAAATCCAGTAACACCGGTTTAGTTGGATCAGCACTATGAATCAAAGTGTGGAACCACGACCCGAAATTTTATTTTTTTCTACCACATGTGGTGGAATAATGCACGAATGATATAACATTTTGCACGAATTCGCTTTATGCGACTGCCAATCATACTGTTAAATTTCGTGAAGATCGGTCCATAGTTGACCATTGGCCCCATATAAACCCTGCTCCCGGAAAACAGTTTAGTACGCCTAAAACCGTAATTAATGACGCTATCATACTAAAATTTGGTACGTCAGAGTTTTATAGGACCTAAAATCACACTGTAAAATTTTTTGAAGGTCGGTCCATAATTTACTGTAAACAAAAGAAAGATTTTTATTTATTTTTATTGATTTTACATAGGAATTGTTCCGAGTTTTATACATAATTAATGCTGATCAAGTATTTTCATTTACAGTGGAAGGTATAACGGTTTGCTTGAGAATTACACACAATGTCATAGCTAATCGTCCAATAGAAAGAGTGTTGATAGTAATGCTATTGAACGAATGTGTGTTGATCGTACTGATATACACACAACTCACGACATAAAGCAAACGACACTCAAATGCTGTAAGCCTACAGTACACGGAATGTACAAAGCCACATGTACATGTGGATCTGACGTAATTTTGACGTCATCACGAAACCACAATGGCTACATGCCGTGTACTTCCAGTTTTTGGTTCACTCACATATAGCACAAATTTGCATGTGAATCCCATGTAGCTTTCAAAGCACATGAACACATGCCGTGTACTACCCTGTTTCATAAAAATTCGGACACATTCAACATTTTAACATGAAGCCTTCAAAAAATATGTATGTATGTAAAAGCAAAAATTATTATTAAAAATTCTTATTATTAAAAAGAAACCAAAAATCAGTGTAATTATTAACTTTTTGTGTATAATTTTTAGAATATATAATACTTTTTAAATTTAAAATGGAAATAAGATATATATAAAGTATATATATAATATAAATAGGAATGTTTTATTTTGTCTTATTTGTCCAGCGATTTTTTAATGTTGCAATTTGTACAGCTTCTACTGGCAACTCTAAAATGTGTATGTTGTTAATTGCACAGGCAAGGCGAATTCGTTTACCAGGTGGCGTTGAAAGCACAGCTGTGCTACTTTGTTTTCTTACTTAGAGAGAGAAATGTCAAAAGCTGTTTGTGTTTTTGACATATCGATCAACGAAAGCAACGAAATGCATTGTTGTGTTTTTGGTGTTGTTACTTGTTGTAGTATCGCCACCACCGTATACATGAATTCGCCTTGGACACAAGGTTTATGTACTAAAGCAGGGATGTCAGCGTCATACACAATTGTGTCAGCAAAACTCACATGTACGCTTACGCTCTTTTATTTTGCGAGCGTAAAATATAATTGTTTACTGCAAAACACTTTCATTCAGCGGGAAATATCGCACGGCCTGTTTTGAGGCCTCTAAACAGAAATAATATATTTATTATTTATTATCTTTGTTTCTGTTTTGTTTTATTTCTGTTTTTAACATTGTACAATGTTTTTAAAAAAACAAATTGCTTGTGGTTTTTGTACGAGGTGTAGTGTACTTGTTGTAGTATCAAGAATAACTGTGATGATTTAGCCTTGATGTTGTGTTTTTTGAGCTTCTGTAAACTTCAAATTTGAATTTTATTAATTAGTCTTGTAGACAGCGATAACGAGCATACAAGCGGATGAGTTTATTAAAAATTTAATCATCCAGATAGGGAAAATATTATTGAGTTCTGGAAAAATTTAGACGGGATACTGTATTAAAAAAAAATTCCTTCAAATGTTTGTCGCTTTTTTTCATCAATATATCTTTGCGAACAAATATTTTCCGATTTGAAATACATTTGCTCAAACCAACGCAATAAATTAACGTCCGCAAACCTAAAAAATGTTTTGTTGTTTCGAAACTGCAATATAAATTTAGAAGATATTATTGGTAAATAAAAGTATATTTTTATAGGCTAGTAAAATCTTCTCTTTTTATAATGGTGGTTAATAATTATAGAATATTTTTAAGCTTAATGGGGTTATTATTGGCATTAGTATGTGCAAACGAATTTTCATTGTTGGCATTCGCAAAGATATGTTGAGCACCAAATTAAAAATTTTGGAAAGAATTGTATAAGGTTGTAAAAAGACTTCATTTATTGTCAAATGCTCAATTTTTTCAAAAAATAAGCAAATTTTCTGCGAAATGCAGGTTCCAAATTAAATTTATTTAAAAAATAACTGATTGTGTCTGTCCATAACTCAACATTTTTCGATAATTGTATTATTATTAATTGCTCTAAAGTCTTCATAGCAAAATATGTATGTTAATTAGGCCTCGTAATAGGCCTCGCAACCGCAGATTCCTCCCGCTGGGAATGTAAGAGACAAGAGTATTCCCACCAACACAATCATAATTCACACCACTGTACTAAAGAAGCTTACACGGTGTTTACATTTGCCAGTACTGGCAAGACAGTTGCAATACATGCAAACTTTTTCACTAATACATGTACACTTTTCCAACGGTCTTGTCTACTGTCTAGCAAATTTTGCAGACAGTAAAATGGACAGTGATTTGACATTTGCTGACATTAATTTGAAGTTTTGTTTGCAAAAGTAAAAAAAAAAATCAACAATTAAGAGAAAATTAATAAATTATGCTTTGGGTTTGTATGTTTTACTTAAGTATTATCTATGTTCACAAAAAATAGTTGTTAAATGCTATTTTTAATTTTTTAAGTTCATATAAAACACGTTTAGCTAGAACTTGAACTGCGACATTCACGGTAGACATTTTTTTAAAAGTGAACTGTCTTAACTACTGTCTGGACGCCTACGTCACGAAGACAGCAAGTAGTGTTTTTGGCCACTAATATGTATTTGCTTACTGTCTTGCCAGTACTGTCAAATGTAAACGTACTGTTATGCTGGCTGTCCATTTCCTGAAAAAACTGCAGCCAACTTCGCAGTAAAGAAGTTCATAATTTTATAATTTTTTACGAAAATTTTGTTTTATTTGATTTAATTTTTAAAAGTATTGACAATAATCACATTTTATTGTGTGATTGTGAGGCTTATTGAGAGGCTAAGGATTTATCAAGATGCTTGATAAATACATCAAAAACCAGGGATTGGTTTTGTGTGAAGATGAAAATTTTGGGGCCAAGAGAAAGAGACTGGAGGGCATTATATCTCCAACCAAGATTAACATGAATCAATTAAGTTTCCCACCACAAATGGATTATGACCGTGCTTCCACCAGTCAAAATAGGTTTGTTCTTTTGGGTGAATTGGAGTTTCAAAATACAATCAACGACAATGGCCGCATTAAAAAGAAAATGGCGAGCGTAAATTCCGGCACTGTAGATAAGGATGGTGCTGCAACTAGGCAAACGTTTTGTCCGCCAATTTTTTGTATAATGTATCTGATTTCTCAACTTGAGTCTAAGTACCCCAAAATAATTTACAAAATAAAAAAATGTAAATAAGCAGAAAAGCAAACTTTATATTGCAGATACGTTTGTACATACAGAAATGATGACACTGCCAAGGGAGAAAAAGATAAATTCATATTCTTTTACTCCAAAGGAATTGAAACAAACTTCCATTGTACTAAAAGGCTTATATTACAAAACAGATTTAGATGACATTAAGAGTGCTTTAGATCAAATGGTACCTGATACCTACTGTAAGCAATGTTGCTAAATTTACAACCAGGGAAGTATCTTGGCCCCATTTTCATTTAATCTTTTGCTTAAGGATTTTCCTCACATGGCGAATGACTCAGTTGCTGTTTTATACGCTGATGATTTTTTAATATATTCCCACGACGAGGCCCCACACCGTGCTCTTCTCAAGGCTGCATCGCATCTGGGTCACATCCACAACTTTTATAAAATTTGTGGCATTAAAATTAACGCCTCTAAATCTGAAGCCATAAACATAAGAAATGCCTCTGGAAAATGCGCAAAATTTGTTATCCCTGAAAGCAAGCTATTACAGTTATACCTGGACGGAGTAGAAATACCATTTAAGTCCACCATTAAATACCTTGGAGTAAATTTTGATAAACTTCTAAAATTTAATAACCACGGTAGAATCCTTCTAGCAAAGGCGAAGAGAATTGCTGGTATGTTCTCTGGGCTTATGAATAGTAGATATCTTCCACAGAATACAAAACTGCTTTTACATAAAGTTGCCATCAGATCAGCACTTGTTTACGCGTTTCCAATCTGGTTTACTATATTACCAATATTAGCAAAGGAGTTGGAAATTTTCGATAGAAGGATTCTGAGAAAATGCGTGAATTAAAATTACGAAAATTACACAAAACGTTACTCTAACACATTTATTTATGAACAATTTGCCGTTATCCCATTTTGCAAATATGCAATAGTTCTTCAAAAACGTTTTGTGGAAAACCTGGCTACCCATGACAACATTCTAATGAATGAAATATATGAACGTGAACGCAATATAGACTGGTCAAGACCTTCCTTTCTGTCTCCAATAGGCATCATGTGTGAACCAATTATTGATACATTGGATCAAAACACCATTCCGGAATTCTACAGGGTAACTTTTACCGGATCACATAGGGGTTAGCTGCAATATATAAAAATTAAATATGTAAATTCTAGAAGAAATTAAAAAAAAAATATCATATGCCTTTTATGCTCACATTTGTGTAACATACTCATGCTATACAAAGATATTTTATTCGTACTTATACTTTTACACTAAATGTATAACATTCGATAAAAAGGGACAGCTAGTTTCATAGTGCTTCTACCTTCTTAAATATGCCTTGGTTAATGGCATTTGCTTTTTTTCAGTTTTGATAAAATTTATTGGCTATTTAAGTGTTATTTATAAAAATTCTAGTTTTTTTTGGTAAGAATATAAAAATGAGTGATGATTATTCGCAAAAAAAGGCCTCATCGACAAAAAATTTTTTTATATAATTCCAAACCAATAGCACATAATCAGTGCTGCCAACTTTTAAATTTTGAAAAGCACTTATCTAGAAAAAATCCATAATTTTTATCAATTCTGCTATATATTAACGGCCCTTTTCACAATCTACAATTATTTTGTTTTTAACGTAAAATTAACTAATTTCTGGTTTGCTTAACAGGGACCATTAAACTGACGGTTACCGATTTCCGTTTCAACATCATTTGATTACTTAACAAAAGCAATTAGTAGAAAGTATGGCAATACTGCATATATTTGTTTACGAAAAATAGTGTAATAAAAGATTAAAAAATAAAATTTTCTTTAAAAAGGCGGCATTGAACAAAAAAAAAAAAACTTTCAAGAGGTTAAAAAATAAAATTTTCTTTAAAAAGGCGGCATTAAACAAAAAAAAAAAAAAATAAAAAGAAGCTCTCAAGAGGTCCGCTCTGCGTTATAAATTAAAAAAATAAATCAAATTGAACAACTCAGAAATATTAAGGTAAGTCTTAAAATTAAGGGCAAAGACAAACGAAACAACAGTTTACACATTCCCCTGCTGTTGGGTTTGTACTTAGTTCTGGAATTGAATATACGGGTGGTATCAGGGAAAAAGTTAATTGTGTTTGCTTATCAACAGACTTAAAATGGAAGAATATAAGTTCGAATGTGTATCACCGTTTGATAATCTCGACATGGATACCGTAAAAACAAAACGAGCAAGGTAAGTAATTGTAGTCTAGCTCATTAACATTCATAAATCGTCTTTAATTTTTTTAAAAACGTATTTGCAGAGCTTCCAATTTCACGTCTCAGGAAGAAGACATTTTAACATCACTGGCGGAGAAGTATTCCAATGTTTTGGCAAACAAAAAAACAAATGCAGTGAACTGGCAGGAAAAAAAAGATGTTTGGGATAAAATAGCTAAAGAATTTGGATCTCAAAGCCACTCCATTCGATCATCCAAACATCTGAGAGACAAATACGAAAATATGAAAAGAAAGGCAAAAACAGCTATATCGGTCCACCGAAATCAATACAAGACCGGTGGAGGCGCGTATGTTAGTCAGATAACCAATAATGAGGAAAGAATCGCCTCATTATTAGGAAAATCTGCAACAGGCCTACAAAATGATTTTGATTCTGATACGTGTAAGATTTGGTTTTACATTATAGGATTTTAGATTATGCATTCATATATGGGGGATTTCATGCCAAGTGACCCAACTTTTGAAATCGATGTCTTCCGATTTGGATGAAATTTGCACCAAGGTTAGTCTGGTAGGATAGTAGCTTAGACACAAATTTTCAACAAGATCGGTCATAAATTTTCTGAGTTAGAGGGGTCAAAATTTGACATTTTGGCCAAACCTGCGATTTCTTCAAGCTTTTGAAAAAAAATTTTTTTGTATTTTTTTAAATTTTTAAAAAAAAATTTTTTTTTTAAATTTAAAACTTATTTTTTATTTTTTTGAAAACGGTATTTTTTTTTTTTTTTTTTTTTTTGCTCAAAAGAAAGCTTATGTATTTTCCTTTTAGGTAGTTTTGGTCGCTTAGTGGAATGAGAGTGGGATATGTATAAAAAAAAATAATTTCTAACTCAAGTGGAGGGTTTTTCAATTTTTATCATATGCACTATTTTGAATTTTTTCCTTTTTGTGTGTAAGTGTTTCTAAAACCTTAAAAATAAAACTTCTGCTGAGAAACTAGACAAATTATCTTTTCCGACGGTATATAATATACCTAACTAGCATTTCATTCCCTCAATACTGTAATACCCACAATATGTTAATCCCAGGAATAAAATCACTTTTTCTATAGAGATGTTGACAAATTGTAATAATAATTAAATTAATATAAAATAATAATAATAAAAACAAAAAGATTAATAATCTTAAAAATTTAATCCTAATCACATAAGTCCTTTTATAAATTTTTTTGTTTTTATTTAATTTTTTAAAATTAAAAACTACCAAATTTTTACTATTTTTAATTAGGCTTAAGTTCATTAAATTTAATTTTCATTAAATTATTTTTATGAAGAAAGGAATTTTACAACATGGGAAATTAATTAAAATTGTTATTGATAATTTTCATTCTTGACTGACCTGGGATTCGAAGCCAGGCTGGCTGGCGTGTGATTCGAACCCAGGCGGCTGGTTACCCTGACATGTTTCGACCTCAACCACTAGGTCTCCTCAGAGGGATTTGCCGTCTTACACTCGCAGCCATCGATTACTGCTGACGTCAGTAGTCAAACATCAATCCTTAAACCAAATTGTATTTTAACCTTTGGTAGATCGAAATTTGCTTTTTGAATGATTATCCATTTTTAATTGATCTCACATGTTTTTCCTTACTTCTGTTTTTTCGTACTTTTTGTCAAGAATTCTTCTTGAAGTCCAAAGTACATTTTTTATTTATCATGTTTTTGTCTTTCTTTTTTCTTGTTGACATTTTTCAGCACAACTTGAAGGACAAATGAACACATAGAGCTTGTGCCTTAGCTTTAACAATAATTAGTATTGTGGTTATTTTGTTGAACTATTCATGGTTTTTAATCCAAATTTTTACTATTTTTAATTAGGCTTAAGTTCATTAAATTTAATTTTCATTAAATTATTTTTATGAAGAAAGGAATTTTACAACATGGGAAATTAATTAAAATTGTTATTGATAATTTTCATTCTTGACTGACCTGGGATTTGAAGCCAGGCTGGCTGGCGTGTGATTCGAACCCAGGCGGCTGGTTACCCTGACATGTTTCGACCTCAACCACCTCAATTAAAAATGGATAATCATTCAAAAAGCAAATTTCGATCTACCAAAGGTTAAAATACAATTTGGTTTAAGGATTGATGTTTGACTACTGACGTCAGCAGTCATCGATGGCTGCGAGTGTAAGACGGCAACCCAGCCGCCTGGGTTCGAATCACACGCCAGCCAGCCTGGCTTCGAATCCCAGGTCAGTCAAGAATGAAAATTATCAATAACAATTTTAATTAATTTCCCATGTTGTAAAATTCCTTTCTTCATAAAAATAATTTAATGAAAATTAAATTTAATGAACTTAAGCCTAATTAAAAATAGTAAAAATTTGGATTAAAAACCATGAATAGTTCAACAAAATAACCACAATACTAATTATTAAAAACTACCTAAAAGGAAAATACATAAGCTTTCTTTTGAGCAAAAAAAAATACCGTTTTCAAAAAAAATAAAAAATTTAAAAAAATAGATATTGGGAATTATTTCTTTTTCATAAGCAACTTTATTATATTCAACATTTTTTATTTTTTCGAATTTATTCTATGAGTTAAATTTCAGTTATGTATTTTATAAAGCTTTTTTGTAATAGCTCTATTCCTTAAATTTTTTGAAATGACTTTATACACTACCAGACTATTATATTGTATTTTCTTGTTACATTTTACCTAAGCTTTCCGTTGGATAGCAATGAAGTATATTTATGTACAGAAAAATTTACAATTATTAGACACCAGCAGAATAAATTCGAAAAAATAAAAAATTTTGAATTTTCAAAAATTAAAAAAAATACAAAAAAATTTTTTTTCAAAAGCTTGAAGAAATATCTATCTAATTTGTTTGGGACAAATTTTGCTAACACCAATAGATAATAAGTTACATGGATGAGAAAGAACATCGGTTTGGCCAAAATGTCAAATTTTGAACCCCTCTAAAGCCTAGTACTCTGTTCAACATTTAACGTGAAATGCTGTCAAAACTCATGAAAAAAACTTGTGCGGAATTTCTATAAAAAAATGTTGACAGAGTTGTACTCTGTTTAATTTGTGAAAAAGTTGCGAAATGTTTCTAGCAACATTTTTTTTAAAACTGCGAAATAATATAAGCTGCACTTATTTCATCTGGAATTTTAAGCAAATGAAAAAAGTTTAAACCTAATATTAAAATGAGAACTGCAAAACATAAATTACACAACCGGTAACAGGTTTTCATCAATATTTAAATTTATTTTTACTTAATTTTTATTTAAAAAATATTTTTTACTAAAATACATGTGGGTTTTGTTTACATATGCAAAACAATGTCGCATACTTTGAAAGATTAAAAACGTCAAATTGTACAAACTCTCGAGATAGGTAACATTGATCCATGTCAAATTTTTCGCATGAAATAATTGATGTTGCTGAACATTTTTCACAAATTGGAACAGACACCTAGGCTTAACTCAGAAACTTTTTGACCGATCTTGTTGAAAATTTGTGTCTAAACAAACTAGTATTGAACCAGACTAACCTTGGTGCAAATTTTATCCAAATCGGAAGACATCGATTTCAAAAGTTGGGTCACTTGACATGAAATCCCCCATATATTTGTCATTTATTTTTCAGGACAACAACAAAATGACAGTATCATCGAAATTGATATTTTGGAGGACGAGTGTGAGGTTGCGCTAAAAACTATAGAAGCAGAAATTGATGATAAGGTATGTTCATACAGTCAATCAAGAATATGTTTTTCCATAGTAAAATTAATTTTGTTTGGACTTTCATCATTAAAAAAAACATTTATTTAATTTTTACTATTTTTTTATTAATTAATTTTTACCCAAATTTTAATCAACAAACAGTGTTATATTCGGCTGTGCCGAATCTTCCATTCGCAATGGTTTGATTACTTATGTGGTGACCGTCCGTTCTGTATTACACACATCAATACTGTATTTCAGATATTTGTTTTATTTAATGTTCTCTTTTTAATGGAATAGCATTTCAAATGTAGTAAACTTTTCTCATTTCTGGAAACTTTGAAAATTGTTCTTTCCAGCTTGAAAACTGAATTTTCATATACATTTAGATCATCAATAAAAACTATTTCTCTTTCTTTGCATATACATTTAAATCATCAATAAAAACTATTTTACTTTCTTCGGATATGCAATTATGCATTCAAAAACTTATTCATAAACAAAGGGTTTACAAAAGGTTAATAAATAAAACGAATTTTCTATGAAAATTTGTTTAATGAACCTTTTAAATACCTAAAATATTTTTTATGGATAAATAGGTCAATGTTAATTTAAAATTTAGTAAATTAAGTTTTGATTAAATGAGTTTTGCAATTTTTTTTCGCAAAAGACTAGTTTGAAGCGATGCTTATATGTATGAGAATTTTTTGCCAACGATGCTTATATAAGAATTTTTATGTCGTTTTTTAAAGTAGATTAAAGAATTCAGGTTACATGTTAAGACAACCGCAATAAGGCTGATTAAAATGTTATTATGTTGTGATGAATTAGTGCATACATATAGACATACATACATACATATATTTTTTTACAAACTTAATTATCTATATATGTACATCTATATACATATATAAAATTGTTACTTTACTGACTCACTGACTGACTGACTGATTCATCATAGCACAGCCTAAACGCCTGAAGCTAAAAACTTGAAATTTGGACCAGGGGTTGGCTTCTCCCCAATTCGATCCACTAAGACGGGATTTTTGGAAATTCGAATGTTTAGGGGGTAAAAAGGGTAAATTCGGTAACCGTATATCTCCAAAACTAAAAGAGATACAAAAAAAATTTAATACTTGTCGTTGTTCTTTACAAAAATAAGCGGACAGGTGTCTGGTTTTTTTTGGAAATTCAGCTCTTTCACGGAGTAAACGGGTAAAACCTGAATTTTGGTACTTTCTTGTCACCCCGTCTATCTTTTAAACCTATAAACATAGAAATAAGGGTTATATCATATTTAAAACTTATCTAAAAAATCCAAATACGAATTTAGTACTTTTTCGAAATTCGGACATTTAACGGGTAAAAACCGTAACTATTTTTGGTACTTTTTTACAAAAAATTTTTTGTTTATTCAAAAATTTAGTACTTTTTTTTGTTCAATAAAAAAAAATAAGCGGACAGGTGCCTGGTACTTTTTTGAAATTCGGCCTTTTTGGGAAGTAAACGGGTAAAACCTGTATTTTAAACTTTTTTGCTATGCCATCTATCTATTAAACCAATAAACATAAAAAAAAAATATATCACATTCATAACTTATCTAAGAAATACAAATACAAATTTGATGCGTTTCGAAATTCGAACGTTTAAAGGGTGAAATCGTACCTAATTCTGTTATTTTTTTTACAAAACATTTTTCTTCATCTACCTATATAATATAAAAATGTTATGTTACTGACTGATTGATATATATATATATATATATATATATATATATATATATATATATATATATATATATATGTATGCACAAAGCACATTTCGAGCACACATTTACGATCCAAAGCATATTTAGAGCACATTTGCATTCTTTGAGTACATGTCTCAAACTAATCGGATATCAAGAGCATTATTTGAGTACATGCTTAGTTTGAGCCCATTTTTTTTTATTATTGGATTTTAATTTTAAATAAATTCTCTTTATTAATTAATTCATCTCTACATATCGCACTAGCTATAGACTCTTTTCAAATATACAAATTTTTTAAATTAAGTTAAAATTACAATTCAGAGTATTGCCGTACTTCAGCCATTAATTCAGTGCTTTTGCGTTTTGTTTTCATTGTTTATGAAGATGAAGCATTATAATCAAGGTGGATACTAAGAACCAGCTGTTTTCTTTATGA
Source organism: Pollenia amentaria (assembly GCA_943735925.1). NCBI lineage: Eukaryota > Metazoa > Arthropoda > Insecta > Diptera > Polleniidae > Pollenia > Pollenia amentaria. Next base: position 75,339,276 of record OX031010.1, read on the forward strand.
TTCAATTTGTCTATGCCTGTTGTTGTAATGGTTCTAATACTTAGACCACCTTTTCAGTACACATGTACATTTCTTACAAAAAGAATAAACAAAACGTGTTACCGCGGAAAATCTTTATATATTTTCTTAGATATATAGATATGACAATGTTTACTTACTTGTTTGTTTGTTTGTTTGTTTTTTTGTTTGTTTGTTTGTTTGTTTGTTTGTTTTTTGTTTGTTTGTTTGTTTGTTTGTTTGTTTGTTTGTTTGTTTGTTTGTTTGTTTGTTTGTTTGTTTGTTTGTTTGTTTGTTTGTTTGTTTGTTTGTTTGTTTGTTTGTTTGTTTGTTTGTTTGTTTGTTTGTTTGTTTGTTTGTTTGTTTGTTTGTTTGTTTGTTTGTTTGTTTGTTTGTTTGTTTGTTTGTTTGTTTGTTTGTTTGTTTGTTTGTTTGTTTGTTTGTTTGTTTGTTTGTTTGTTTGTTTGTTTGTTTGTTTGTTTGTTTGTTTGTTTGTTTGTTTGTTTGTTTGTTTGTTTGTTTGTTTGTTTGTTTGTTTGTTTGTTTGTTTGTTTGTTTGTTTGTTTGTTTGTTTGTTTGTTTGTTTGTTTGTTTGTTTGTTTGTTTGTTTGTTTGTTTGTTTGTTTGTTTGTTTGTTTGTTTGTTTGTTTGTTTGTTTGTTTGTTTGTTTGTTTGTTTGTTTGTTTGTTTGTTTGTTTGTTTGTTTGTTTGTTTGTTTGTTTGTTTGTTTGTTTGTTTGTTTGTTTGTTTGTTTGTTTGTTTGTTTGTTTGTTTGTTTGTTTGTTTGTTTGTTTGTTTGTTTGTTTGTTTGTTTGTTTGTTTGTTTGTTTGTTTGTTTGTTTGTTTGTTTGTTTGTTTGTTTGTTTGTTTGTTTGTTTGTTTGTTTGTTTGTTTGTTTGTTTGTTTGTTTGTTTGTTTGTTTGTTTGTTTGTTTGTTTGTTTGTTTGTTTGTTTGTTTGTTTGTTTGTTTGTTTGTTTGTTTGTTTGTTGGTTTGTTTGTTTGTTTGTTTGTTTGTTTGTTTGTCCCCCTAGGGGCGATTCCTGGGCAGTTATGGGACTTTTTCTTCAATATTTGTAGTCTGTATTGAAAATCGGGTAGGCATGTTAGCAACAAATGATGATGATATAAAATAAATTGGGGTTGGTCATGCATTTGACCTGTCTAGGAGCATAATACGCGCTGCAGGGTCCAAATTTAAGAATTTCACAAGATCGAAATATTTGTATCGAAGCTCCCCTAATGGATGCAGTTAAGCGCAAGTATGTTTTGAGAAAATGTCAAGGACAAAAACTAATGGAGGTCGGATTTTTCATCAATATATGTAAATGAATTATATTCTTCTCCCCTTATTAATAAAAAAAATAATTTCTATGAAATTTTTTTTAAATTTCAACATACGCACACTTAGACCAACATTGGTTAATCAACTTCTCTACTAATAAGAACCCTGAATAAATATACTTTGTAGGGTCTAATATCAATATTGCATAAATTACAAACGGAATGACAAACTTATATGTATATACTCTTTCCACCTTAACAATGACAGCAGCGGGGTATTTTACAGCCAAAATTAGAGGCACTCGCGATTTTTTGCACATATCTCACTCATTTATGGACAAATCTGGCCGAACTTTAACAGCAAACTTTAACGGACTAAAAAATCCTAGTCCCGATCTTATCTGGGAACTTCGGAAAACCCATTTCAACCAACAGAGGGACATACGAACATCGTTAAATCAACTTAACTCCTCATAAGAACTTTGTAGAGTCTAATATCGTTATTGTAGAAATTATATCGCTGGCTTAATACAAAAATGCGTAACTTCATTTTTGGTTTGTTTAAAGTGGAAAAATAAAACTTAATAAAATCCGTAAAATTTAAGATATAATATTAGTTTTAGTGCAATTTTACACTATATGTAGCTCCTTGAAATTTTCAAGCAAGATTCGTTTGAAATTCGTCTTCCAGAATAAACAAAAAATCTATTAAAAAAATATTTGTTAAGATTTTTAAAGCCATCGATATGTATTCCCTTTCCACCTGTGGTAAAGGCTATAGAAAAAATTGGGGAAGATTACAAAATAACTTTTGAATGATTTTAAAATATATTTAATAAAATTTGTGACAAAATTATAATACATACCCTACAAGAAATGAATAACCAAAACTAAAAGAAAATTTTTTACTAACCCACTTGCAACAATTTTACATTGAATTAATGAGTAAGAGAGAGAGCGACATAATAAGTTAGAGAGAGACAAAATCACATGTACACAAGGTTTCGGTCACTTTTTTCATTTTACTCTTAATAATCTAATAGAAACTATAACCAATATAGCGGTTAGAACTATCGGTCATATAGCTAGTAAAATGACCAGTAGTCTTCATGCAGGGTATTAATGTGTTAGTGTACAAAATATCACACAGAGTTACATTTTACCAGCGTTGCCATTGTGAAAAATTTTCCCTTTTTTTTTTGGCAGGTTATTTACGATGTTTTAAAGTTATAGAAGGTTTTTAAATACAATATACCGCCGTATTCATAAAAAATTACAGTGAATTACAGTGCACGACAATTTTGCATTAAAACACATTTCAAACTTATTTTATTTTTTATGAATACGGCTGATATAATTTAATTTGCTGTATATTGGATAAAAATATTAAGTGATGATTTTTTGCTATTGACCGATCTTATATTTTATCTGTCCTTTATTATTGAAACGTTGTTTAATTTTGTGTACCCGTTCATACTACACACCTTAATTAAGGGTTGCACGATCAAGTTTTGCCTTTCAAGTTTTAATAGACTCACACTTTTTTTTACCAATATACTCATACTTTTAAAAATTTAACCAAATTTGATTTTAAAATTCTTTCTTGAGTGGATCGACCTACTAGGTTTAAATTTTTAGGAACATTATTAATGGAAAGTGCAAAATATTAGAAATTTTTGCGTATTCAAAGAGAGATGTTGCGATGGGTCTGAAGTTTTTCCATATTTAAAAAAAAAGTTATTAAATTTTGTCGTTACCAAAAATTAATTTAAACAGAAATTTTGGATTAAAACACTATTGTTGAACAGCGTTTTATGTTATATTAAAGATCTGCTTATATGAATTTTATTTTATGTTTTTATTTTTAAAATAAATAGTTTCTTGTTTTTTTTAAATAAATAGTTTCTTGTAAATAGTTTCTTGTAAACTATTTTTTTTAAAAGAAAAATATATTTTTTTTAAATTAATTTTCTTATATCATTTTTGTTGTTTGTTTGATTGCTTGAAACTTAAAAACGCCTAGGCTAAATTGGATACTTCCCTCTGCGTGTTTGTTTGTAATTTCTACGAAAAGGTTTAGGAAAAAAGAAAAATCGACTAAACCGGGTTAAAAGCCCTACTTTGTGTACTTTTTGTAAATATTTTTTTTAAACAATTTTGCTGATAAAGGCAGCAAACAAATAAGAACGTAGGATGTACGGCCGTTCATTTCTTAAAACACGATCTATTTACTTACAATTCCGTCGTAAACATATCGAGTCTTTTGAAGATAATCTTAAAAAATTCAAAATTTATTAAAATTTTTGTTAATTTTTTCCTTCATTTATGTGGTTTTTAAATATTCAATTTGAAAACACAAAAATAATTTAATATACATTTTAAATTTTTCTTTTTCTATACGGATGCAACCGGCGTATGAAGTAGAATTAGACTTTGTTTTTGCTTTCAATGAAATTTTTGGCAATGGGGTGCGCTTTACACAATTATGGCATTATTTAACGGTACGGACAAAACGGGTAAAGTATGGTAAACTTGGAACTTTTTTAAAAAAAAATTTTTTTTCGTAACAATTTTACGGCAACCAATTTTACGGAAGTGTTTCAAGTTCAAGACACAATTAATGTCATTTATATAAGATTTCTTAAGAGAAAAGAGCTTAAAAGGGTAAAATAGGTTTTTTTATTTTAGTAAAAAAGCCATCATAGGACTGAAGATATGAAAATACATTTACTTTTATTAGAATAATTACACTATGCAACACATAAAATACAAGCTAACAAACCCCTATTTGGGTTTTCCTAGTTTAGCTGCCGATCTGATCTTATGGCCTATTGAACATTTTGGCTAAAACTTGATTTTTTCGAAAAAACATGAAATTTTTTTCGGAAACCCATTACAATTTTGTTTTTATAATTGCAGCTTTAGACTAGGAGACAAAAATTGTGTAACGAAAAATTGGACGCGAAAAACTGCAGCTACTAGTGCCATAGAATTGCTAAGATGTCGAAAATATTTCATTAATATTAATTTCGTTTTTCAACATTTTTGGCCCGCATCGGCCAAATTGTGGACAATTTAGTAAAATAATATTCAGAATAAATAATTTTTATATTATAATTCAAAATTCTTTAGAACATCATAATTTTTCTTTTTTTACCTTTTTTAGCTGTATTAACATCGAAAATTCGAAATATGTGTGAAAAATTAATATTGATTAATTTACGTTTTTTGCAACATTCCATTTCATAAATTTCAATAATTTCCGATAAAAAAATACAACTGGAAAATGTGAAAAAATGCATTTTCCAGTAATTATTTATGAGGAATTATGAATTAGAGTAAAAGGAATATTTTTTCTGAAGAGTACCGTTTGGCAGCTACGAGCCAAAAATTGTGCAAAAAGATAAATAAATTAACCTTTTTCGATATTTTAGCAATTTTGATGCATAAGATGAATTTTTTCGGATTATTTTGTACTACTTTTTTTCTAATAGTCTATAGCAACAATTGTGGCGAAAATAATTGATTTCCGAGATATTTTCTTTTAAGATTTCCCTCTCCCAGTTAATATCTAAGATTATGGCGAAGACAGGAAAACAAAATTCTAATTGGTTTCCGAGATGAAGAGTGTGTAACGGGTGTCTAAGAAAACCCTTGGTACATTTTTTATTAATAATAAAATATTATAAAGAATTTTTAGAGCCAAAATTCATTATAGAATAAAACGCGCTTAAAGTAGTAAGAAGTAAAACTACAACGTGTTTTAGAAGGTCGTTATCAAAATCGAACTTTTGAACAGAACATTACATAATTGAACATAAGACTTTGAACAGTGAACTCGAAAGCCGATTTCATCATCTTTAGATACTTCAGCACATAAAAGAATATATTTGGGATCTTTAAGGTATGAAGTGTTGAAGGAGTTAGCAAAATTAAACAACGTTACAGTAATAAAGGACAGAAGGATCTAAGATTGCTTTGTTGCATAAAAACTTCACTAAATGTTTTCATTCATATATAAAAATCTTTATAAAAATTGTAAACATGTTAACGTCTAAGAAGACTTTCAAAAAAGGAAAACATGACAAATGGTAACGCTGGTAAAGTGAACCTCTGTGTGTTTATTTCTACACTGCTGCCAATTTAGCTATTTTCTCGTAAAATCCAGCGATTTTTAATAAATTTTTACAGGAAAAACATTTTAAAGTATTATCGCAAAATTTTATAATATATCAATAATTTTATTTAAAAAAGGGTTGTTTTTAGCGACTTATAGCTAAATTTACTTATTATTTACAAAATTGAGCTATTTTTTAATTTGTTTGAGCAATATTTTTTGGAAAAATAAAATACATTGTGTCAAGCATTCTTTAAAAACGTGTTTACAAAAAGTACCAGAAGTAAGAATTATTACCGTATTTTGCCTTCATATTAATGAAAATGTATTTAAAGTTTATGCACAGCTATGTAAAGCAAATCGCATGAAAGAAAAGTACCAAAAGGTCTAATTATTACCTAGTTTTGGTCCTTTAGTGTACACGGAAATAATTACTTACCTAATCACCAGAAAATATGGCTTAAACCAAGAAAATGTTGTGTGATTCTCGTATATGCAAAAAATCTTCATTCTAAATATATGTGTGACTTGACCTAATCCGAAAAATATTACTTAAAGCGAATAAAAATTCAGCTGAATACAGCAAAAATATCATCTTAGTTCTATAGCTACTTTAATCCAGTTTTTGTTGCTATATTTTTACATAATATAAACAAAAAAATCCTGCTTAATTCAAACCATCCGTTTCTAGAATCAACATATTTTATTTGTACATGCAGAAATCTTTTCTTGAATTGATAAATTTGTAATGTTAATGCCCTAAATTTTCAATCAAAAGTTTCTCATAATACACCTTAGTAAATTGCTTTAGGAAAATGTTTCTTGAAAAACTTAAGAAATTATAACTCGATTCAGGTAAATAAATTTCAAGTTTTCTAAAAAAAAGTAAGAAACACTTACTAGGGAGATCGAACGGTTAATATTCGGGCGGGTTTAACCGGTTATTTAAGTTTTGCCCAAGTCGGATATTTTAAAATGTCCATTTTTCGAAAATCGAATAAACCGGTTAATTTGGTAAAAAAAAACTATATTATGAGCAATGTAAATACAAATCGCTTATATAAGCGTGTGTTCTTGTAATAAAAACCAAAAGCAATTCAAAATACTACACAAAAAAACTCAGCTACAAAAGTAATTAGCAATTTGACAGTATTCTAAAGATTATATATATTTGTATAAAGATGTCATCTCTGGTGATATTTCGAACTGGTTCAAAAGACAAAGGAGCTAAAAGGTCCATTAAATGATAAGTTGCAAAGGTTCTTCAACGTCACGACTTATAAATCACCTGAAATTACTCTACAAGCTTGACATATATATACGCCAAGTAAAACTTGACTCTGTTCCAAGCAGTTCTTAAGAGACTGCAAATAATACTTTACTAAACTATGCAGCGAAAAATGATTGGGTGAAATATTAACCTGTCGTGTTGGCTAAGAGGTTTTGTTTGAAACTTTTCAAATATATGGTTGACGTCTCCTGATTCAGATAGACATGCTTAACCACCAACAATTTAAAACTCATTTAAAATAAATTTGGGAGAATATCTTAAATAATAAATTTATTAAATTCCTATAATTTTTTAAAACCAAAGTTTTTCTAAATTTCTACAGCTATGTTCACACCTATTAAATCTTTGATATCCTACACGTAATCATTTGGCTAGAGCAAACATTATTTAACAGTTTCTAAATTACATTATTTTATCATCTTAGACATAAAGCTTAGTAAATAAATAGAAATTGTTAAAAATAAAGCTTAAGTTTAATAAATTTACTGGTCACGCTTTTTTTTTTATTTTATCTCCAAATATTTGTTAGGTCTGAACATACCTTAAAGGCCCAACCATAATGTGTTTTGTTAAGTTTTATGAAATTGTCATTTGCTTAAGCAAAGTGCGAAATTGATCGCACATTCCGTACGGAATCAAATGTTTTTTTTTTAATTCATTTTTGTTTTTTTAAATACATTTGAGAGACTTTTTGTAAATTTTTGCCAGTAGGTTAAGCTAGGCTATGCATATTATGGTTGGGCCTTAAGTCATATCTATGTATTTTGTTGGTTCCTTACCTTCGTGAATTGTTTTGTTTTTATTCAAATTAACTTTTTATTAGAAAAACTAATTTATTCGACTGAATTTTTGTTCTCGTTGAGTAATATTTTTTTGATTAAATCAAGCCACACATATATTTAGAATGAAACATTTTTGCTTATACGAGAATCACGCAACATTTTCTTGGTCCAAGCCATATTTTCTGGTGATTAAGAAAATAATTCTTTTCGTATACACTGAAGCAGCAAAACTAGGTAATAATTAGACCTTTTGGTACTTATCGTTTATACGATTTGTTTTACATAGCTGTGCATTACTTTTAAAGCCATGTTCATTAATATGAAGGCATCCAAGCAATACGTTCATTTAAGTAGCAAAATACGGTAATAATTCTTATTTCTGGTACTTATTGCAAACACGATTTTAAAGAATGTTTGACACAATGTATTTTATTTTTCCAAAAAATATTGTTAAATAATAAATAATCGCTATAAACAACCCTTATTGAAATAAAATTATAGAAATATTATAAAATCTTGCGATAAAACTTTAAAATGTTTTTCCTGAAAAAATTTATAAAAAATCGCTGGATTTGACGAAAAAATAGCTAAATTGGCAGCAGTGTAGAAAGAAACACACAGAGGTTCACTTTACCAGCCTTACCATTTGTCATGTTTTTCTTTTTGAAAGTCTTTTTAGACGTTAACATGTTTACAATTTTTATAAAGATTTTTATATATGAATGAAAACATTAAGTGAAGTTTTTATGCAACAAAGCAATCTTAGATCCTTCTGTCCTTTATTACTGTAACGTTGTTTAATTTTGCTTACTCCTTCAACACTTCATACCTTAAAGATCCCAAATATATTCTTTTATGTGCTGAAGTATCTAAAGATGATGAAATCGGCTTTCGAGTTCACTGTTCAAAGTCTTATGTTCAATTATGTAATGTTCTGTTCAAAAGTTCGATTTTGATAACGGCCTTCTAAAACACGTTGTAGTTTTACTTCTTACTACTTTAAGCGCGTTTTATTCTATAATGAATTTTGGCTCTAAAAATTCTTTATAATATTTTATTATTAATAAAAAATGTACCAAGGGTTTTCTTAGACACCCGTTACACACTCTTCATCTCGAAAACCAATTAGAATTTTGTTTTCCTGTCTTCGCCATAATCTTAGATATTAACTGGGAGAGGGAAATCTTAAAAGAAAATATCTCGGAAATCTATTATTTTCGCCACAATTGTAGCTATAGACTATTAGAAAAAAAGTAGTACAAAATAATCCGAAAAAATTCATCTTATGCATCAAAATTGCTAAAATATCGAAAAAGGTTAATTTATTTATCTTTTTGCACAATTTTTGGCCCGTAGCTGCCAAACGGTACTCTTCAGAAAAAATATTCCTTTTACTCTAATTCATAATTCCTCATAAATAATTACTGGAAAATGCATTTTTTCACATTTTCCAGTTGTATTTTTTTATCGGAAATTATTGAAATTTATGAAATGGAATGTTGCAAAAAACGTAAATTAATCAATATTAATTTTTCACACATATTTCGAATTTTCGATGTTAATACAGCTAAAAAAGGTAAAAAAAGAAAAATTATGATGTTCTAAAGAATTTTGAATTATAATATAAAAATTATTTATTCTGAATATTATTTTACAAAATTGTCCACAATTTGGCCGATGCGGGCCAAAAATGTTGAAAAAAGAAATTAATATTAATGAAAATTTTTCGACATCTTAGCAATTCTATGGCACTAGTAGCTGCAGTTTTTCGCGTCCAATTTTTCGTTACACAATTTTTGTCTCCTAGTCTAAAGCTGCAATTATAAAAACAAAATTGTAATGGGTTTCCGAAGAAAATTTCATGTTTTTTCGAAAAAATCAAGTTTTAGCAAAAATTTTCAATATGCCATAAGATCAGATCGGCAGCTAAACTAGGAAAACCCAAATCGGGGTTTGTTAGCTTGTATTTTATGTGTTGCATAGTGTAATTATTCTAATAAAAGTAAATGTATTTTCATATCTTCAGTCCTATGATGGCTTTTTTACTAAAATAAAAAAACCTATTTTACCCTTTTAAGCTCTTTTCTCTTAAGAAATCTTATATAAATGACATTAATTGTGTCTTGAACTTGAAACACTTCCGTAAAATTGGTTGCCGTAAAATTGTTACGAAAAAAAATTTTTTTTTTAAAAAGTTCCAAGTTTACCATACTTTACCCGTTTTGTCCGTTTCGTTAAATAAAGCCATAATTGTGTAAAGCGCACCCCATTGCCAAAAATGTCATTGAAAGCAAAAACAAAGTCAAAAATATTTTATAATTTTGTTGTTGCTTTCTACAGAAAGACATATTGTTTTGTATTTAACAACAACAAAATATTTTTGCCTTTGTTTTTGCTTTCAATGAAATTTTTGGCATTGCGTTGCACTCTACACAGTTAGGCCCTAAGAAAAAACAAAGTCTAATTCTACTTCATACGCCGGTTGCATCCGTATAGAAAAAGAAAAATTTAAAATTTATATTAAATTATTTTTGTGTTTTCAAATTGAATATTTAAAAACCACATAAATGAAGGAAAAAATTAACAAATATTTTAATAAATTTTGAATTTTTTAAGATTATCTTCAAAAGACTCGATATGTTTACGACGGAATTGTAAGTAAATAGATCGTGTTTTAAGAAATGTACGGCCGTACATCCTACGTTCTTATTTGTTTGCTGCCTTTATCATAAATAACATAGGTTTCAATTTTAAGCAAAATTGTTTAAAAAAAATATTTACAAAAAGTACACAAAGTAGGGCTTTTAACCCGGGTTAGGTTAGGTTAGGTTAGAAAGGCTGGTGTGAAGCAAACTTCACACCCTCACCCAGAGACCATTATGGTCCATTGTGATGCCTTTATTTAGTGAAACAAAGAAAGAAAGAAGAGAAAGATATCTAGTGTGACAGAGTAGGAGAAGTTAATGGTGAAAGCACAGAGAAGGAAGATAGTGGAAGATAAGAAATCGTACAGAACAAGCAAAACACAACCCTACCAAACAGGAAAAACTGCCCTACATGTTTCCCAGCCTCCTGCCGCGCAACCAGGTCATTCCCATTACGAATCCCGTCAGATTCTCGAGCCCGCAGCCCGAGACATCTCCCAATTCGTGCAGGAATCTGCTACCTAGCCACCTCAGCCTGCTGTTCTGTAGCCTGGGACAGTGGCACAGAAAGTGCTCAACAGTCTCCAGCTCCTCTGGGTCCTCACACAGCCTACATATATCCGATAAGCCAGACCCCATTCTCACCGCCATTCTGCCTATCATACAGTGGCCCGTGATAATACCTATCATGGTCCTGACGCAGGCCCTACTCTTACCCAGCAGCGCGTCCGAATTTGACCTACTAAGCATCGGCCACAGCGTGCGCGATACTCGGCAGTCCGTTCGGCCCCGCCAAGCCCGATTAGTCCTGTTCAGAATCCATTCCCTAATTCTCCCAAAATAGAAGCCCATTGGAGGCCTGACCACTTGCAAACTGTCAGGATCTTCCATTTCCGAGCCCAGTCTTGCCAACTCATCAGCTATCTCATTGCCGGTGATGTTGCAGTGACCCGGTACCCAGCAGAGCCTCACAACATAATTCCCTAAGATTACTCCTAGAGCCCTCCTACAATCGTCCACTAGCCTGGAGTTCACATAACAGCCCTTCAAGGCCCTAAGAGCCGCCTGGCTGTCCACATATATAGTGACCTCCGAGCCCTTGGCAATGTTAGCTCCTACCAATTCCACGGCCCTGAGAACCCCCAGAACCTCCGCCTGAAATACACTGCAGTCGTCGGGAAGTCTATATGACTTTCTGATATCCAGATCCTCAATGTAGACCCCCGCACCCGTGCCCTTCATCTTCGAGCCATCAGTGAAAATAGCAAATCCCCTATACAATCTGCCCTGCCCTGACCAGCTCTCCCTAGAAGGCAATATCACCTCTGGCAGACGCCCAAAATCGACCCTAGTGACCAAATAATCCGTAGAGCCGGGCGAGTAACCCGGGTTAGTCGACTTTTCTTTTTTCCTAAACCTTTTCGTAGAAATTACAAACAAACACGCAGAGGGAAGTATCCAATTTAGCCTAGGCGTTTTTAAGTTTCAAGCAATCAAACAAACAACAAAAAATTATATAAGAAAATTAAATTAAAAAAAAATATGTTTTTCTTTTAAAAAAAATAGTTTACAAGAAACTATTTACAAGAAACTATTTATTTAAAAAAAAAAAAACAAGAAACTATTTATTTTAAAAATAAAAACATAAAATAAAATTCTTATAAGCAGATCTTTAATATAACATAAAACGCTGTTCAACAATAGTGTTTTAATCCAAAATTAAAAAAAAAAACAAGAAACTATTTATTTTAAAAATAAAAACATAAAATAAAATTCTTATAAGCAGATCTTTAATATAACATAAAACGCTGTTCAACAATAGTGTTTTAATCCAAAATTTCTGTTTAAATTAATTTTTGGTAACGACAAAATTTAATAACTTTTTTTTTAAATATGGAAAAACTTCAGACCCATCGCAACATCTTTCTTTGAATACGCAAAAATTTCTAATATTTTGCACTTTCCATTAATAATGTTCCTAAAAATTTAAACCTAGTAGGTCGATCCACTCAAGAAAGAATTTTAAAATCAAATTTGGTTAAATTTTTAAAAGTATGAGTATATTGGTAAAAAAAAGTGTGAGTCTATTAAAACTTGAAAGGCAAAACTTGATCGTGCAACCCTTAATTAAGGTGTGTAGTATGAAAGGGTACACAAAATTAAACAACGTTTCAATAATAAAGGACAGATAAAATATAAGATCGGTCAATAGCAAAAATCATCACTTAATATTTTTATCCAATATACAGCAAATTAAATTATATCAGCCGTATTCATAAAAAATAAAATGAGTTTGAAATGTGTTTTAATGCAAAATTGTCATGCACTCTAATTCACTGTAATTTTTTATGAAACATCGTAAATAAACCAGCCAAAAATAAAAAGGAAAAATTTTCACAATGGCAACGCAGGTAAGATGCAACTCTGTGTGATATTTCGTACACTAACACATTCTTACATTAATATGTATCAGGGTTGAAAAATGTGGTACAGTTGTACTTTTTTTGGTACAATTTATACGTCAAAAGTACAGTGGTGCACCAATTACTAATTTGGTACAATTTACAAACTTTCTCAGTTCATGTTTTTAAGGAATTTTCCTAATTCATCGTTTAATTAATTTTCGTTTTAATTAATTTGATATTTGCTATCATTTCTTTATTATGTGATTTACTGCCACGCTTTCTTTCGCACAAATAAATATGTAGCTTCAATTTTATATCGTCTAAATAAGGGGTGACTGACTCTCAAATCGCGAAAAAAATCATAAATTTTTAGCAAATTCGACTGGTCCCCTTAATATTAATAACATAACTGAGTTTTGTAAGAAAAACTACTATTCTATTGTACTTGGTGGCTCTGAAACAATAACATTCCCAAAAATAACATGGTTCGTATAACGACTGATAATTGTGCTGTAAAGATGGGCTCAGCAAATGGTGTACATCAAATTTTTTTAGTGCCAGATTTATTTTGTTGTTTATGCCACATTTTTAATTTCCGCAGCTGCATCGAAACATTTGATTTGATACTGGCATCCATATTATTTTTAAATATTGCGCTATAAGGTGGTTATCACGATAGGATGTTAAAAACAGGAACTTTGAACAGTAGTAACCTCTAAATCATTATTTTACTTTAAATGATTTTGAGGCTAAATTTAAAAATTCGAAATTACGATTCATCTGTATCAGGTTTTTCTAATCCACTTTACAAACGGTTATTTCTCTTTCTTCAATATGTATTAAATTTCTTAAATACTATAAGTTTGGGAAATGCAAGCAGAAGACGGACGTATGCATATTTCAAATGGGCCGCAATTTAAAGAAAAAAGAAATCCTTAACAAATATGAAATATCAAATATAAACTTTATTGTGTGACAGAAGTAGAAATTTATATTTTCACAAATGTTGTTTAACGTGATGTGGGGAAGAATTTCAACTGTTGGTTAAAATGGGTTTTCCGAAGTTCCCAGATAAGATGGGGAATCGATTTTTTTTTGTCGAGTGAGATAAGAGCAAAAAATCGCGAGTGCCTCTAATTTTGGCAGTAAAATGGCCTGCTGATGTCATTGTTATACCACCCTTCACCACAGGTGGAAAGGGTATATACATATTAGTTTGTCATTCCGTTTGTAATTTCTTCAATATTGATATTAGACACTATAAAATATATTTATTATGGGTTCTTATTAGTAGCGAAGTTGATTAACCAATGTTTGTCTAATGGCTAATAAATCAGTGAGTGTTTAAACGCTGGTTTAGTTGAACTAAACTTAAACTTAAATCAGTGTCCCATGTATTATATGTAGTTTAATATGTAACATGTGGCAGCACTACGATAAATTCATATAGTTTGTATTAGTAGTTTACGCGCCCAATTTTATGCGTTTAAAGGTGGTTTATATGTTTTCTGATTTATAGATTTGTTGGTTTAAACACATTTTAAACCAAAAAGAGAGTTTAACTTGCTATGATTTATTAGCCCTAAGTGTGCGTATGTTAAAATTTAAAAAATGTTCATAGAAATTCTTTTTTTTTTTATCAATAAGGGGAGGAGAATATAATTCATATACATATTTTGATGAAAAAGTCCCATAGCTGCCTTGGAGTCGCCCGCCATTAGTTGTTGTCCTTAACATTTTCTCAAAACATACCTGCGCTTAATTGCATCCATTAGGGGGGCTTCCATACAAATATTTCGATCTTGTGGAATTCTTAAATTTGGGCCCTGCAGCGCGTAGGATGCTCCTAGATAGGTCAAATGCATGACCCACCCCATTTTATTTTATAACATCATCATTTGTTGCTTACATGCCCGATAAATCCGTTCCTTAAGGGAGCTCACATACAAAATTTTCAATACAGACTAGAAATATATAAAAAGTCCCATAAATGCCCAGGAATAAAATGTATGACCGACCTCTTAAGTTTTTTGTCCTCAACATGTTCTTTAAACATACTTGCGCCTTATCTCAACTCCTCAGGGAGGCTCTCATACAAATATGGCGGTTTAATAAAATTCTAAATTTGCCCCTGTAGCACGTAGGATAGTCCTACACGAATCACATTTATGACCAACCCCACTTTATTTTTTATCTCCATTATTTTTCTCGTACATATCTAACCACTACATCCGTTCCTTAAGGGGCTCCAATACAAAATTGTCAATACAGACAAGTAATATATTAAAGAAAAAGTCCCATAACTGCCCATGAATCGCCCCTAAGGGTATAAATTCTATGGCCGACTTCTATTACAAATAAACAAACAAACAAACAAACAAACAAACAAACAAACAAACAAACAAACAAACAAACAAACAAACAAACAAACAAACAAACAAACAAACAAACAAACAAACAAACAAACAAACAAACAAACAAACAAACAAACAAACAAACAAACAAACAAACAAACAAACAAACAAACAAACAAACAAACAAACAAACAAACAAACAAACAAACAAACAAACAAACAAACAAACAAACAAACAAACAAACAAACAAACAAACAAACAAACAAACAAACAAACAAACAAACAAACAAACAAACAAACAAACAAACAAACAAACAAACAAACAAACAAACAAACAAACAAACAAACAAACAAACAAACAAACAAACAAACAAACAAACAAACAAACAAACAAACAAACAAACAAACAAACAAACAAACAAACAAACAAACAAACAAACAAACAAACAAACAAACAAACAAACAAAAAGGGTCAAATTAATACTTTTGTATCACAACGGTAACGCTGGTCAAATTAATACTTTTGTATCACAACGGTAACGCTGTTTTTCAATAATGAAAAACATGATGCTATAAAAAACGCAGTTTTTATATGGATCATGTGGCAACAAAAATTTTCATATGCATAATGAATAAATTGGGCACACGTCCTTTAAATGTGCACATGGTAGAGCTATGTACTATAAAAATGCGGTTTATGCTAAAAACGATTTTCCTCCGATTTTTCTAAGAATAAGAGCAAAATATTTGAATCTATAACCACGATTTTCAGAAATTTTGTAGATTCCGTTAAAAAAAGTGACAAAATTTCATGTACTCTAAATATGCACTGTGCATACATATATATATATATATATATATATATATATATATATATGTTTGTCATGGCGTAGGTTTGGGGACCACAAAATTATTGAAATTTTTTAATTGAATAGTGTGAATTACTACAATTTGGAAATGCAAATTCAATATTTTTCTCCAAAACTTCATACAAGTCTAAAAAAAATTGATTTTAGTGTGCACGGTCTGATTTCGGGTCCATTATTTACGATAAGTTTATACTGGGAACCGGTCCTCAAAACATATTCTATGTATAAGAAAATTTATGTTGCCATACGTTTACAATATTTTTGCAAAATCGCTAGTTGCTTAATTTTTTACTTTCATTTTATTTAGTGTTATAAACACCATAGAGCTTTTATTTACACACTTTTTTCATCTATGTAGCGACTTTTTGCATAAAACCCGCAAAAAATTTACTTAAAATGAAATACTACAACACTTATTTTTTATTTACAAGTAAAGCAAATTATAAAGCTAAAGAAAATATAAAAAGAAAGAAATATAAAAAAGTCTGTTTGTACAAAATCAATTGCGAATTTAAGAACGTTTAATATAGTTGCGCATAAATTTAGAAAAACTTTTAAATAAAACAAGTTAGAGTGCAATATTCGGCTATGCCGAATCTTTGATACCCTCCACCGACAGGAGTGAGCTCTATATGATAAATACATATATATTATTAACTTAGCTTCACAAAAACGAGCATCAGCATTAAAATTAGTTGCGGTTTAGAGATGAATTAAATTATTGACCGACAATAAGAAAATTTTATGCGTTTCTTGTTAGAACTTTGAACAGGCTTGAGTAAAATATCATGATTCGTAAAAGTTTTAGCCGAACTAAAATAATTTTTAGGAGGGTAATTTGTATTGGAAATATGGTAAATTATGGCCCAATCATCCCAAAATTCTGAAGACTGATTTCTGGTATTACAAAAAATAAATTAGAATAAATTTTCAATACAGCAGTGTAATTAGTTTTAGCGTTAACAGAAAATTTCACAAATATGCATGATATTTTTTCTGGCCATGATATTTTTTCTATATCTGTGATGGTTTAAGGCGAATTTTATTATTTTCCCAAAGTGAGCTTTATTTGGTTTTAGGCGCAATAAACTGTTTTCCGAGAGTAGGGTTTATATGTGGCCTAGGGTAAATTATGGACCAATCTTCACGAAATTTGGCAATGTGATTTCTCGTCCTATAAAACTGTGACGTACGGAATTTAAGTATGCTTGCGTTATTTATTGCGGTTTTAGGCGTACTAAACTGTTTGCCGGGAGTAGGGTTTATATGGGGCCTAGTGTAAATTATGGACCGATCTTCAAAAAATTTTACAGTGTGATTTCTGGTCCTATAAAACTGTGACGTACCAAATTTAAGTATGCTAGCGTTTTTATTGCGGTTTTAGGCGTACTAAACTGTTTTACGCGAGATGGGTTTATATGGGGCCTATGGTAAATTATGGACCGATCGTCACGAAGTTTACCAGTATGATTTGCAGTCGTACAAACCAAATTCCAGCAAAATTGTATGTCATTCCGTGCTTTATTAAACCATTTATGTTAGTTTTTGTATCAATATTATCAATTTTTTTAAGGAGTGGTTCCACATTTTGATTCATACTTCTGATCTTACTGAACCGATGTTGCTCGATTTCAATCCCAAGCTGCTTAGGATAACTACAAGCAATTTGAGACCAAGTTTGTTCTTTTCTTTTGCGTTTTTCGAAAGTGAGCGTGTTTTCAACAGTCGGACAGACAGACGGACATGGCTAAATCGACTTGGAATTACTCAAGGAGCCAGAAATAAACTTTATGGGGTCTTAGATGTATAATAAAAAAGTTTCACACGGAATGACAAACTTAGTATACCCTCATTCACCACAGTGGTGGTGGAGGGTATAACAAATCAATTGCCTGCACCACAACAGCTTGGGGGCTTAGAAAATTATATAATAAATACAAAGATTTTAAGGAAACTACCCGCAAGCTAACTTGTTTTTTTTAAATTTTTTGTCTTTAAAAAATAATCTGTCGATACAATTTCCAGAATTAGATAAAGCCATGAAACTCTTCTTAAAAGAAATTTGCGATTTGCGCAATTTCGTCCGTACCACAATAAAGTTTTGCTTAAAAAGATGACCGCCCAAAACTTTTTCAGCCCGGAGCTGGCTGAAAAAGAGTACATTTAATTAGGAATATGACATTGAGAAAATGAATAATGCTTTAATAAATAAATCTGTTTAAAAGAAAAGTCCCAGCAAAATAAAAATAATGCACAAAATGAGTCGCAGGAGGAAAATATACGTAATCAATATGTTTATGACGACAGTGATTTCTATCGTCAACAATCAGAATTAATTGAATATAAGGTCAAAACAACATATTGACACCAACTGAAAATGTTGCTTCCATTGTGAACAAAGCTTATAATGATTAATCAAAAATATAAATAATTTGATGTGCTGTCACCATAACACAAGTGTTTTAACGTGTAGTAAAATTTATATGAATTTGTGTTGTGGAAACAGCACATTAATTTTTAAAATTAAAAAAAAAATGTTTGTTTTATATGTAAGTTTCTTTATATTCTGCACTTTGTTTGGATAATTATCATAGTGTACAAAATGGCAGGCTTCAGATTTACATGGCTTTTTACGCACTTAAAATGATATATATAACGTTATCTTATAGTTTTATCTCGATTAATTTCCACTTAAAACTATTTTTAGAATTTGGTGGATCAGGTGAAGAAATAATCAAAAGAATTTTTAAGCTTTTTTGTTCTTGCTGATGGGATGAATTAAATTTAAAAATAGTTTATAAATACGGGGGTTAAATTTCAAGTTGTCTTTAAATGGAAATAAATAGAAAGTATAGAATGTTGCATAATATCTATATCATTCTAATACAGTAATTGATTCAAACGCTTTTCTGGATGCAAATGCCAAACACGAAGAGAATCATGCATCAAAAACAAATTTTGGCAATGATAAAAAGGAACTTAGTTTAGCTCAGACAGACGGTTATTTTGTAACAGCAACAAAGTGTCATTCGGAATAGACAAAATCCCGAATATTGTACTAAAGCACATTCCAGCTGCACTAATTTGTCAATATTGCACTATATTTAATAATATGCTGAATAATTCATACTACTCCCGCGAAAGTAGTTGTCATTCCTAAAAAGGACAAAGATTCGCGAATATTGAATAACTTGAGGCCCATTAGTCTCTTGCCTAACATAAGTAAAGTTTTCGAAATATGCGTAATCAATAATTTGTTAAAATTTTGCGATAAGCAAAATCTAAACAGTTAAAGACAATTTGGTTTTAAATTTAAACACTCAACTACCCATGCAATCCATTTATTGGCTTCTAACGTTTATTGGAACTGGAACAGGAAAAAATGCACGGGAGCGTGCTTAATAGATTTTGAAAAAGCTTTCGATAATGTTTGGCTACCAGGTCTACTTTACAAACTCGACAAATATAAGGTGCGTTCGTTTACCCAAAAATTTGCACAAATTTGTGCAAGTTTTTACTGGATTTTACTGAAATGCGTTCGCTTACACAAAAATTTGCAAAAGAGAGCATCTACTGAGAGAGTAAAGTGACAGTTGTAAGCAAAGAGTCTGCAAATTTTTACTGAACAAATTTTTACCAGTAAAAACCAGTAGAAAACAAAAACATATGTTTCATTTAAGTAAACAAACAAAAGTAAGCAAACAAAAAGCATACAATTTGTAATAAAAACATTTAAAATAACAAAAGCTATATTAAAAGTGCAATAAAAACCAAAAATATTTATTACATCCTAAACAATTTTACTTACCACTGTACCTTCCCAAATGTTCCGGGAGAGCATGAAATATTAAGTTTTCTTTTTTTGGCATCCATGGTAAAATTTGTGTTAATTGTTCAATATTACTTATTTTTGTTTTTGTTTACATTAATATTTTAGAGATGTAAAGCTAATGAATATATGATTACTTCTTATTGCATATTATTGAGGGTACCAAATATCAAAAATCAAATATTGATGTAGTTTCGTATGTAATTCAACTAGAAACGAAATTAAAAGTCATGTACAAAATAAACAAGTCTTAAAACTTGCACAGAAGCTCATTTAATAAATAAATTTGCTACGAATCTATAATCATTACAATGCATTTCATCAAGTACCAAAAACATTATGTACTGGGTAGTCTAAACAACACATATTTTACAACACTAAGCTTTTTAGAGATCAGCTGTTTGAATTAACCTGCAAGTTTTTGCAATTTTTCCGTTCGTTTACTCTTTTGTGCAAGAGCCATTTTTGAGAGTAACATTTTCATATTGCCCAAAATTTACTCAACTACTGGATTTTACTGAAAAAGTAAACAAACGCACCTATAAAATGCCTCTATACTTTAGAATACTGATACATAATATGTTAAGTGGTAAATCATTTAGAGTATGTAATATGGGAAAGTTAAGTACGGATACTTTTACCATTTTAATGAACTGCAACAGGGTATGGTAAATTCACCTACACTTTTTAATTTATCAGGCCTGTTCTGAAAATCACTTTTATTCAATTCACTTGATTTTAAATCATATGTGCCTTTAAAAATCACACGTGTGATATTGTTATATTCCGTTTTTCGTGTGTTTCGGTGTGATTTTCTACTGCCGAAGACACACCGAGAAACAAAAACGAAATGATTTTCAGAACACCACAAAATTACACGTGTGATTTAAAAAAGCACGTGATTTGAAATCACGCGATTTTCAGAACAGGCCTGAATATCTTAACGATTTAGTACAGAAAATGGACAACATTATAGCTTTCGCCGATGATTTAATAATCTACCATGCCGATGATAACATCGGCCAAATAAATTAAAACAACGTTACTTCAGAAATGTAGAAAAACATGCTAGTGATTGGCAACTAAAAATAAATATAGAGAAGTGCGAAACAATATTGTTTCGACCTCCTGTCAACAAATGTAACAGCGACATTAAAATGAATTGGAAAAGATTTGGAATCAAATCTTTACGTAATGTGGGAATACCAAATAGGGAGGTGGTCAGATATCTAGGTGTTAACTTGGACATTTTTTACTTATAAAAAGTTATTTTACTCGAGGGTCATACGACCAAATGTTAAACTTACCCTATACAAAATACTTATTAGGCCAATATTAACATTTGGATGCCCAATATGGTTCAATATTTCTCCATCTTATATGGAAAAATATCGCGTACTTGAAAGAAAATGCATTGGAGCGTGTGTCTCACTTTATAGGTCACACAAGAGCAATTATATGAAATATATTTCTAACATAAAGCTGTATGCTACGGCAAGAATAACAAGAATCGATCATTTTATTATTCACTTAATTAGGACGCACGTACTAAGAAGTTCTACTTGCGACACTAATAATTTAATAGCTGCGCCATATTATTGCAATGAATGATACATAATGCTGTGCCTAATAAATGGATATGTTCCACCTGAAAGCTTCACATATCTAGATAAGAGAGGTTTTGTTCAAGATAGCAATGAATTTCCCATTCTTTATCATATTTACAGAAGGGCAAATAACAAAACTGTGTTTGAAAATCGGTTAACAACCGACAACAGTAGGTTCAGTACTGTTATGTCCGTAATAGATATAAGGAGGTTTGTGAACCTTGAAAGAAATAAATTTTGGTGGCTCTCAGATTGAATCATTTCATAATTTTATCTTACCTTTTTAAACTATTGACCATGAACTTTCTTTTTTTCATTATTAAATGTAATGTTTTTAAATTTTTCATTACATATAAATTAAAATATAATAATATTACTGACATATTATAAGAAAACATACTCAATTTGAAAGAAAACAAATGTAAAATACTATAAGTATGTAATTAATCTTTATACTTGAGATATCCGTGAAGGACTGACTAAGCATTAACAAATCCCTGTAACTTTTTGTTTACTTAAAGTATACATACATATTATATCTTTATATTTTAATAAATAAACATTAAAAAAAAAACAAAAAAAAAATTAATAGGGAGTATATTGGTCATGACTCGGGCATTTTGCACTGATTCGACAAATTTAAATACCGACGTTTTTTAAGAAATTAACCATTTACTTGGGTTATAAAACGGTTATTTGGTTATTTTTGAAAAAAAAATTATATATTGTTCATAACTTCTATTTCTGGATCGATTTTATCGACCTTTTTGGGAAATCTTTTTTGTTGAAAATTTTCAATCTTTTCATATGTAGAAATTTACATGGGAGATTTTACAAAAAAAAATTATATTTTGGTCATAACTTATTTGTATCTGAACCGATTTGTCCGAGTTTTTTCAGAAAATATGCTCTACTAAAGATCTTTTGATATACTAGACGCCAAAAAATTAGATTTTGATCAAAACTTTTTGTGTCTGAACCGATTTTTCCCAGTTTTTCAGAAAATATATAAGACGTATCCCATAAGTCACATTACAGCCCTAAAATTTTAATTTTTATAAATATGTTGATGTTTATTAGGCCTATTTTTGGAGTATTTGCTCATAAATGGACATCTTTAAAAAAATATATATATATCTTGGTCATGACTTTTTTGTATCTGAACCGATTTTTCCAAGTTCTTCAGAAAATGTGTTCAAGCCGTTAAACAAACAAATAAAAATAGTGTGGAGAATGTTGTTGTTGTTGTCACAATCTGCTTTCGTCGTTTAATTTACACCTTCTATTAGTTAATATGTTTCATATTAAATTTTTTTATTACCAATATATAATAATAATAAATAAATCTGTACATTTAATTTGAGTGTATAATCTGCGCTATCGACATTATGTAGGTGTCGGTAAGAGTGTAATTTGAAAAAAAGATAACACTGTCTCTTTTTTTTTTGCATGTAGCTACATACAAAAATAAGGGACAGCTGGATTCTGAGTGCTGCTACCTTGTGTACATGTACGTCAGTGGTGTCAATTATGATTGTATTGGTGCGAATACTCTTGTCTCTTTCATTCTCAGCGGGAGGAATCTGCGGTTGCGAGGCCTATTACGAGGCCTAATTAACATACATATTTTGCTATGAAGACTTTAGAGCAATTAATAATAATACAATTATCGAAAAATGTTGAGTTATGGACAGACACACTCAGTTATTATTTAAATAAATTTAATTTGGAACCTGCATTTCGCAGAAACTTTGCTTATTTTTTGGAAAAATTGAGCATTTGACATTCATTTTACTACATTATTAAATTCTTTCTAATATTTTTAATTTGGTGCTCAACATACCTTTGCAAATGCCAACAATGATTCATTTGCACATGCTAATGCAAATAATAACTCCATTAAGTTTAAAAATATTCTATAATTATTAACCACCATTATAAAAAGAGAAGATTTTACTAGCCTATAAAAATATACTTTTATTTACCAATAATATCTTCTAAATTTAAATTGCAGTTTCGACACAACAAAAGATTTTTTAGGTTTGTGGACGTTAAACAATAAAGTTTCATTAATACATTAATAATACACATCTTCTTACCCAAAAATTTTACCTGCTGTCACATTTGCTTTTATGTGTATAGGTTTACACATAAATTGTAGGAAAACAAGACTTTTTTAAATATTTTTACTTACTTGAGAAAAGTGTTTTCAAAGGAAAAAAAACCCATTGACGCGATTGGTACAGAAAGCACAAGCACAAAATACCAACAAATTCTTGTGGCTATTTTTTTCTTAATAATTTCTGCATTTAGGTACGTCTTTTTAACGAAAGAAAAAGGGACCCTTTAAAAGGCAACAAAGAATTTTTTTCACAAACAAAACACATATCGTTAGCTTAAATGCAAAACAATGTAGATATTATTTGTCAATCATTGTACAATGTCAAAAACAGAAATAAAACAAAACATAAACAAAGATAATAAATAATATATATTTTATTTCTGTTTAGAGGCCTCAAAACAGGCCGTGCGATATTTCGATATTTCCCGCTGAATGAGAGTGTTTTGCAGTAAAAAATTATATTTTACGCTCGCAAAATAAAAGAGCGTAAGCGTACATGTGAGTTTTGCTGACACAATTGTGCATGACGCTGACACCCCTGATGTACGTTGAAAATTATTTTGTTTTGTATGAATTCTAGCTGGCTCTTCTTTTGTATGTAGTTTCTACGTACTTAATTTAGAATATACATATATAAAACTACATACAAAAAAGAGACAGCCAGCATAGTTTTTCCTAGTGCATACAAATTGTGCAGTGTTGCCAGAACTTTTAGAAGTTAAATCAGCAAAAAACATTGATTTTTCATCAAAATATCTGCGACTTATTTAAAATCTTTAAGAAATCTTCAAAACGGGGATTGCGAGATATGCCTTCTATTAAAAAATAAACTTTTAACTTTTTGCACAAAATATAAAAAGTTATAATTATTCAACTAAAATAATGCAAACCTGTTTTGCATCCCATATACCATTTTTGACACTAATGTTTTTAAATGTCTTTTAAGAAGGTCAAAGTATTTGTTAAAGCAAACACAGAATATAAAACACAAAGTGTATCTCGGGTCGTTACTGTTTTACCGCACGGAACAATAATGTTTTGCCTACTTTCTTTGAATAGAATATGAGCATAACAATAACAAACATTAATATATTTTACATTGAAAATTTGCTTCATAGCGCAAAAAGTGGCTAATGAATGTTAAGAGAACTGTATAACTGAGGATATGAGGCAATGTTAGCGCTCGATATCTTTTAATTTTTTTGATATATTAAAAAATAAATAAAAATTTGAAAATAGGGTACATTTACTATATTATTTGTAACTCAATTTTTGTAAAAATGTGCCATGCTGCATACGAGAAAACACCATACGATTATCAAGCAGAAGATAAAAATTATAAAAAGTCGTTATTTGTGAACCAATCAATTAAAATTATTCACTATCCAAAACACGGACCGTAATAACTAATTTTTTTTTTAATCCAGACGATAGCAGTTATGTTGTGATTTTTATTTTTTCGAGCAAAATTCGAGGTTTTTTTTGCTTCTTATTTTTCGTGCAAAAATGAAAGTTAGTTTCTAAAGAAATGTCGTTTTATAATGATTTAGTTGACTTTTAATATTAATTTTATTGTGTGGCCAGCACGGAGATGTCTAATGCACATTAAGAGAAGAAAAAAAGTTCATATACAACAATTAAATCGTGTGTTTCATGATATTGCTCATATTATTTCCGGTTCATTAAAAATAAAAAAGTATAAATTTGTTTGAGAAACATACACAAGTGAAATTCATTTTTATATATAAACACTGTCTATAATATTCATTTACCTACTTAAAAGGCATATATTATTAGGAGATTGTTATTTTCATACATGGGCGTACTGCTGTATATTTACATTGCATTATGTGTAGCAGTAAGCAGTAACATTTTACTGCTAACTAAAAAACATAGTTTCTGACATTAATTTTGGTTAAATTAATTTTTGTAAAAATCCGCTTAACATATGCTGTAGATAAGGTAACATCAAAAATGAGTACTTAATTTTTGAAATATGGAAAATCTTAGTACTTATCGCAACGTCTTACTTTGAATCGCCCTTGCAATATTTTGCGCTTTCCATTAATTAGGTTCCTAAAAAAGCCACTTATATTGAATAGCAGTCAAGTCTACTAAATTGGGCACAAGAGCACATATTTGAGATATACTCAATCGGATAACTTTTGTTACACTAAAACTTATCAAAATCGAACTTTAAACAAACCATTACAAAGTGCAACATAAAACTTTAAGCAATGAACTCCAAAGTCGTTTTCATTATCTTCAGATACTGCAGCACCGAAAATATTTGATAACTTTAAGGTATGAAGTACTGAAAAAGTACACAAAATTAAACACCGTTGCAGTAATAAAGGACAGATAAAATATAAGATCACTTAATTGCATTACTTAATATTTCGGTCCAATTCACTTCAAATTCTAAATTATATATTTATAAAAACTTTATAAATATTAACAACTTACTTACATCTCAATAAACTTGCAAAATAAGGTGAAATTTGTCACAATGGCAACGCTGGTAAAATATAACTGTATGCAGAGTTCGAAAATAAACTGTAAAGTACAGCAAGTTAAGGTGCCACACAGTTTTTTAAATTTTTGTTTGTGCACTTGTACACAAACAAAATATGGTACATAACTATTGTGAGCTGACGAACAGAAACACTTAGATAACTTACCGAACTTATTTTAGAGTCCGTGTTAAGTTCTTTTAAGGTACATATCTGTACTTTTTAGTGAACACGTAGCTAACTTTAAGCTAACATGATATGTTTTTTTAGTGTCTGCGTAGTTTATTTAATGGCAATATGATTACGATTTACGTTAAATATTTAAAAAAAATTTTAAACTTCCACCTTAAAAAATATCCAAGCTATTAACAAAATCAAAAATGGCTTATCATTAAGTATATAATTTACTTAAACTACATAATGAATAATCTTAATTAAAAAAAAATTAGCAGAGTATTTGATATATTTTTACGAACACATAATTTTTTTACGTCAAAAATGTGTATTCTGTTTCATACTCTGAACGTGTTAGTGGAATAAGTGATCAGATTGCAAATTGTTGCATAAGCAAACAGGAAAACCGTGCGGTAAAATTAATATATACCGAATCAATATATATGTGTGAAAACATATATTAAGTATGACTATAAGCTTCTTCTTCATTGGACTGTTAGAAATTACACAGCTTAACCCATTGCACTCCCATACGCTAAGAATTTCCAAGAATAAATAGTAACATCTGCAGATCCTTAGATTTTTGCTTCCAGCACGATGCCATTATTTTTATGATAGGATTTTTCCATTATTTTTTTCGTTTCTAATGTTATGAGTTAATATACTCGTATGTACATACATATATACTTTTTAATAAATTTTAATACAGACGAGTTTCCTATAATGTATCTGTTACTATTGGACCAGAATATTTTTCATTATTGATATAGAATGTTTATAAAACAATATAAATATTTTTTCCACGTTTATTTAAAATAATCTGTTATTTTTGTTAGTATTGCATTCTTCCAAATCGTCCTTCATCAATATCCTCAAAAAGACTATTATAAAGATTTTTGTGTTAAATAATAAATTACTTGTCTTCTACATCACATACATAATAGCATTTTTTATAAAGTGCTGGAATATAAATTGTTTAGCTACATATATTTTCTGTTAATCCTTTTACGGCTTTATTAAATACTAATAGTATTTTTTTTTAGGATAAGTGCTTCTTTGTACAACATTTTCGTTCACTGAATACGGGGGCTGCTATCAATACTACTCTTAATTGAAAAACTTTCAATCTTCTTATTTAAATTTTTCAGAAATTAACTAATTAAAATTTACTTCTTGCTACATATTAATTATACGATTATTGTCTTAATATTCTATTATAGTATCTTAATATTCAATTATTCCTGTAATTTTTAACAATATATTTAAATTTTTGTCGTTTTGTTTCAGAAAATTTAAAATAACGCAACACACATTCAATTTAAAATAACGCAACACACATAACTAAATAAATAACAATAAAAATAATAAATAGATATTGGGAATTATTTCTTTTTATAAGAAACTTTATTATATTAATTTTTTTATTTTTCGAATTTATTCTATGAGCTTTTTTGTAATAGTTCTATTCCTTAAATTTTTCAGGAATTACTTTATACACTATCATAGAATAAATTCGAAAAATCAAAAATGTTGAATATAATAAAAATAATATTTTTTTATAAAAAATATATCGGTTCTCGCATTTTTATTCTACATATTTAATACTCTAATATCTCATATAATTTCCATTTTACAAGGTTTTTTGCTTCTCATGTAAACTTATGAAATTTTATGTTACAATATTCTGCATTTAAGATGACGATATGTGCAGTTCTCTTAGTTTTTCTTTATTTCAATAATATTTGCCTACAAAAAAAAAACAACACATACATTTTGGTTCACCAGTCAAGAAATAATTTTACAAAAAAAAAAAAAAAAAATACACACAGGCTAATCGTGCTGCCCAGCAGTGAAAATTGCAAGCGATTCACTTTTTAGGCCTTTAAGAAGGTTCACAATTAAACTTTTACTTACTCCACTCTGCCTTCTTTGAAAAGGTCTTTTAGAAAAGTTTTTATTAAATATTTTACAAATTAAAATTTTTCTTTTCTAAGATAAGGCCTGTCGCAATCGTTTTATTAGTAGTTATGTTAGAACGTGTTGCAAGTTTAGTTATTAATTGACTTACTTCGTATTATTTGCCACAACAATAAAATTTGGATAAAGCTTTATTCTTAAATCTTTTTAGAAACCCTTCCAGAAGTGCTTAAAATTGATGCAAAAGTGCAAGGTGTTGGTCTCCAATGACACACCTTGTTAATTGGTAATAAAGTTAGCATGCGGCTGGGAGATCTTTAGTCTGCAAAAAGGCCTTCTATTAGGCCTCTTTACTACATAATTTTCTTGAATTTTAACGTGAATTTTTTCAAATTTTTCATATATTTTTGCACTATTTGTTTCTTATATTTCTGCACTCCTGTTAGAAAACTTAACTTCAAATTATATTTTGGGTTCTTTTCTCAATAAATAAACTACGCAGACACTAAAAAAAACATATCATGTTAGCTAAAAGTTAACTACGTGTTCACTAAAAAGTACAGATAAGTACCTTAAAAGAACTTAACACGGACTCTAAAATAAGTTCGGTAAGTTATCTAAGTGTTTCTGTTCGTCAGCTCACAATAGTTATGTACCATATTTTGTTTGTGTACAAATGCACAAACAAAAAAATAAGATTTAGAGTTTGTGTGGAAAGACAAGTACACTGCGTTAGTGTACAGTTTTTTTTCGAACTCTGACTGTATGGTTCTTTGGTAGTAATTTGTGTATAGGAGCAATTGATCAGCGTTACCGCTGTGATACTAAAGTACCAATTGGACCCTTTTTCAACGCTCTTGAACTTTTATGACCCTGTTTTTATATTACCCTTTTATAAATCAATTTTGACTATTTCGGGCCATTTTTATAAATAAGACTTACACTGTGTTTTTTGACAACACTACTGCAAAAGCTTTTGTAAAGGGCATAAAAACCACACAAATTGCTTGGCAAACATGCACATTTTGTTTGCTGCTGTTTGCAAATAAACAGCAGTCATATATCGTGCAAACATTAATTTTTCATTTTTGTTCTGCAAAGTTTTCGCTGAAATGATTAATTTCAGCACTAGATACCACAAAAAGTTTGACAAATATCCCATATGTCAGTTAAATATTAAAAACTTTTAACATTTCTACAAACATTGCTTCAAATGTTTGTTTAAACTGTAAACAGCCCAATTAACAACACAAAATATTCGTACAAACGTAAAATTTTTATTCTTTCGACCTTAATTTTGCTCGTTATTTTTTCTTCTTATATTTCGTGCAAAAATAAAAGTTAGTTTCTAAAGAAATGTCGTATTGTAATGATTTAGATGACTTTTAATATTTATTTTAATGTGTGCTCAGCATGGGGATGTCGTATGCAAATTAGTATAAAAATCAAAAGTTCGTATATAACAATTAAATTGTACTTTTTACAATATTTTTCATATATTTCCGGTCCATTAAAAATAAAAAATTTAAACTTTTTTAAAAAACATATGTATGTACATTAATAAAATGAATTTTTATAAATTAACACTGTCTGTGAAATTCAGTTGTTATTTTCATACATGGGCGTACGGCATACCGTATATTTAGACTGCATTATGTTGAGCAGTAAGTAGTAAAATTTTACTGCTAACTGAAGAAATTTGTTTCTTACATTATTTTTGTTTAAATTAATTTTTGTAAAAATCCGCTTAAATTAGGTAACGACAAAATTGAATAAAAAACTAATTTTCAAAATTCCCTTCAATAATTTTTTTCATACCCGATATGGTTGTCGTCATCATTCTGCATTGTAAATTTGACGTATTTAACTAAGTAATTTAAACAAAAATCATACGGGACTTTTCTTTTTTATTTATTTTTAAACATGAAAATAATTTGTCAACTCTAAAACGTTTTTCTTCTTGTATCGTTGTTGTTGTTCCTACAACGAACAAGTAGTAAATCTCTTTTTAACAACTTTTGTAGTGTTGTTGTTGTTACTACAACAAACGGCGTGATGTAAAAAGCTGCGTAGCCGAAATTTTATCATCTTTCTCAGTTTTTGACGCCTAACTATTAGTAAAAAACTAGTCCAATACCTTACTAGTAATTTTAGGTGCAGGGGATCTACAATAAATCAATAAATGAGTCGATCTTACAATGCCCGTTTGTGTGTCTGGCAAGTTGCCTTGTGCGCAAAGTAAAAGTCGAATACTATTCAAAAATGTAAGAATCGGTTCATAATTTCAAATGTCCCCCATGCTTTCCGCTCATAAACCATCATATTATGTTGGTATTTATGTAGATAAAATTTTTCCGAAGAATACATTATTTCAACCTAAATCATCTGTAATTTTTTTTTTTGAATCGGTCCATGGCTCCCATAAAAATACCTCTCCCGAAAATAGCATTTAATGCCTTATAAATTTTGGTATTGATATAAAATTTGGCGACGATAAGTTTTATATAAGATAGACATCTAGATAAAATTCGATAGAAATCTTAATAATTTTTGGCGTAAATAATAATTTTTTAGGTCCATAATTGCCTGCAAATACACGGAAAGAAGTTTATTATCTAAAGTAATCAATTTCGTTTTTTAAATCCAGAAAATCCATAATAATTTCTTTATTTTAAATTATTTCGTTCGTGTTTAGTAAATTTTTTTAAATAAACTTCTCGCTTTAACCAAACCACACATATTTAGAATAAGTAATTTTTGGCTTAGACGATATCATGCTTTTTTTTATAAAATGCAATATTAATTTAATATATTGTGTAATTTTATTAAAATCGGTGTAAGTGTAATTTTGAATTTTTCTGCTGGTAACACTGGTAGCATGGTAATAGCAATTCAGTAGTCTATACTGGCTGGCCCTTTTTTGTATGTTGTTTTATAAGATGTGAAATACAGGTTTCAATACTTATAACTACATACAATAAAAAGGGACAGCTACATTACTAGTGCTGTAAATGTACCCTGGCTTCACTGTTGCCAATCTAGCTACTTTCTCGTCAAATCTAGCGATTTTTATTCATACTTTGCGGGAAAAATTGTGATTTAGCTATATGCGGGAAATCTAGCGATTTTTTATTATGTGTTGGTTCGTTTTTAATAAATTTTTTGACAACTTTGTTGAAAGATGCTTTGAAATAAACAAAAGAGCCAAATAAACCACACAAACTCTTACACAAACATGAAAAAAGCATGAATCATACTTGTGTGAAATTTAAAAATTTGTAATATATACACAAACATCTTGGTATTTCTAAGAAAATATATTGACTTTAAAGCCTCATTCATAATGGAAACAGCCATTTCGTTTTCGATATGTCTCATTCTTTTCCAAGGCGTTTCATATAAATTCTTTTAATTTAAAGTACAAAAATTTAACTGAAGTTTTGTTAAAGAACAGCAAAACTTGTTTACTTCTACTACAGCAATAATTTATATGAAGTTCTAAATGACGATTATGATAATTTTCATAAGTTTCGAATAAAATTTAGGTTAGCTTCGTCAACGAAATCCTAGCAAATTTAATTTTGTTTTGTTTTTATTGATTACTTTAGACTTAGGGATGTATTTGAAATTTTTAATATAAAATTTTGATCTCAGCAAGGCCTATAGCTTAACCTATATTATTTAATTTTTTTATTTACCTATGTATATGTATATACATACGTATATATGAATGTAAGTCCCAAGAATGATAGAAGAAAGATTACGACAACACGAATCAAAAATTGAATTTTCTGCGCAGGTGGGTTAAATGACGTCACGAAACATACATGAATAGGTAACTCTAGCTTGGGTTAAGCTACGTCATCTAACGGGAAAACATGCGCATGGCGTAATCTCTTTTTATATCATTCTTGTGTAAGTCCTACATGCTTTCTGAAATTTGTTTCTAAAAATATCGTTTGATGATGTATTTCCAAATGGTTTTCATTCATAATTTTATAAAATTTAACATATATTACTGATCATATTTGCAAAAAGGCGATTTATCGCCTAATTTTTTAATATTTCAAAAATTCTATTTGCAAAATGGTGGATTTAGCGAAATATCGCTTAATTATTTAATAAGTAAAAGATTTAGCTATTCTTTAAAGCCGACCATGGCCACAATACCAACAATACGCTAATTCATTGTAAAATAAATTATTGCAATGTTTCATACACATTTTGGTGGTATTAAATTTAAGTGGTATTAAAAAATATGTATGTGTCATATGGAACGTTGTGAAATACGTCTTTTAACCGACCAGTTAAAGCTGCAAATTCAATTTCAGTGTAGTTTAGAAACTGCAAAATGCCTTAATATCGGTGGTAGATGAGGAGATTTTTACGACGAATGTTTTAATGGAAGGTGCCACAAATGTGTGTCACAAAAAAATACATAATAAACCCAATTATGAATAAAATGCCCTGGGAGTTTGGCGAACTTTTACAATTGGATTTTAATAGGAACAACTACAGTTCTAATATTTTAGGGGGTATATATGATATCTATATATATATTATTAATTAATCTTTATAAAAACGGACGTCAGCTTTAAAATTGGTTGCGGCTTAGACCTGTATTAAATTATTGGCTGAGTGCAGTTTACGTTCATTATTTTCCCCTCTAGGTTAATTTAAGTACATATATTTTAAACGCAGGAGCTTTAGTTCGTGAATCCGGTGTTTGTTATGCCATAGAGGATAAAATCCTTGCGACCGGCCGAAGGTCGGCTATGTAGGGAAGCTTTAGTTAGCGAAGCCGGTATTTGTTATATCATATGGGAGAAAATCCTTGCCAAAGGCCGGCTATTAAGAGAAACTTTAGTTAGCGAAGCCGTTGTTTGTTATACCATAAAGGAGAAAATCCATGCGCACGGCCTTCGGCCGGCTATGCAGAATGCAGGTAATCTTCATTTACAAAAAAAAATTACAAAATAAAATGAATAAGCACATAAAACATAAAAAACAAAGTATTTACAATCGTGAGCAACTTACCTTTAATTTGAGCCCCCATACATAGATATAAGTAGGGTGGAGGGTCATTTTATTGGGTCTTAGTTGCATAAAAAAAAAGTTTGACACGGAATGAAAAACTTAGTATACCCTCATTCACCACTAGTGATGGTGGTGGGTATAAAAAGGGAGAAAACTGCCGGGGAGTTCTTATTTTTAATTTTAAAACACTGGATCGAAATTATCTTAGAATCCATGGGTAATGAAATAACTATGTACTAAAAATGATATTGAGCGTGCTAATGATCTCAACTAAAATTAAGGTAACATTACATTAATAATATAAAAATCCCATATAACATTTTTTTCATAAAAATTAAGTTCAAGCGAATTTGAATCTTTCAGTATACAACAATAAGAATCTGATATAACATTTTCATTAAAACAGTTTAGAGCATTTCTGACATTTGCTGAAACTATAAATTCCAACTAATGAATGTTAAGAGAATGAATGACTAAGGAATGTTAATAGAACTGTAAACCTGAGGATATGAGGCAATGTTAGGGCTCGATATCTTTTAATATATACGAGATATCAAAAAATGGATAAAAAATTTTTAAAGAGGGCACATTTACTATATTATTTTTAACTCATTTTTTGTAAAAATGGTACATGCGGCATAAATTCTGTTTAATTTTGATATATTTAACAAGGTTGTCTTTATTTGTATGTAGGGTTTTTTAAATTTGTAAGGACATTTTATTACCTTTATATATAAAATTGTAACGTTACTGACTGACTGATTCATTATCGCATAGCCTAAACGCCTGAAGCTAAAAACTTGAAATTTGGACCATGTCTTCGATACACGAAGACGGGAATTTTGGAAATTCGAATGTTTAGGAGGCAAAAACGGGTAAATTTGGTAACCTTATATGTATCTCCAAAACTAAAAGAAATACAAAAAAAAAATTTAATACTTATCGTTCTTCTTTAGAATAACAAGCGGATAGGTGTCTGGTACTTTTTGGAAATTCAGCCTTTTAACGGAGTAAACGGGTAAAATCTGTATTTTGGTACTTTTTTGTCAACCCATCTATCTTTTAAGCCCAGAATCATAGAAATAAGGGTTATATCACATTTGAAACTTATCTAAAAAATCCATATACAAATTTGGTACTTGTTCGCAATGCGGACGCTTAAGAGGTAAAAGCTGTAACTAATTTTGGTACTTTTTTTACAAAACATTTTTTTTTATTCCTTGCCATTAACGTATTAAATTTTTGGCCCCACTACAATATTGAAATGTTGTATGATTCAATGGGGAGAAAAAGTACCAAAAACGGGAAATACGGGAAATTTAATTTCTTACTTTAGCTTTTTGGTTCTACAACTCGCAATTTTTTAGTTATCGATAATATTGGACCTAGAAACATAAACTTCAACATGCAATGTCCTGAGTGGATAAGAGCCTATGAGGGTACTTTTTGGTTCTTTTTGCTCTTCAACTGGTACTTTTTGAATTTCTGTTAGTATTAGACCTAGAAACATAAAATTAAACATGCAAAGTCCTGAGTGAATGAGAATTTGTTAGAGGGATCTTTTTGGAACTTTTTCGTTCTTTAACTGGTACTTTTTTAATTTTCGTTAATATTAGACCTATTAACATAAAATTAAACATTCAAGGTCGTGAGTGAATGAAAAATCGTTAGAGGAATCTTTATGTTACTTTGTCGTGCTTTAACTACTTTTTTTAATTTTCGTTAATATTAGACCTATAAACATAAAAGTAAACATGTATTGTCCTGACGGAATGAGAATCTGTAAAAGGGGTTTTTGGCACTTTTTTGTTTTTTAACTGGTACTATTTGAATTTACGTTAGTATTGGACCTAGAAACAAAAAAAAATGCAACAATGAATGTCCTCAGTGGATAAGAATCTACTAGAGGAAAATTTGTGTTACTTTTTTGTTTTTAACTTGTGCTTTTTAAATTTCCGTTAGCTTTGGCGCTAGAAACATAAAATTGAACATCTAAGGTCCTGAGTAAATGAGAATCTGTAAAAGGGTTTTTTTGCACTTTTTTGTTCTTTAACTGGTGCTATTTGAATTTCCGTTAGTATTGGACGTAAGAGGGAAAATTGTGGTACTTTTTTGTTTTCAACTTGTACATTTTGAATTTCCGTTAGTATTGGCCCTAGAAACATAAAACATCCAAGTTCCTGAGTAAATGAGAATCCGTAAAAGGAGTTTTTTGGTATTTATCTGGTACTATTTCAATTTCCAACAATAAGATATTTCCACGCAGGCCAAATATTATAAAATTATCTTCAAATATTTTTTTAGGGTTGGAATTAAAACAATGTTCCTGTCTAAAGTAAGCAACAGGGCTTGGATTTTCGTGCACTAAAAAATCAAAAATATGCGCTTATAACATGCGCTATAAAATGGAAAATATGCATTTTAAATAAGAAAAATAGGCACTAAAAAACATATAAAGTTATTTGTTTAAAATGTATTTATTAATAACAAAAATAATAATTCAGGGAACTACGTAAATATACATATAGGTATATTAAAATATATACACAAAAGTAAGATAAAATAAGCCAAAAACAAACTTCAATCACTTGTTAATTCTTTTTAAAATATGTAATTAGATTTAATTTGAATTTCTATAAGTATGAACAAGAGGAAGTTCCTTCAAAGTTCCAAAAACATAACTCTTTCTATTCGGCCGCAAAAAACTTTTATACATTGAAAATGTACGCTCAAAACGTCAACGGAAGCCAAGGGAGCATTTTTGAAGGATGCCAGTGTCATGGGAAAATATTCACTTTTAATTTTATTTGCATAATTAAAATCAAATAAGCTTACTACTTTTTTTTTTATTTCATGAAATCCTATATTTTTTTTGCAATACAGATTCAAGTTATAATTCATTTTTTATTAAAGTATTAAATATTAATTATTTGATTTAAATTTCTTTTAAAATATTTAAAATACATCACAAAAATAAAAAAATGCAAATTATATGCACTTCAAACAAACTATGCAAATATATGCATTTATAACAAAATATGCAGAAATATGCAAAAACAAATCGATGCCATTTTCCTGCAAATCCTTTGGT
This sequence comes from Pollenia amentaria, assembly GCA_943735925.1. Taxonomy (NCBI): domain Eukaryota; kingdom Metazoa; phylum Arthropoda; class Insecta; order Diptera; family Polleniidae; genus Pollenia; species Pollenia amentaria. The sequence goes on from OX031010.1 coordinate 75,375,309, forward strand.
ATGGAAAAATAACTGATCGAAATTGATTTTGGATTACCGACTGCAAATATGCATTTGCATGAAAATCCAAGCCCTGGTAATCAATAAAAACAAAAAAAAAAAAATAAATAAAAAAAATTCCTAGGATTTCGTTGACGAAGCTAACCTTAATTTTATTCAAAACTTATGAAAATGATCATATTCGTTATTTAGAACTTAATATAAATTGTTGTTGTAGTAGAAGTGAGTAGTAAACAAGTTTTGTAGTTCTTAAACAAAACTTCAGTTAAATTTTTGTACTTTAAATTAAAAGAATTTACATGAAACACCTTGGAAAAGAATGAGACATAGTGAAAACGAAATGGCTGTTTCCATTATGAATGAGGCTTTAAAGTCAATATATTTTCTTAGAAAAACCAAGATGTTTGTGTATATATTACAAATTTTTAAATTTCACACAAGTATGATTCAAGCTTTTTTCATATGTTTGTGTGGTTTATTTGTCCCTTTTGTTTATTACAAAGCAACTTTTCAACAAAGTTGTCAAAAAATTTATTAAAAACGAACCAACCCATAATAAAAAATCGCAAATAACACAACCTAAATAATGCCAATTTTTTAATATAATTTTTTCATACGCTTAGCCTGTCGATTCTTGTAAAAATATTGTTGTTAAAATGTTAGTTCTGTGGTTTAAATTAAATATTACAAAAGTTATTTGCCATTTTAAGTTAAAAATTAATTTGCTTATCTCCTTTGCAACTACGTTGCATATGAAAGCTCCAGAAAACGTGGTGGTAGATTTTATGGAAATAACAGGTCATGTACGAAACAGTCGTGTTTCGTACTAGTAAAATGACCGGTACACAGTGGCGCCATTTGAGTTTTTTCGTTGCAAAAATCATATCTTTTGAACCGAATAAGATAATTGAACAGTTTAAACAGCATATGATAGATAACTGTTCAGCCTATGAAATGAGCGTTTGGAAAGGGTGCTACGCTTTGTAGGGGCCTACTTATGGGTTATCAAAGTTAAAATAAGTAGAAAAATCAATTTTATGGTAACTAAAAAAAATTATTTTTACATTTTTAGATTGTTTTTATTTTTTTTTTTAGGGTTTTATGTTTTAAATTATTACCCAACAAATTAAAAAAAAATAATTTTTTTTTTTAAATTTATTTTTTCAATTTTCTGTAAAATATTCATAGCAATTCGTAAGAGAAGGTATATCTAAAAGACTAACCATTTCTAAACTATAAATATTTTGTAACTCTATTCGTGACTTCACATGCCGCAGGGAAGAAATAAGTGGTTTGGAAGATGGTGCCAACATGTTGAAGAGGTCCTCATTTTGCCTTACCCTTGATGCTTTGAATGTGTTCTGCAATCTATATTTTTTATAAAATTTGTTAACAGAATCCTGTGCTTCTTCAGAAAGCTCTCCAATTGGCAAAGACTGGTACTCAATTATATCTTTGCCATGCGCCAATATTTTATGGACGGTCGGGGTCAACTTCTTCTGTGGATACATTTCTGCTAAAAGAGGTGCAGTTTTCGACGCATATTCTCCATATTTTGTAGAATTGACATTTTCTTTGCAGTTTAAAACATCCAAGATCGTTCCCAATCTTTTCACGATTTGATTGTCAATTCCAGTGATTCTAGTTACTGCCTCATCATTTTCAAAAAATCTCCTAGAAGTGTTTCCAGCGTTTGAGTTACCGTATCCGTGCTTGGGACAGTCTACTTTTAGTCCAACTTGTTTAAAAAAAGCATCCTGTATTTGCTTCTTTCTCATCTTTTCCCTATCCTTTATTGATGTATTTTCATCGAAGTTTTCCTCCTCTTGTGGTAGGGTATACGCCAGTTTTAGCAAGAATTCCATACACCTAATCCTTGCGTGCAATGGTGACATTCCATATTCGTAATTCTCCTCATTTGTAGAATCGTTTAAATTACCAAAGTTCTTCTGACTCTTTTTGCAAATCGGGCATGACATTGTTGAGGTTGTTCCTGTCAGTTCGTTTACGACTTTTCCGTCAACCATGGTCAGTTGGAACTCGTAATTGCATTCAATATATTATCCTTCTCCAATTTGCAGCTTTGTAGGCTTAATCTTGCTTATTTGTTCTTCAATGTCCTTCACCGTGGTCTTATGAGTTTTCCCGATTCCCTTGCAAACTTAAACATTATTGGTCGGCAATAATGCACTGATGACGGACGTGGATTTTTCCAGTGTAGGGAAACATCAGATTTTAGCCGCAAAGGAACAACAGATGCCATAAACATATATCCGTCCGATATTGTAGCGTCATCGGAAGATATCCTTTGCTTATAAACGCTTTGTCCGGATGATCCATCGCAGCCCCATTTGCTGATCAATGTCAACTTCTCAGGAAGAATTTTCACCTCATTTAAAGGAAGACTCTCCAACAACCGTTTTGCTCTATGGCCCATGAGATCCTGCAGATTGGCTTTCGCAGAGACTTCCGTAAACTCCGTATGCAGTGGTCGTGAATTTATTTTGGCTTGCGTAATATGCTTGCCCGCAGTTTCTCATATTTCTCTTTGGAAAGTTCTAAGTCTATTAACAAGGCCAAGGCTTCTTCGGAACCATACTTTTTAATGTGTGCGTTTGTGGGCGTGGGAATGCTTTCCTTAATCCTTTTTAGTCGCAGTGGGCTTGCATCAGCAACAGATTTGGTTATCTGCGACCTAACTCTTTCACTATCCTTTGTATATTTAATAGACAGCGCGTCCGATAAATGCTTCGTAGTCAAGTCATTGGTGGCATCGGCAAGTTTGGCCTTCCTTTTGCTCCTCTGGTTGATGTGGTGGGTTTATCTACTGCCAATATATCCAGGATGGTGTCTTCATTAAGCCAGTCCTCGTATTTGGAGTTGAAGTTCTGAATGGTTCGATTAGATTTCACCCATTTTGCCTTAATATTTGCATATATCAGATAAAAATAATTTTTTATAATTTCGCTTCTCTCAATATTTCCGTATAAGTTATCAAGTTCTTCTAAAGCAGCTTTCGTGAAAAACTTTGGTGTGGTTGACTTTCTAAACAGTTCAAATAATTTTAAATTGTTCAACGCCATGTTTTCAGTACTTAAATTGTTTAATGGTTTCAGTAATTGTTGCGCCAACTTTCAGTCGTAGACTAATCCAGGCATTATGCTTATTTTGCAATATATAGGCTTATGCTACCATGCCGAAAAATTTACCTGTTCCCTGCATACATATGGATTTAGGCTGAATAATGCAATTTTGATGTTATGCACGTGTCCAAATAAGATTTGTGCCTACCTGTAGGGACTAGAGATGAGCGATCCCGTGATTTTTAAAGATCATCGTAATAAGTGAATGTGATTTAAAAATCACTGCTCCTTTAAACTGTGATTGTGATCACGGTTTATCAGTTTTCTGTGCTTTTAAAGCAATTGCGGCCAAGCTATATGTACAATGCGTGAGCTTTTGCAAGAGCTTTTGTAAGCAATTTACAAAGAAACAACAACAAATTGTAAGAGCTTTCAAATCTGTTTACTTTCATATACATACATACTTGAACAAATAAATTTTGGCATAAAAAAATTCTAATAAGATAGAAGAGAGAATGAAAGGAACAGCAATATCATTTGACATTTCATTCAAAAAAAGCTATTACCCACACAAACAGTGAAATATCATAAATTTGTATATGTAACAAAATACAAGAAGAACGACTTAGAAAGTACCTGTTACTTGACAAATTTGGTCACAACTGTGATTCGTGATTTTTCAGTAACAGTGATTAAATCACTGGTGCAGAAATATCGCTCATCTCTAGTAGGGACCATAAGTCAATATTGTTCTTGACCATTTGTACGCCAAAGTTTTGTTTAAGTGAGGTACGTACCTGCTAATTTTAATGAGTAGTTTTTTTAAAACTATTAGATCAAACTACTGTCAGTCAAAACATATAAGGGATGGACGCCATACAATTTCTGCAACCATGTCTTTTTAACCTTTTTTACCTCTAGAAGCCAAACGGGCACGTACGGGCAGATAAAACCCTTTGAATTATGTAAAGAAATAATCAAAGAACAGGTTTTGCAAATATGCCAAATATAGAAAAATATAGATTTTTTTTATTTTCCGTCAAAGTTGAAAAATAGTGAAAAAACGGATAGTTTTTAAATAGTGATTTACCAGGAGAAACACAAAGCAAACAGTTAATTTTTTTTTATCATTATACATTTAATAAATACATCAATAAATACAAACAAAAAATAAGGCGATTCGTTACCTATTTTTCGTGATATTACACCTGAAATCGCAACAAATTGACTAAAAATTATGTGTTTTTTTGAAAACCGAAAGTCGGTCAACTTTGAACGGTTATATCTTCTAAACAAAAAATGTGATATTATTAAGAGTGGCATATTTGAAATCGTTGAAAAGTTTCCTATAACATGGGTTTATTCAAAACTTCGTCGGCGCTCATGAAAATTTTGATTTTTGCAACCTCCTTTGCTCTACGGGCGCCACTGTGCGGTAGTCTTCTTGTAGGGTAAATCACAATTTTTCCCTCAAAGTTTGAATAAAAATCGCTAGATTTGACGAGAAAGTAGCTAGATTGGCAGCAGTGAAACCAAGGTACATTTACAGCACTAGTAATCTAGCTGTCCCTTTTTATTGTATGTAGTTATAAGTATTGAAACCTGTATTTCACATCTAATAAAACAACATACAAAAAAGGGAAAGACAGTATAGCCTTCTCTAATGCTACCAACGTTGCCGTATCTGCATTTTGCAGTTTTTCTTAGCAGTGAGCAGTTTTGAAGTTTTTTGTTTAAAAAATAAGTTTTTTTTGTAAATTGTGCAGATTTTACATTAATTTTTTTTACTTTAAATTTTGTTATATTATTTTTTTATTTCTTAAGCAATGATCTTACCTAATAATGGCAATAGCTAACAAATAAACGACCCAAACATAATTAATAACTTTTCAATAGATTCTAATAAAAAACTTTTATCCTCTTACATTTTTTTTGTTTCGTCTCTTCCTTTTTTACTCTGCTAAATTTCAACTTAAATGATTAAATTTAGAACTAGGTAGCGCAAACAGCTTCGGAAATATTCAACATTTCGATTTTTCTAAAGGATGGTCCAACCAAAATGCACGATGTTTATTGTGGGTCACACCTTAACGTCAAGTTTTTTGTCCAACTTAATTTAACATTAAGATTGTTAAAGCCTTTTACGAAAATGCGCGTTCAAATCAAAATGAACTTTGTGATTTTTTTTGGTCAGCATAAACGACCAAGTGTGTCCACAATCGGGAGAATTGTCCGCAAATTTCAGCAAACCGGGTGTGTATGAAATGTTAAAACTCCTAAGCATGCTTATGGCCTAGCGGCGTCATCGGGCGATGTTAATTGACATGTGATTTGATATATAAATACAATTTTATTTAAAAGAAACAGTATACGTCGGTAAGCCAAGAACAATTTATGATATAATTCGGCACCTTAATGACATTGAACCTTAATTATAGTTCTCCGAAAACTTTTGCTTTAATTTACAATTAACATCGTGCGGTTTGGTTGGACACCCTTTTCAAACATGTTTTAATCGTTTGTCAAATACCCCAATTAACAACGCAAAAGGATTATACGTACGTACAATTTTGATATGTTTGCAAGCCCGTTTGAGTAGTTTATTTCGCCTTTCCTTTTGAAAGTTTGAAAGTCCCTGTTTACATTTTGTGATTTTTGTTGTTTTGGGTTTACATTGTAAAAGATTTGTTGCAGCAATTTTTCATGTATGCACACTTAACAAATAGAAAATCTGCGCCTCAACTAAAATCAATTTTGTATCAAATAAGGAAACAAAAACAATCGCAAGACTACATAAACTTGTGTACTCCTAATTCCACTCTCTTTTATCTTGCCTACAAAGTAACGATATTCGTTAAAAAGAGTTTTCATGATATCGCTCAAAAGTCTCGCAATCTGTGCAATTTTACGCCCTCGCCAGGGTTGTCAGATTGATTTTGAACTTTTTCGCCAAATTCAATGTCAGAATTCGCCAAAATCGCCAAAGCATTTATTTTTTAGTTTTTAACAGGGTAGGAAAAAATTCTACTCGCGAGCACAATTCGAGTCAACTCTCTCATTTTAAAATTTGTGCTCGCGAGTTTTATTTTTAAACTCGCGAGCACAAATTTTTTACGAGTCATAAGATTTTTGTGCTCGACTCGTAAGCATATAACAACTCGTTTTAAAATTTGTGCTTACGAGTTTTATTTTTCAACTCGTAAGTACAAATTTTATGCGAGCAGAAAACGAGCGCATACGAGTTGAAATCGAGCAACTCGTTTAAAAAAATTAATGTTTGCTTGTGCGAAGTAAAAATATACATACATATGAATTTTTAGAAACGAAGGGCAGGCAAATGTGTAGGAAGGGGTTATAAAAACATATGCACACATATGAATGCTGGGCATAACCATGTTGATAAGAATGGATGTGTGTTTGTATGTATAAATGTTTTCTTGTTTAAAAATATGTAAACCTGCAAAATGTTTAATGATGTGTAATAAAATGTATGCGTTCTTAAATGACTTAAATAAAAGTGTTTGAGATTGGTAATGATTGGTATGAATAAAATAAACATTTGTCAATCGATTTTCATGGTTTATGGCTCATTTTATCCGCAATATATCTGGCTTTCTGATAAATAATAAAAAAAATTGTTCTAAATTTGTTAACAAATTTTTGAAAACAAAAAATAGTACTAATTTTGCTTGAAAATAAAAGTTTATCGCCACTAATTTCTGAAAATGTCCGAAACAGTGGAAAATATAAAAAATGTTATTCGTTTGACTTAAAGGAAATATTATTAATAATCATTTGTTGGTGTTTTTATAAAAATCGGCCCTTATTTCGGGCGGAATATTAGTCAAGCCCATAAAAAAATTTGAAACTGCAAACGGATTTAAATTAACCGCTTCAAAATCTTTATATTTTATAGGTATGTTTTTATTTAAAGACTTACATTTGTTTTTGAAGACCAATGTTATAAATGAATTAAGAGTTTTTTAGGGTAGCAAAAGCCATCACATAATTGTCTTGTCAAATTAGTTGATTCTTATAGAAAACATCAGCAGGTAGTAAACAATCACGACTATTTATAGAAAATGTGATCATTGATATGTTTGTTTGATCCCTAGTGAGTGTTTAAATGTCAGTGCAATGGGTCTGAAAAACCTATTATATTAATGTTTATGTTAAAATGGCTGGCAAGACGTGTGGGAAAGGGTTGTAAAAGGGTTGTAATGTTTATACTAAAAAAAATGCACACAAGTGAATGCTGCTCATAAACAGGTAGATAAGTGTGTTTTAAAATATATGTGCAATACGTATAAATGTTAAATTTTGAATGATGTGTAATAAAATGTATGCGTTCATTAGTGACTTACATAGAAGTGTTTACGATTCATAGGAAATTAATGAACTGCCTTTTTTATATTTTTGAAACGTATAACATGATTGCATTCTTTTAAACGAATCCTTTCCTTTGCTATTTCTTCTTCATGGTTAGTTATACTTGTCACAACGTAATATTTGCTGTATCAATAAATACCTTTTCCCACCTTACTTCTGATCCATTTGCTAATGCTGTTCTGTGTTTCGATGAAATATTCATACATACACACATTTATCCACACATACAAACAAATAAACAGGAAAAATATATTTTTAATTAAAAAAAATTCATACGCAAAAATAAAACTCGCGAACAATTCTTTTTAGCTCGACTCGCGAGTTGAGTTTTATTTTTGACTCTTAAAATTTGAATTCTTTTCGCGAGCAATATTTTTCAACTCGCAAAAATAAAACTCGCTCGCGAGTTTTATTTTTTAAACTCGCGAGCAGTAAAGAATAATTCTTTTCAATGTTGAAAATAAAACTCGCTCGAATTGGACTCGCTCGCGAGCGAGTTTAATTCGAGCACTCTCCGTACTCTGGTTTTTAACAATAATATATGTCTTTTTAGAATAATTAAAAATATTTTTTTATAAGTCCAAAAAAAAAAAATTTGTTCCATATCGCTAAAATCCGCCAAAAATTCAAAAAAAAGTCGAAATTATATATTTTGCTTAATTTGTATTTAGAACAAAGTAAAAAATCATTAGTGAACTCAAAAAGGTGCAATGTTTAAAATATTTTATAGTAGTCTACTTAAAGCAACAAAAAAAAAAAAAAGAATTTTTGAGGTAAGTATTAAACCAATATTGGAAATACAATACATTTTAATGTAGTTGCAGTCCTTTTATATATATAATATATCTAAGATATATTTAGTCAATTCACAAGGTATCCTAACATGTCATATTGTCAAAATGTCCTAATATTTCACAATGGTTTAAAAATATTGTTGTACGGCTCAGCCGCTCAGCGCTGGACTTTTCTGATTAATTACGACAGCACAATAAACACAGCAAGCAACGTTCTATTTATTTAAGACACTTTTTGTTAACAAACCAACAACAATATTTTTAAACCATTGTGAAATATTAGGACATTTTGACAATATGACATGTTAGGATACCTTGTGAATTGACAAATTATATATCTAAAAATACTTCACCGAGAAGACTCCTTTTTTGTCTTCTTTTGTGGAATACATTGTGAAGGCACAAAAGAAATCCAACATGTACTATTTACATTCATATAACTTTTAACTCGTAAAAACGTGTAGAAAACTTCATATCGCATTCTACCCCTAAGGCGAATTTTAGTGGAGTTGTAATAACCAGCATATAAAGAACAGCCCATGCAAGTTCCTTAAAATGGTACGTACCCCCCGTATCCTTGTAGCTATAAATTGTTGGCCAAAACTGATTTAAACTAAATTGAATATCATCATTTAAATTCTCTTTTAACACACGGTATTTTTTCCATTGTGTTTCATTAACATCCAAAGGTACGTTTGGGTTTATAAAAATCTTTAAAATACTCGTATCGTTAACAACAACGAATTTTATCTGTGATAATTTGTCACATTTTATAATCGAAAAATGTTCATAAACTTTAATTATATTAGTTTTTTAAAGATTTATACTTACTGCCCGTTCGCCGATATCGAACGTTAACGTTCGCATAGAATATTACATTTAAAACAAAAACAATTTTTGAAATTTTGTTTTTGTTTAAAATGTTATTTACGTTCGATATCGGCGAACAGGCAATTATTACTTCTTTCAAGAGCAAAAAAATTTTCTCGAAGATTTTCATTATCTTCATCAGCCATTTCAACATAATTTAGTTTAAAATACTAGTCATACATATGAATGCATCAAATTTCATACATTGAAATACTAGAATAAAAAAAATAATATTTCTTCGTATTGAATTTACCAATTTAAAAACAAATTCATGGCTCATCAAAAATAGCCAACAAAATCGCCAACTATTTTATAAATCGCCAAAAAATAGCCATGTCGCCAAATCGAAAATTAGGTCGCCAAACAAGTTTGAAAATCGCCACGTTTGGCGAGAAATCGCCACATCTGACAGCCCTGGCCCTCGCAAATGAACTATCAAAAATTGTATAAGAATGCATTTACACAAACTTCATAAACTTGCCCAACAATTTTACCTCCTAAACTTGCGCTGTTCAATTGTGCATTTCTACAAACAGATTTTTTTATGCTTTCAGTTCTTTTTTAATAAAAATTCAAGTGTTTATAAATCAGGAACAACAAATTTTGCAATAATTTGAGCAAATTAGTCTTTTGGCGTTCTTAATGCATTTTAAAAAACAAATTTAAAATTTTAATTACAAATTTCAACTCTTATTTTTTTAATAAAATTTTTTCTTTTTCCTTTTGTATTGCCGTCTCCTACAAACTGACATTAATTGATTAAATTACACAAACATTAAAAAGGGACTTCATGAAACGAGTCTTGGAATTTTCCCGATTTGTACAATTAGCAATTTTTAGCGATATCATGAAAACCCTTTATATAATATTGAATTTGTTGCTGTACATATATGTTAAAAAAACTAAGTAAATAACATATTTTTTTGTTTTTTCTAAAGATGCAGTTATTTTCAAAAAAATTATGGCAACGCTGAGTGCTACTACCTTGCTACCAGTGTTACCAGCAGAAAAATTCAAAATAACACACACCGATTTTAATCAAATTACACCATATATTAAATCATAGCTGGGGAATTTCGATTAGAATTAGAAATCATTACGATTAGAGAAATAAAATAATTATAAAATAATATAAAATAATTTTTTCGATCTTTTTTCTGTATTTTTCGGACGATATGACCACAAACGTAACAATATTCATCCAAATATGGGCACTTGTTGTTTTCCATATTGATATATTTTATGTTTTGTTGTTATTCACTTTTAAAAAACTGGAGAAAAATCACTTTTACTGTTCGCGTTCGTCGGCACTGGCTGAATGCCAAAAATCAATCAATGCACACCTATAAATACTACGTATTTTTGAATATTTTACTGCCAGGTACTTATAAATGGGCGCATATTTTAAGGGCGGCTGGCTATATACCTGATTCAGCACTTGTACGTTTCAAACTGTGCAAAACTTTCCAAATAATGACCACCCTTAAATGTGGGTGCAATTTCTGTAAAAAAATCATATAGGTAGCCACCGGAAAAACCCAAATAATAAAAAGGTCCACTTTCCGTTTAATTGTCCACGTACATTTATTACCGCAATCATAAAAATCAAATAACCTTTTGTTTATTCCTTTTTTTTTAATTCTCAGAATCATGAAAAAGGTGTCAATGTTTTCTCCAAATAATGTTGTGCATATCTCGAGCAAATTTTTGAAATTCATACATTTACTCAATTGCGAATAAAAGCGAAACGCGTGCATCGATTTTTATGATCTTTGTCTCATTTTGCTCATAGGTTATGTGACTTTGCGAAAAAATAACTGGACTTGAAACTTTTTTCCATTTTGCATTTTTTATGTATTTAAAAAAAAAAAAATTTAAATTTTTAGGCAAAAAATAATTTTTTCCCTTCATACATTAATTTTTAACTTCGAAAGTGTTACTTGTATAGGAAAACAATATATGAACAGATTAAGGGAATTGTAATTCTTAATTTTTTAAAATTTATTTCAACTAAATTGGGCTAGTGGTTGTCGAGCTATGTCAAACAACAGGGCCTAAAACGTGATAAATTCCCCTATACGATAGTACTAACTTCAAATCGATACTAACTTCAAATCGCAGGTAAGAAGACAAAACGAATGATGCAGAAATTCTTCTTTTTGGGTCTAATTTCACATACAGTTCACAGAATTGAGTTGGCAATCAATTAACTGAAAAATGTTGTACTGTGTAATCTAATCATTAGAATTGAATTTTGATAAAAATTTCAGATTACTAATTGATTTGATTAGAAATAATCAAAAATCTAATCACAATTAGTGACGATTAGCATTTCTAATCAAATCGAATCAAAACTAATCCAAAAAATAATTGATTAGATTTCTTGATTATTTTTGATTAGATTTGATTAGATCAACTATTTTTAACTATTTTTGTGAAAAGAAAATATTTATTTATCACATTTGTTGCTATATTTACATAATGTAAAAGTTTTTGAATATTGAATATTGAAAATTAACATTAATAATAACACAACAACAAAGTGAACCAGCTGAGTCAAGTGTTTAGTTTAAGAACAGGGTGCACCGTATGCAATTTCATGCAATATTCAAAAACTGTTACATTATGTAAATATATTTTCTTTTCACAAAAATAGTTAAAAATAGTTGATCTAATCAAATCTAATCAAAAATAATCAAGAAATCTAATCAATTTTTTTTTGGATTAGTTTTGATTAGATTTGATTAGAAATGCTAATCGTCACTAATTGTGATTAGATTTTTGATTATTTCTAATCTAATCAATTAGTAATCGTATAAAATGGCTAACTAATCATAATTAATCAATTTTTCAGCACAATTAAAATTTCTAATCCAATTGCTAATCATTAGGATTTCTAATCATTATTCCCAAGCTATGTATTAAATTAATATTGCTTTTTATAGAAAAAGCATGATCCTGTCAAAGCCAAAAATTACTTATTCTAAATATGTGTGGTTTGCTTAAAAGCAAAATGTTTCTTAATTTAAGAACATTTTACTACATACGAACGAAATAAGTTAAAATCTAAAAATTTTTTTTGGATTTTGGATTTTCTTGTTTAAAGAAACGAATTGATTACCCTAAAAAAAAGAACTTTCGCCGGAATATACGGCTTGAGCCAAGAAAATTTTGCATAATTCTCGCCCAAGCCAAAAATTACTTATTCTAAATATGTGTGGTTTAGTTAAAGCAAAATGTTTATTTAAAAAATTTTACTATATACGAACGAAATAAGTCAAAATCAAGAAATTATTATGGATTTTCTGGATTTAAGAAACGAAATTGATTTCTTTAGAAAATAAAATTTTTTCCGTGTATATACAGACAATTATGGACCTAAAAAAGTATTACTTACGTCGAATATTATCTAGATATTTATCTTATATAAAACTTATCGTAGCCAAATCTTATATCAATACCAAAATTTATAAGGCAGTCATTGCATTAAATGTTATTTTCGGGAGAAGTGATTGACAGATGATTTAGGTTGAAATAATATATTCTTCGGACAAATTTTGTCAACAAAAATACCAACATAATAAGATGGACGTTTTAGAGTTGACAAATTATTTTTATATTTTAAAAATAAATAAAGAGAAGGAAAATTCCCGTATTATTTTTGTTAAAATTACTAAGTTCAATACATCAAATTTACAATGCAGAATGATGACGACAACCATATCGGGTATGAACAAATTATTGAGGGGAATTTTTAAATTTAGTTTTTTATTCAATTTTATCGTTACCAAATTTACAGCATATGCTAAGCGGTTTTTTACAAAAATTAATTTAAATAATAATAATGTAAGAAACAAATTTCTTCAGTAACCAGTAAAATTTTACTACTTACTGCTCAACATAATGCAGTCCAAATATACGGTATGCAGTACGTGTGTGAAAGTAACTAATGTTGCTCCTGATAATATATGCCTTTATGTAGGTAAATGAATATGACAGACAGCGTTTATTTATTTAAATTAATTTTAGTAATGTATGTTTTTTAAACAAGTTAAATTTTTTTTGGACCGGAAAGAATATGAGCAATATCATAAAAAGTGCAATTTAATTGTTATATACGAACTTTTGATTTTTATACTAATTTGCATACGACATCCCCATGCTGATCACACATTAAAATATATATAATTAAAGTCAACTAAATCATTATAATAGGACATTTCTTTAGAAACTAACTTTTATTTTTGCTCGAAAAATAAGAATCAAAAATAATTTTTTATATTGCTCGAAAAAAAAAAAATCACAAAATAACTGTTATCGTCTGGATATAATGAAAAAATAATAAATAATTATAACGGTCCATGTTTTGGATATTGAATTATTTTAATTGCTTGGTTCACAAATAACGAATTAATGCATGATCATAAAAAAATATAGCATTTTGACTAAAAATTAATTCATTTTAATATACAAATATATGAAAATGCAAATGTACACACACACACAGAAAAAAATCGTCTAAAACGAGGTGGATTTTAGATTTTTCGGTAGTGATTTTGCTCAATAGTTACTTCATGTTAATTTAATATGATTTTACAATAATTTGCGAACAACATTATTTTCTTTTAAAATAACTTTAATTCATATTAATTTAACATTCATTGATTTGCACAAAATGACATTGATATTTAAATACCACTAAGAATCACGTTGAATGAGAGCTATTTCATGTTGAAGCAACGTGTTAATGCAACATCAATTTTATTTGAGTGTGAAATAACAGTAAGAAGAAGCTTCAGAGACAACATATCTTTTTGTTTTAGAATAATTGTAAAAACTTACCCCCTGTACTAGGGAGTGAGAGAAAGAATATTATTATTTATTTTCCTGTTGTACATGTTTCACTTTGTTGTTTCCCCGATATTTAGAGAAGCACTCACAATTAAAATCCACCAGCAAAAAAAACCCGATAACTGTTCATCATCATCCTACTTTTAAATTTTATGCATTTAACTAAATAATTATAACAAAAAAAAAAAAAAATACGGGAATTTTTCTTCGTTTTATAAATGTTTTTAATATGAAACTAAAAAACTTAGGCATTTCTTCTTGTAGTGCTGTTGTTGTTTCCACACAAAACACGTAAAACAGGATTTTATTGATTCAATATTGAAAAATTATTTTTTAAATTTATTTCTTTTAAAATTAATATTAACAATGATAATTTGAAATAAATTCCGTCCTTTTGCAGAAATTTACTATGATTTTTCAATCAACATTGCGCCTGGGTAATTTGTACATGTTCTTTCTAAAATATATTAATTTTTTCCTGTTGGAAGCTTCCATTTTTTGCAAGGTTTCATTGCATCTTTTATTTTCGTTCTTATTTCCCGAACAAAAAGTTTATTACATTATTATGCTGTGTAGTTCAAACACATTTTAAATGACATTGGTGCTTGAAGAATATCAACAGTTTTGCAACAAAACACATGAACGAAAAATAACAATAAATTGTATGTTTACCCTGTATGTTATTAGCACGCATGAAACAAAGATAACAAGATATCGCATTGCGCAGGTCTGTTAACTTTTACTCTGATGACGTAATATTTGCGATACTGTAGTAAAGTGATTTAAAGCCATAGATGTGTAAAGTGCAACGCAACTCCAAAAATAACATTGAAAACAAACACAAAGTCAAAAAATTTCAAAATTTGGTTGTTGCTTTCTACAGAAATTCTTATTGCGTTTTAAAAACTTTCAACGCCCCAAGATATGCAGCGTTTGAAATTTATAAGTTCAATATGAATTTCTGCAGTAAGCAACAACAAAATTATAAAATATTTTTGTATTGTATTGCGTTTTACACAATTATGACCTAAATGTAAACAAACGTTCAGCACATATACGTGTTTGTGTGATGCTGTTTGCGGTTATTTACTACTATGACGTAGATGCGCAGAAATATAAAATGTTTAAAAAATTAAATGCGCTATCTTTATAATTCGCACGTGGAATATGTTGCCAATGATTAAAAAAAGTCACCCTGGATTTCTTAACAAGAAAGCATAAGAAAAGAGTACTGAAACTGACATTGGGGTACTGTGGTATTTATGAAAAGGAAAGTACTTAAAATAGTACCATAGTACTGAATATTCCATAACTGATATGTACACAAGATCGCAGCACTCAGAAACTAGCTGTCCCTTTTTTTGTATGTAGCTACATGCAAAAAAAGAGACCGTGTTATTGGGTTTTCAATTACACTCTTACCGACACCTACTGTTTAATTGTGGCTTATTTTAGAAACAGTTTAAACCAAGAAAAATAAGTTATGGCTATGATTTAATTTAGGGAAATGAACACGAGAAAAAAAATTAAAAAAATAAACCTTTTGGAGAAGATGGGCAGGAGGGGATTCCTGGTTGAGTTGGAGATTTGGGACAGGAGGGGGTTCCTGTGCTCGGGGGATTTTTAATAAAAACCAACGACAAGTAACTTAAGTTTAATTTACTTACATAGTATTTTATTATACTTATTTGTTGTACAAAGTTGTGGAAAATTTGTTGGATGTTGAGGATGTTGATAAGGAGCCGAAGGATGACTGCTTGGGTTGGTAGCTCAATAGGAACTGAATTTGAATACCAAAAAAAAACCCGAATTAAAAACCTTACTCAAACGCGGCGAATATACAAAAAAAAGGAAATAATTCACAATAGGCTAACTCAGAGCCGGAAACCTTAATACAATCTTGTTTTACTTTAAACATCCTGCGGCCCCTTGATCAACAAGATCAACATAATTACATCTATAAAAAAAACTACAAGCTTGCTGCCAAACGTTCAAGGGCTCGTACTGCCCCCAGAAAAATACGCTTCGGGTTGGCCTTTGGTCTTCTGGATGAACGATTAGTAGACTGGCTGTGGCTACGTGTTGGTTGTGGTGGGCGTCGGTAAGGGCCGAGGCGATCCCGAACTCGAGGTTGACGTTGGCGCGATGAGGTACGCACGTTACGGCTTGCGCTCTCCTGGCGCACTGCTGGTGCAGACGCTCGTGGACGCGCTGCTGTACGCCCACTACGGCTGACTCTCTCCGGTTGGGCTGCTGGTGTACGAACATCTCGGCTTACTCCATCCTGGTTGATTACTGGTGCCCCGGGAGACAAATGAAGCAGCGTGTGGTGTGCCCAACCGCACTTTTGGCACACATCGGAAGAGGTGCAGTCGTCGGTGGCATGAGACCTGGCCAAGCAGTTCTTGCAGTAGCCATGGATGCGGACTTGGTGCCTGCGGTCCGGCCCGCACATGCTTAGAAATCTTCTGCAAAACCGCAGAGGGTGGAATCGGGAGCAGACACGGCACTGATAGATGTCGGAATTTCCTGGAGCCCTGTGAAGAAACATAATGTTAATAACAGAAGTTTGTAAAAGGAATCCTGCTTGGAAGTGTTAGTGTGAGGGATAAGAAAATAGAGGGTGTGAGGAAAGGTAAAGCGCACAGTAGGGGGATCTGGAAGAGAGGAATTTGGGTAACCGTTTTTCCCCGTTTTACTTATCATCCAAGGTATGGACCGGCAGAATGCAAAGCTTGACGATTGGCCTAGTGACTATCCCTCCTTGCCCGCATATATTCTGGTAATACGACCCAATCGCCACTCGTTTGGTGGGAGCAAATCGTCCTTTATGACAGCGAGCTGACCTACGGTTACGTTCTCTTCGGAGTTTCGCCATTTATATCTTTTTTGTATCTCTTTTAGATACTCATCTTTCCATCTCTGAACGAACTGGTGGTGCAACACTTTCAATCTTTCCCAATGGTCCCTCAACGTAAGCGTTTCCGTTAAGGTTTCCGGCGAGGCCACGAGGGGAGCCCCCCGGAGAAAATGACCGGGAGTAAGCGCTAGCAGCTCGTTGGGGTCGTCTGACATGGGAGATAAGGGCCTTGAGTTGAGAACCGACTCTATGCGGGCTAGCAGCGTGGTGAACTCCTCAAAGGTGTATTTTCTGCTTTGGGCGACCTTCTTGAAGTGCATCTTAAATGATTTTACCCCAGCCTCCCATAGCCCTCTCATGTGAGGGGCATTAGGGGGGATAAAGTGCCACTAAAACCCGTGGGACGAGTACTTCTCGACGAGTTCTTTCGACGCTGTGCTGACGAATTCTTCGTACTCTAGGCGAAGAGTTCGTTCTGCCCCGACAAAGTTATTACCATTGTCAGACATAACTCTTCTGGGTAAACCCCGGCGGCTGACGAACCTAGTGAAGGCGGCTCTAAAAGAGTTCGTGGAGAGATCAGAGCATAGCTCCAGGTGGACAGCTCGCGTGCAAAAGCACACAAAAACACAAACATACCCTTTACGGTAAGGGGCGTTTCTTAACATTGAAGTTTTTATCGAGAAAGGGCCGGCGAAATCCAAACCTGTATGAGTGAAAGGCAAAGAAAACGAACATCGTTCCTGGGGGAGGGCACCCATGAGTTGAGACTTTACTCTCTGTTTGTACCGTATGCAGGTAACGCATTTACGAACGCAGAACCGAATCGCCGATCTTAACCGTGGGACGAAATATTCTCCTCTCACTGCTCTCAACATCAAATTTGTATCTGCATGCATAAGGAGCCTATGCACAAAATCGACAAACAGTTTACAGAAGACCGAGTTGACAGGGAGAATAATGGGCTGTCTTTCATTATAGGGGAGAGTCGAGTTAGAGATTCTACCATTTACTCGGATGAGATTATCCCGATCCAAAAAAGGGTTTAACGGGCCGAGGGGACTCTTGCTGCCAACGCCCTGCTGTTTAATTAAGGATCCGAACTGCCTATGGTAATGCCTAATCTGCGCAACGTGAATCAGCTGAGTTTTTGTTCTCAAAAACTCCTCGTGAGTAATATATGAGCAGTGTTTAATCATAAAGGCTACTGCTTCGGCAGAAGGTGATTTTTGGGAGAAGAGTTTTCGTTGTGGCCTCTCATTGGTCTGCAACCGTTTTCTGAGTGCACGAGCAAATCGAAGCGCATATGACATTACCCTTATAGCCTTATCCCACTCTGAGAAACGGTTAAGGATGTCCTCATCGTTAGTGAACAAATGTAGAACATTAACCTTCTGCTTTAATTCAAGAGAAGTTTCGTTTTTTGTTATGGACTTTGGCCATTCTTCGGGGGATCTTTGTAGCCAAGGTGGCCCACTCCACCATAAGGGGTTGTTTATTAGCTGCTCAGTGTCGCAGTCGCGGGAGCCTAAATCGGCGGGATTCTCTGCCGACCGAACATGTCGCCAAGAGGAGTTTCCTACATTCCGTATAATTTGCGCGGTGCGGTTAGCAACGTAAGTCCTCCAAGTATTTGGAGGTTTTCCTAACCAACTGAGAACAATAGAGGAATCAGACCAGAAAAAGAGTTCATTATTCTTATGGGGCAGGGAGTTCATTAGGTTTCTAATTAACTTTGACAACAAAAGAGCTTCACAAAGCTCAAGTCGTGGGAGACTAACCGGGCTAATGGGGGCTACTTTTATTTTTGAGGCAAACAGATGCGATTTTATACCCGACGCAGCCTGTATCCGTAAGTATACTACTGCGCAGTAAGCCTTCTCTGATGCATCGCAAAAACCGTGAATTTGTGTTAGTAGGGTTGGGGAAAAATCAATCCACCGCGGAATGCTCACTTTTGAGATTAAGGGAATATTTTGAACAAAATTGTTCCACTTTTCTAACGTACTAGGCTTCACATTGTCATCCCAACCATTGCCCTCCAGCCAGAGCTGTTGGAGTAGGATTTTGGCTTGTACGACAATTGGCGATATCCACCCAGCCGGGTCGAAAAGTTTAGCCACGTTAGACAAGATCTGCCTTTTCGTTATTGAGCCACTTGGATGAATGGGCTCAATAGTGTACGAAAATTTATCAGATAAAGCATTCCATTGAATGCCAAGAGTTTTTGTAGTGCTCGTCTCTCTGAGCTTGAGAAACTCTGAGTCTAGAATGTCATCGTTGGGAACTGATGCTAGAACCTTTGGGCTATTGGACGTTATCTTTTTCAACGCGAACCCTGCAGATTTTAAAGTCGTAATGACCTGAGTTAAAGCGTCAACCGCTGATTCCACATTGTGTGCACCTGAGAGTATATCATCCACATAAGTTTCATGGTTGAGAATATAACTTGCTTTCGGGCAAACATTTCCTGAGTCGTGAGCCAATTGTATTAATGTTCTAATAGCCAAATAGGGAGCGCAGTTCACCCAAAACGTAACGGTTTTCAAGGCGAAATCTTGGACGGGCGAGTTAAAGTCTGGGCGAAAGAGAATTCGTTGAAACTGAATGTCGTCCTCATGAACTAGAATTTGGCGATACATTTTCTCTATATCACCATTGAAAACATATTTTTACAGTCGCCAGTTCAAGACTAAGGTCATTAAGTCCGCTTGTAACGTGGGTCCTACATGCAGAACATCATTGAGGGATAATCCCGAACTAGTTCTCTTGGAAGCATTGAACACCACTCTAACCTTAGTGCTACGGCTTTCGGGCTTAAGAACTGCGTGATGCGGCAAATAAAAAGAATTATAGTCGCCTAGAGATATATTTTCGCACGAGACTGTCGGTTCCATATGATTCAGGGCCATATATTCTTTCAACACATTGGCATAAATGTCTCCTAATTCAACCTTTTTCCCCAGCGATCGCTCTAAATTGAGGTATTGAGCCATTGCTGCAGGTCGGGAGGAGCCGAGGCGCAAACCTTGGGGAAAATCTGATTTAAAGGGAAGCTTCACTACATAGCGACCTTCGCTATTACGAAACGTGGTTTGGGTATACAATGCTTCACAAAATTCTTCTTCTTTTGAGAGAGGCCGTTGGCAAGGGACTTCTTCCTCTTCCCAAAATTTCCTCAGTTGATTACTGATCGGATCTCTTGAAACTTCGTTCGCCTCAATTGAAAACGAATGGCATGTCTCTATGCCAACTGGACCACTCACAACCCAACCTAAGATTGTGTCCTGTGCCATGAGAGACTGGGCCACAGTTTTGAGTCCTTCGAGAAGAATTTTTGGAAGAACATTACTGCCAATAAGCAAGTCCACGTGACTGGGTACACAAAACTCTGGATCTGCGAGATCAAGATTTTCGAGCTCTGACAAGGGTATATCAGACCTCGATATAGAGCATTTAGGCAACATGCGGGTTATTTTTGGAACCACAATTGCCTCTACAGGAACATGACGGGTGTGTTTATCAGAACATAGGGTTAATCTGCACAACGAGTTCGACCTACCTACCACCTCGCCACCTATACCATGTATCTGGAAGCATTTCCTCTCTGTCGGCAGCATCAATTGCTGCTGAAGTTTTTTCGAAATAAATGTTCTCTCTGATCCTTGATCCAGAAACGCACGAGCTTTAAAGTTTTCTCCTTGGTGCCTTATTTGGACCATTGCAGTGGGAAGCAATATATTTTCTAGAACTACTTTGTCACGGGTCTGTACGACGTAAGCGGCTGTCGACCGAGAAGCATTTGCTTTCGCTTGCGCTGAAGTACTCGGATTAGTGTCGAGGGGGATTGAGTTTTGGTTGTTCACCAAAGGCTTAGGAAAGTGCAAAAGTGAATGATGATTTTTCTGACACTGAGTGCATGAGTACTTACTCGGGCAGTCTTTTCGAAGGTGACTGTACGCTAGGCAGTTGATGCATATCTTGTTATTAGAAACAAACTGATTTCTGGCCTTGGGGTCAAAACTTAAGAACTGTGAGCAGTTTTTCAGGGGATGACCAGCCCCACAGATCTTGCACTGAAATTTAGAAGATTCATATCGAGCAACGTTCGGTAAATTGCTTGAATGCTTCTTTTGAGCAACACATTGGGACTCTTGTTTACGGGATTCTAAACGTTCGACAACTTCGCACCTATGAGAAAGGAACTTGTCCATTTTTTCCCATTTGACCAACTTCCTATGTGACTCAAGAGATTGCTCCCATAAAGAAAGAGTTTCCACGGGAAGCTTGCTAGAGCATAAAATGATTATAAACGGGTCCCATTCTTCAATTGGAACATCCTGGGCCTTTATCGCTGAGAGACAGTCATTAATGGTCATTTGAATGTTTTGCAGAGATTCACTACTCTCCACCGTTATAGAGGGCAGATTAAGGAGAATCTTAATCTGATTTTCTACTAGAATCCTTTGATTCTCATACCTGTCCCTTAATGTCTCCCAAGCCAGAGAAAAATTCTCTGCACATAATTTATATTTCCTTATTAAACTTCCTGCCTGCCCTTGAATTTCAAGCTAAGGTGGTACAATTTCTGTACTGGAGGGATCTTGGGATTATCTATGTATACGACAGTGAACATGTCGCGGAAGGACGGCCACTCCTCATAGCCTCCATAGAAGATGTCCGTATCACAGGGAGGAACCTTAACATGTGCAAAGCTATCTTCGCTTACCACAGGCTGAAAATTACTGCTAGGAATATTCACCATAGACGATTTCTGAATATCAAGGATTTTCGCTTTACATTTGTGAAATGCTCGTGTACAGGCAGAGTGTTTCGCCCGAACGGAATCGAAAAATTCTTTTGCCACTTTTGCATCCTGATCCGTGCAGAGGGCTCTGTACGATCTTTGCAAGTTTGCCCACCGATCGTTAAGATCTTGGAGGTTAACCTCGAGAAACGAGTCAGTCAGATCCTCCACTGGAATATTATCGAATTCCGAGCAAAATGTGATCAAATCATCCGAATCAAAAAAAAACTCTTCCGCCATCTTATAATTTCTCTGAGCTCTTGTGTTCACAATTTTGACTATTTAAACGATTTTGTTCGCTGGGACTCACGAAACTGGGTTCAAATATTTTTATAAAGAAAAAGGGGGATTTTCTTAAGAGTTTATTTAAACCTTTTGTTCGCTGGGATTTGCGAGATTAGATTTAAATTATTTTATTCTGATTTAAAATAAATTTAATAGTATTTTTGTGTATTTTATTTTTAGAAAATCTTCACTATTAATTAAATGAGCTTAAGAGTATTTGAGTTTATTTAAAACTTTTGTTCGCTGGGATTTGCGAAATTAGATTTACCTTATTTTCTTTTAAGAAAATTTTAGTAATTAAGTGAATTGAAAAAATATTTGTGTTGGTTTAAATCTTTTGTTCGCTGGGATTTGCGAAATTAGATTTAAATTATTTTATTTGCAGTAAAATTTTAAGTAATTTAATTAAATATATTCACGGGATTTGTGAATGTTTATTTAACTCTTTTGTTCGCTAGGGTTAGCGAAATTAGAATTCAAATAATTTCCTTTTATTTAAACGTTTGTAGATTTATCCAATAATCTTATCTTACAAATAATAAAAAAATCCAGTTTTCTATTTTTCCAAAGTTCGCTCGCTGGGATTCGCGAACACAGATCTAATATATTTTATTGGAGACAATTTTAATATTTATTTAAATAAAATATGTTTTTTATTTAAATCTTTTGTTCGCTGGGATTTGCGAAATTAGATTTAAATTATTTTATTTGCAGTAAAATTTTAAGTAATTTAATTAAATATATTCACGGGATTTGTGAATGTTTATTTAACTCTTTTGTTCGCTGAGATTAGCGAAATTAGAATTAAAACAATTTATTTGCAGAAAAAAATGTTTACAAGCTTTTCACTGGATTTGTGAATGTTTATTTTAAATCTTTTGTTCGCTGGGATTAGCGAAATTAGAATTAAAACAATTTATTTGCAGAAAAAATTTTTACAAGTAATTAAATCAAATATAATCACGGGATTGTGACTGTTTATTAAACTCTCTTGTTCGCTGGGATTAGCGAAATTAGAATTAAAATAATTTATTTGCAGAGAAAAATTTTTTACAAGTTATTCACGGGATTTGTGAATGTTTATTTAACTCTCTTGTTCGCTGGGATTAGCGAAATTAGAATTAAAATAATTTATCTGCATAAAAAATTTTACAAGTTATTCACGAGATTTGTGACTATTTATTTTAAATCTTTTGTTCGCTGGGATTAGCGTAATTAGAAATAAAATAATTTATTTGCAGAAAAAAATTTTTTACAAGTACCTACTTAAATCAAATATACTCAGGGGATTGTGACTGTTTATTTAACTCTCTTTTTCGCTGGGATTAGCGAAATTAGAATTAAAATAATTTATTTGCAGAGAAAAAATTTTTTACAAGTAATTTACTCAAATATATTCACGGGATTTGTAAATGTTATTTAACTCTCTTGTTCGCCGGGATTAGCGAAATTAGAATTAAAATAATTTATTTAAGTTCATTTTAAAATAAAATCACGGGTATTTGGGGGTTTTCATTTAAATCTTTGTTCGCTGGGATTTGCGACATTAGATTTAACTTATTTTATTGTAGAAAATTTTAGTACTTAAGTGAATTGAAAAATATTTGTGTTGATTTAAATCTTTTGTTCGCTGGGATCTGCGAAATTAGATTTAAATTATTTTATTTGCAGAAAAATCTTTACCAGTAATTACTCAAATATATTCACGGGATTTGTGAATGCTTAGCTAACTCTCTTGTTCGCTGGGATTAGCGAAATTAGAATTAAACTAATTTATTTACCGAGAAAAATTTTTTACAAATTATTTAATCAAGCGAAATTAGAATTAAAATATAAAATTTAAGTTAATCTAAAATAAATTCACGGATATTTTTGGGTTTTTATTTAAATCTTTATTCGCTGGGATTTGCGAAATTAGATTTAACTTATTTTATTGTAGAAAATTTTTGCAAATAAATCTTTTGTGTTGATTTAAATCTTTTGTTCGCTGGGATTCACGTGCTATAGTAATAAAATAAATCTACTAGTATTTAGTATTTGCGTATCTTTAAATCTTTTTTTTCGCTAGGATTCGAGTATTTAAAATAAATTTAATAGTATTTTTGTGTATTTAAATCTTTTGTTCGCTGGGATTTGCGAAATTAGATTTAAATTATTTATTTTTTAGAAAATTTCCACTATTAATTAAACGAATTTAAGAGCCTTTGAGTTTTATCTAAATCTTTGTTCGCTGGGATTTGCGAAATTAGATTTAAATTATTTTATTCTTAGAAAATTTTCTAGTATTTAAAATAAATTTAATAGTATTTTTGTGTATTTAAATCTTTTGTTTGCTGGGATTTGCGAAATTAGATTTAAATTATTTATTTTTAGAAAATTTCCACTATTAATTAAACGAATTTATGAGCCTTTGAGTTTTATTTAAATCTTTGTTCGCTGGGATTTGCGAAATTAGATTTAAATTATTTTATTCTTAGAAAACTTTCTAGTATTTAAATAAATTTAATAGTATTTGTGTGTATTTAAATCTTTTGTTCGCTGGGATTTGCGAAATTAGATTTAAATTATTTATTTTTAGAAAATTTCCACTATTAATTAAAAGAATTAAGAACCTTTGAGTTTTATTTAAATCTTTGTTCGCTGGGATTTGCGAAATTAGATTTAAATTATTTTATTTGTTGACAATTTTCACTTTTCATTAACTGAATTTTAGAGCATTCGAGTTTATTTAAATCTTCTGTTCGCTGGGATTTGCTATATCAGATTTAAATTATTTTATTTTTTCACGATTTTTAATTTTTATCTAAAGGAATTTAAGATCAATTGAGTTTATTTAAATCTTTTGTTCGCTGGGATTTGCGAAATTAGATTTAAATTATTTTATTTTTGTTAAACTTGCATGGGTTAGCCAACAATTTTTTTTTTTTTTTAAACAAAAACAAAGCACTGGAGTGTGTGTTTATGTTTTCCCTTTGGTAAAAGCTTTAAAACATTTACTAAAGAGTAAAATCTTATAGAGAAAAAACCATTACAGCTTTTAAGAGCAACAAGTATTGAACCGCAAAATAACCACGAGACAAACAACTCTCCTATAACCAAAAAGGTGGTGGTTTTCAATACAAAAACAAATTACACAGAGATTGAGGTAAATTTTTCCAATGTATTTTGTTGCTATTATTTTGTATAAATTTCTGCTTTTAAGCAACTTTATTTTTTATTGTTTCACAATGGGTTTTTGTAGTGTGTTATGGATGTGTATGTGTACATACATACATACATATGTATGTAAGTAAGTAGGTATTTTTTATAAAAATTTCACTGTACTCACGGTTTTTCTATATGTACTACATACAAACTTCCTCAACCTTTGATGCTTTGTTATTGTTGTTGTTGTCCCTTGTCCTCTAGACTCGTCCACAGAATTCCTCTTGCTGCTTGCCAAAGTCGCTCGCAAAACGTTTTTATTATTTTCCTGATCTGTAACTATTTCCTTTGGGTTTCTTGGGTCACTTTGTATGTGAATTCCTTCCAAAATTTGTTCACTCTTTCTACTCCTTCCTACACCAATTCGAAACTCCTTCACAATACCAATTAAAATTGTCTCAATTTTTCCACAATAGTTTTCAAAAAAAAATTTTTATTAGCTGTTTATTTATATTATTATTTATATTATTATTTATAATTTTAATTTTAGTTTACAAATTCAAAATGTTTTTTCCTTTTATTTTAGATTTTTGCACTCTTGTCAAAACAACTACACTCTAGTTATTAACACACAACTCTGCCCAAAATCTTGTGCACCAACTATGGTGTTTTGTATGACCCCTTTCAGACAAGCAAAGTTTACTTTGCAAAGTCTTGAGTTTATAGAAGAGAAGGGAAAAGAGCATAGCGGGGGAGTACAAACTTTGCTGTACTCACAAATTAGTTTTGTTTTTCATTCGTAGATTATACCTGAAGTTGGCTGCAACTTTATATTTATATACAGCGTTACCAGAATCTTTGGAATAAAAATTGTCATATGGCGAAAGAAATCATATTTTGAAGAGGAAAATTCTAAATTTTTTTTCTTAATTTAAATTTTTTAAAACAAGTAAGAATTATTAATTTTTTATAAAACCATGCTTCTTTTTATTTAAATTGAAATACATATAAACATAATTCGTCAGTATATGAAACTTTATAAAAATACATTTTTTCTTTTCACAAATATTTTTTTATCAATATTCTAACTGCCTATTTCCGATGTACGAAAGAATTATGAAATATTTAACGAAAATATTTGTTCTGATATTTGCTTCAAACTGTGTGAAACAAAAAAATATTTTGTTAATGTTCAAACTAAGCTCAAATATTTGATAATTTTTGTTTGATGAAACAGTTGGCAAACAGTGTTAAATAAAATAAATTAATTCATGTTTGCCATGCGTTCAGACTAAAAGAAATATTTTCATCAAATAATTATTTAATGAAAGTGTTCAAAAATAAAAATATATTTCTCAAATGGTAGAAATGAGCAGCGCAAAAGCTAATTTATTTATTTTATTCTGTGGATCGGCATCTCTTTTAGTGTTATGCCCGTAATTTCTACTAACAGATATCTGGTCGTGTTCGTACCGAACAGTTATCTTTACTTATCCAGTAACACTTTTTTGTCAATTTCGACGTTAAATTGGCCCAAGTGAATTAACTATCGAAAATCGATGGTTTAAAATACACTACACTTTACCCCGTAGGTAAGAAATAGGTTTTAAAATACGTCACACAATAGATATCTATACACAGCTAGATATCTATTTGTAGAAATTACGGGCATTAGAACAGGAGAAGAAGAAGAAAATGGAAGCCACTGGGTAACGGGAACATGGCTAAAATTTGTGAAAAATTGCAAAGTTGGAAACAAACCCTTAAATATATTTGAAGCCGCTAAATCAGTTAAAAAACAAAATGTCGAGAATAAAAATTTTTGCAAAAATTCGCGCAAAATTTAGATATTTCAAACAAGCCATAAAATTTATTAAAGGTGCCTAAAACTATGAGCAATGGCAAAAATTCGATAAATATTGCTAAAATAGCGGAAATTCGCAAAAATTTGCTAATAGCGGCACGACAGCAAAGTCTAATAATTATAAAAAATCTTTAAAATTGTAAAGAATCCGAAAACTTACAGGAAACATTGCTTCTATCCGGAACATGGCTAAAATTATTTGTCGTTGTTTGTTCTTACAATTTTTTTTTGTAATATCAAATAAAGGTTTTCTCAAAAATTACTAAAATATTTGATTTTTTGTGTTCACACTATGTTCACATTGGACAAATATTTGTTTGCCGGCAAATACTTTTATTTGCTCAAAATCAGCTATTATTTTATTTGATACTCAAAAACAATTTGTGTTCAGACTACGTTAATGAAATATTTGATGTTTGCTTTCAAATATTTCATCAGTCTGAACGTACCTTTACAAATACATTTAAAACAAAAACAAAGTTTTTAGAATTTGTTTTTGTTTTAAATGTAGTTGTTCGAAAGAAGGAACTCTTTCGCACATTGGACATAGGCTATAATATGCTGTTTTTAATATTTATATGTCCAGAAATAATGATGCAATTTTGTGTACAAAAGTGTGCAGCACCAACACACATTAAGCTGATGCAAAACTTCATTGTTTTAAAAATTGACTGTTTAAATAATCGTGTATTTTCTATAAGCAAAATTAAAGTAAATATCAGAATTTCTAAAAATAAAAAATCATCATTTGAGATAAAAATCTTTAATCATATTTTTGTTAAAAAAAATAATCCAAAATATGATAAAATCATCATTCTGGCAACGCTGTTTATATATTATATTCAAACAAGAGAAAACAAAAATTTGTCAAATTAAACTTTGTGTGTCTGAGCACCAAACAAAGTTTAAAAGAGAATTCAACAGACTTTGTCAAAGTAAACTTTGCCTGTCTGAAAGGGGACTATGTAAAAAAGCTTTTTGAGCTCTTGTTGAGAGAACTTGGACTGTTTATATTTATAGGGTAACCACTTAGTATTATTATTTAATTTTCTGGGCAACGAAGGACCATGTTTAATTGTGGCTTATTTAAGACCCAGTTAAAACCAAGAAAAAGAAGTTATGGCTATGATTTAATTTAGGGAAATGAACACGAGAAAAAAAATGAAAAAAATAAACCTTTTGGAGAAGATGGGCAGGAGGGGATTCCTGGTTGAGTTGGAGATTTGGGACAGGAGGGGGTTCCTGTGCTCGGGGGATTTTCAATAAAAACCAACGACAAGTAACTTAAGTTTAATTTACTTACATAGTATTTTATTATACTTATTTGTTGTACAAAGTTGTGGAAAATTTGTTGGATGTTGAGGATGTTGATAAGGAGCCGAAGGATGACTGCTTGGGTTGGTAGCTCAATAGGAACTGAATTTGAATACCAAAAAAAAACTCCGAATTAAAAACCTTACTCAAACGCGGCGAATATACAAAAAAAAGGAAATAATTCACAATAGGCTAACTCAGAGCCGGAAACCTTAATACAATCTTGTTTTACTTTAAACGTCGATAGTGCAGACGGTACACTCATATTAAATGTACGTGGTATTTTCATTGGTAATAAAAAAATTGAATATGAAATTAATTATTTATAGAAGGTGTAAGATTAATTGACAAAAGCAGTTTGAACAAATTTTCTGAAAAACTCTGTTCAGATACAAAATAAATTTTGAACACAATATAATTTTTTTTGAAAAATACCCATTTTTGGAGCTATATTTCTTTCCGAGTCCAAGTTTTATAAAGCAAGTAAAATTTCTTTTTAATCTGTAAAATCGGTTAAAAAATGGCCAAGTTATGTAAAAAATACACCTCAATAACATCAAAAATTATTTTACGGCTTATATATCTAAAGATCGAATATCTTTACTAGAACATATTTTCTGAAAAACTAGGAAAAATCTAGAAAAATGTTATAAGCAATATTAATATATATAATAATATTTTCCCAAGTCCAAGTTTTATAACCTAATTAATGGAAAATTTCTGCCTTAAAACGTAGGTATATAAATCTGAAAAATCGGAAAAAAATGGTCACGTTTTGAGCAAAATACTCCAAAAATGGGCTAATAAATATCAAAAATGTTATAAAAATTCAAATTTAAAGGCTGTTAAGTGACCTATGGATAGTTCTTAGTTACTTATGTTTTTCGCATACATTGCAAGTTAAATAAAAGCTTTTAATATCTACCCATCAAAAACTTTACTAACAGCCCTTATATAAATTACTTCCTGAATTCATTACCTTGTAGTTTTATTCGCTACTTTTTGGATTCTTAGTTATATATTAAATAAGTCATAATTATACATTACAACAAAAATACTCTAATATAATGATTTAAATAAGTTATTGTATATATAATACTTTAAAATTTTAAAAATAATTTCAATGTGAAATCAATAGAAAATACCAAAATCAATCAAATGTATGTAAATGTATTCATAAATATGTTACAAAATTACCCCCGCAGTATATTTTTGTTATTAGAACCCTAATAGTGATATCGATCTAATGTACACGATTTTTTTGAACAAAATAACATTTACATATATCGTTACACACATTGTTATTAGAGTTTTAAAGCTATAAATGATTTTATGCAACCAAAACACTTTTTCAACAAAAATTTCATAAGATTTCACATGCATTTAAGAGAAATCTTAATAAGTGTTTTAACCTTTTTGAAAGTTAATTTGTAATTACTTATTATTTGCCTCTTTTTGTAACTACATATTTTTATAAAACTTTTAAGTATAAAAGAAAGATATTTTTTTTTAGGTTATAATTAGCCAAATTATAAAGTATTACTTTTGAAACATCGCAAACAAAAATAAGTACTTTTTCTTGTAGAAAAATAAGTAGTCTTCTCGTCAAGTTCTCAGTATTTATCTGCTT